>JANUWF010001564.1:0-384953 GCA_026120185.1 Voacanga thouarsii
ATATATTTCGACATGCAATACAACAAATGTCTACAAAAAGACCGAAAAATGTATTTACAAAGATAGGAACTTTCAATTAATGATCTGACCGTTAGATTTTTTTGAATTGATAATAAAAGTGTTATGACTAAGTTCGATGATAATATTATATATTTTGGCATGCAATCCAACAAATATCAACAAAAAAATCGAAAACCTAAGGCATTTACAAAGAAAATCGGATGACCAAATTTGAAGAAAATCGGATATACTTTGGCATGCAATCTACCAAATGTCTACAAAAAAACCGAAAACCTAAGGCGTTTACAATGATAGGCAATTTTAATTAATGATCTGACCGTTAGATTTATTTAAATTGCTAGGAAAAATGTTATTACCACGTTAGAATATAATCGGATATATTTTGGCTTGCAATCCACCCAATGTCTACAAAATGACCGAAAACCTAAGGCATTTACAAAGATAGGCACTTTCATTTAATGATCCGACCGTTAGATTTGTTTAAATTGCAAAGAAAAGTGTTATGAAAAAATTTGAAGAGAATCGGATATATTTTGGTACGCAATTCAACAAATATGTACAAAAATACCGAAAACCTTAGGCATTTACAATGATGAGCACTTTCAATTTATGATTCGTCCGTTAGATTTGTTAAATTGCTAATAAAAGTGTTATGGCCAAATTTGAAGATAATTGGATATATTTTGGCATGCAATCAAACAAATATCAACAAAAATACCGAAAACCAAAGGTATTTACAAAGATTGTAAATTTCAATTAATGATCCGACCATTAGATTTGTTTAAATTGCTATGAAAAGTGCTATGACCATGTTTTAAGATAATCGAATATATTTTGGCATGAAATGCAACAAATGTCAACAAAAAGATCGAAAACCTAAGGCATTTACAAATATAGGAACTTTGAACTAATGATCCGACTGTTAGATTCTTTTAAATTTCAAGTAAAAGTGTTATGAACAAATTTGAAGATAATCAGATATATTTTGGTATACAATCCAACAAATATCTACAAAAATACCGAAATCCTAAGCCATTTACAAAGATAGGCACATTCAATTAATTATCCGATCGTTAGATTTGTTTATATTGCTATGACAAGTGTTATGACCAAATTTGAAAGATATTTTGGCATGTAATCCAACAAATATCAACAAAAATATCGAAACCTAAGGCATTTACAAAGTATAAGTACTTTGCAATTTATGTTCCGATCGTTACATTTGTTTAAATTGATAATAAAAGTGTTATGACCAAGATTTGAAGATAATCGGATATATTTTGGCATGCAATCCACCAAATGTCTACAAAAATGACAGAAAACCTTAAGCATTTACAAAGTTAGGCACTTTCATTTAATTATCCGACCGTTAGATTTGTTTAAATTGTAATAAAAAGTGTTATGACTAAATTTGAAGTTAATCGGATATATTTTGACATGCAATCCAACAAATATCAACAAAAATACCGAAAACCTAAGGCATTTACAAATATAGGAACCTTGAATTAATGATCCGACCGTTAGATTTGTTCAAATTTTTAGTAACAGTGTTATGACCAAATTTCATGATAATCAGACATATTTTGGCATGCAATCCAACATATATCAACAAAAAAATCGAAAACCTAAGGCATTTACAAAGATAGGCACTTTCAATTAATGATCCGATAGTTAGATTAGTTTAAATTTCTTTGAAAAGAGCTATGGCCAAATTTGAAGATAATCGGATATATTTTGTCATGCAATCCACCAAATGTCTACAAAAAGACCGCAAACCTAAGGCATTTACAAGGATAGGCACTTTCATTTAATGATCCGGCCGTTCGATTTGTTTACATTACTATGAAAAGTGTTGTGAGAAAATTTGACGATAATCGGATATAATTCGGCATGCAATCCAACAAATATCAACAAAAATAACTGAAACCAAAGGCATTTACAAAGATAGGCACTTTCAATTAATGATCTGACGGTTAGATGTGTTTAAATTGCTAAGAAAAGTGTTATGACCATATTTGAAGATAATCGGATATATTTTGACATGCAATCCAACAAAAGACTCAAAAAGACCGAAAACCTAAGGCATTTACAAAGATAGGCACTTTCAGTTAACGGCCCAACCGTTAGATTTGTTTGAATTGATAATAAAAGTGTTATGACCTAGTTCGATGATAATGTGATATATTTTGGCATGCAATCCAACAAATATCAACAAAAAAACCGAAAACCTAAGGCATTTACAAAGATAGGCCCTTTCAATTAATGATCCGACCGTTAGATTTGTTTAAATATCTAAATAAAGTGTTATGAACCAAGTTGAAGATTATCGGATATATTATGGCATGAAATCGAACAAATATCTACAAAAATATTGAAAACCTAAGTCATTTACGAAGATTGGAACCTTGAATTTATGATCCGACCGTTAGATTTGTTTAAATTGATAGAGAAAGTGTTATGACCAAATTTGAAGATAATCGGATATATTTTGTCATGCAATCCAACAAATATCATAAAAAATATCGAAAACCTAAGGCGTTTACAAAGATAGGCACTTTCAATTAATGATTCGACCGTTATATTTGTTTAAATTTATAAAAAAAGTGTTATGACTAAATTTGAAGATAATCCGATATATTTTGGCTTGCAATCCAACAAATATCAACAAAAATACCGAAAACCTAAAACATTTACAAATATAGGAAATTTCAGTTAATGATCCGAAAATTAGATTTGTTTAAATCGCTAAGAAAAGTGTTATGACCATATTTAAAGATAATCGGATATATTTGGCATGAAATCCACCAAATGTCTTCAAAAAGACCGAAAACCTAAGGCATTTACACAGATAGGCTCTTTCAATTAATGATCCGACCGTTAGATTTATTTAAATTACTAGGAAAAGTGTTATGACCATGTTTGAATATAATCGGATATATTTTTGTAGGCAATCCACCAAATGTCTACTAAATTACCGGAAACCTAAGGCATTTACAAAGATAAGCACTTTCATTTAATGATCCGACCGTTAGATTTGTTTAAATTGTAATAAAAAGCGTTATGACCAAATTTGAAGATAATCGAATATATTTTAGCATGCAATCAAACAAATATCTACAAAAATACCAAAATCCTAAGGCATTTACAAATATAGGCACTTTCAATTGATGATCTAACGGTTAGATTAGTTTAAATTGATAATAAAAGTGTTATGACCAAAGTTGAAGATAATCGGATATATTTGGCATGAAATCCACCAAATGTCTATAAAAAGACCGAAAAAGTAAGGCATTTACAAAGATAGGCACTTTCAATTAATGATCCGACCGTTAGATTTATTTAAATTGTTAGGAAAAGTGTTATGACCATGTTTGAATATAATCGGATATATTTTGACAGGCAATCCACCAAATGTCTACAAAATGACCCAAAACCTAAGGCATTTACAAAGATAAGCACTTTCATTTAATGATCCGAACGTTTGATTTTTTTAAATTGTAATAAAAAGTGTTATGGCCAAATTTGAAGATGAGCGAATATATTTTAGCATGCAATCAAAACAAATATCAACAAAAAAAACGAAAACCTAAGACATTTACAAAGATAGGCACTTTCAATTAATGATCTGACGGTTAGATTAGTTTAAATTGATAATAAAAGTGTTATGACCAAAATTGAAGATAATCGGATATATATTTGGCATGCAATCCAATAAATGTCAACAAAAATACCGAAAACCTAAGGCATTTACAAATATAGGCACTTTCAATTAATGATCTGACCGTTATATTTGTTTAATTTACTAAGAAAAAAGTGTTATGACCAAATTTGAAGACAATCGAATATATTTTGGCATGCAATCCAACAAATATCAACAAAAATATCGAAAACCAAAGGTAACTACAAGGATAGGAAATTCAAATTAATGATCCGACAATTAGATTTGTTGAGATTGCTAATAAAAGTGCTATGACCAAATTTGAAGATTATCGGATATATTTTGGCATGCAATACAACAAATATCAACCAAAATAACGAAATCCTAAGGCATTTACAAAGATAGGCACTTTCAATTAACGATTCGGTAGATAGATTAGTTTAAATTTCTATGATAAGTGTTGTGAGAAAATTTGAAGATAATCGGATATATTTCGACATGCAATCCAACAAATATCAACAGAAATAACTAAAACCTAAGGCGTTTACAAAGATAGGCACTTTCAATTAATGATCTGACGGTTAGATTTGTTTAAATTGCTCAGAAAAGTGTTATGACCATATTTGAAGACAATCGGATATATATTTTGGCATGCAATCCAAAAAATGATTACAAAAAGACCGAAAACCTAAGGCATTTACAAAGATAGGCACTTTCAATTAATGATCCGACCGTTAAATTTTTTTAAATATCTAAATAAAGTGTTATGACCCAATTTGAAGATTATCGGATATATTTTGGCATGAAATCCTACAAATATCTACAAAAATATCGAAAACCTAAGGCATTTACGAAGAATGGAAGCTTGAATTAATGATCCGACTATTAGATTTGTTTAAATTTCTAGTAAAATTGTTATGACCTAATTTGAAGATAATCGGATATATTTTGGCATGCAATCCAACAAATATCTTCAAAAATACCGAAAACCTAAGGCATTTACAAAGATGGGCACTTTCAATTAATGATCCGACCGTTAGATTTTTTTAAATTGTTAATAAAAGTGTTATGAACAAATTTGAAAATAATCGAATATATTTTGGCATGCAATCCAACAAATATCAACAAAAATATCGAAAACCTAAGGCATTTACAAAGATAGGAAATTTCAATTAATGATCCGACCGTTAGATTTGTTTAAAATACTAGGAGAAGTACTATGACCAAATTTGAAGACAATCGGATATATTTTGGCATGCATTGCAACAAATGTCTACAAAAAGATCGAAAACCTAAGGCATATACAAAGATATGAACTTTGAATTAATGATCCGACCGTTAAATTTATTTAAATTAAAAATAAAAGTGTTATGACAAAATTTTAATATAATTAGATATATTATGGCATGCAATCCAACAAATATCAACAATAATACCAAAAACCTAAGGCATTTACAAAAATAGGAACTTTCAAATAATGATCCGATCGTTAGATTTGTTTATATTTCTAGGAAAAGTGTTATGAGCAAATTTCAATATAATCGGATATATTTTGGCATGCAATCCAACAAATATCAACAAAAATACCGAAAACCTAAAATATTTACAAAGATAGAAACTTTAAAATAATGATCCGACCAATAGATTTGTTGAAATTGTTAATAAAAGTGTTTTGACCAATTTTGAAGAATATCGGATATATTTTGCCATGCAATCCACCAAATGTCTACAAAAAGACAAAAAACCTAAGGCATTTACAAAGATAGGAACTTTGAATTAATGATCCGACCGTTAAATTTGTTTAAATTGCTAATAAAAGTGTTATGACCAAATTTGAAGATAGTCGGATATATTTTGGAATGCAATTCAACAAATATCAACAAAAATATCGAAAACCTATGGCATTTACAAAGATAGGCACTTTCAATTAATGATCCGATAGTTAGATTAGTTTAAATTTCTAAGAAAAGTGTTATGACCAAATGTGAAGATAATCGGATATATATTGGCATGCAATCCACCAAATGTCTACAAAAAGACCGAAAACGTAAGGCATTTACAAAGATAGGCACTTTCAATTATTGATACGACCGTTTGATTTATTTAAATTGCTAGGAAAAGTTTTATGACCATTTTTGAATATAAATGGATATATTTTGGCAGGCAATCCACCAAATGTCTACAAAATGACCGAAAAACTAAGGCATTTAGAAAGATAGGCACTTTCATTTAATGATCCGACCGTTAGATTTGTTTAAATTGCTATGAAAAGTGTTATGACCAAATTTGAAGATTATCGGATATATTTTGGCATGCAATCCCACAAATATAAACAAAAATACCGAAAACATAAGGCATTTACAAAGATAGACACTTTCAATTAATAATCGACGTTTAGATTTGTTTAAATTGATAGTAAAAGTGTTACGACCAAAATTGCCGATAATCGGATATATTTTGGCATGCATTCCACCAAATGTAAACAAAAATACCGAAAACCTAAGGCATTTATAAAGATTGGCACTTTCAATTAATGATCCGAACGTTATATTGGTTTAATTTTCTAAGAAAAGTGTTATGACCAAATTTGAAGATAATCGAATATATTTTGGCATGCAATCCAACAAATATCAACAAAAATACCGAAAACTAAAGGCATTTTCAAAGATAGGCACTTTCAATTAATGATCCTACCATTAGATTTGTTTACATTGCTAGTAAAAGTATTATAACCAAATTTGAAGATAATTGGATATATTTTGGAATGCAATCCAACAAATGACTACAAAAAGACCGAAAACCAAAGGCATTTACAAAGATAGGCACTTTCAAATAATGATCCGATCGTTAGATTTGTTTAAATTGTTAATAAAAGTGTTATGAAACAATTTGAAGATTATGGGATATATTTTGTCATGCAATCCAACAAATATCTATAAAAATATCGAAAACCTAAGGCATTTATGAAGATTGGAACATTGAATTAATGATCCGACCATTAGATTTATTTAAATTTCAGGTAACAGTGTTATGACCATATTTGAAGATAATCGGATTTATTTTGGCATGCAATCCAACAAATGTACACATAAATACCTCAAACCTAAGGCATTTACAAAGATTGACATTTTCAATTAATGATCCCACCGTTATATTTGTTTAATTTTCTAGGAAAAGTGTTGTGACCAAATTTGAAGATAATCTAATATATTTTGGCATGCAATCCATCAAATGTCTACAAAAAGACGGAAAATCTAAGGCATTAACAAAGATAGGCACTTTTAATTAATGATCCAATCGTTAGATTTATTTAAATTACTAGGAAAAGTGTTATGACCAAATTTGAAGATAATCGGATATATTTTGGCATGCAATACAACAAATATCAACAAAAATATCGAGAACCTAAGGCATTTACAAAGATAGACACTTTTAATTAATGATCCGATCGTTATATTTGCTTGAATTTCTAAGAAAAATGTTATGACCAAATTTAAAGATAATCCGATATATTTTGGCATGCAATCCCACAAATATCAATAAAAATACCGAAAACCTAAGGTATTTACAAAGATAGGAAATTTAAATTAATGATCCGAAAATTAGATTTGTTTAAATTGTTAGGAAAAGTGTTATGACCAAATTTGAAGATAATCGAAAATATTTTAGCATGAAATCCACCAAATGTCTACAATAAGTCCGAAAACCTAAGGCATTTACAAAGATATGCACTTTTAATTAATGATCCGACCGTTAGATTTATTTAATTGCTAGGAAAAGTTTTATAACCATATTTGAATATAATCGGATATATTTGGCGGGCAATCCACCAAATGTCTACAAAATGACTGAAAACCTAAGACATTTACAAAGATAGACACTTTCATTTAATGATCCGACCGTTAGATTTGTTTAAAATGTAATAAAAAGTGTTATGACCAAATTTGAAGATAATTGGATATATTTTAGCATGAAATCCAAAAATTATTAACAAAAATACCGAAAACCTAAGGCATTTACAAAGATAGGCACTTTAAATTAATGATTTGACGGTTATATTAGTTTAAATTGATAATAAAAGTGTTATGACCAAAATTGAAGATAATCGGAAATATTTTGGCATGCAATCCCACAAATGTCTACAAAAATACCGAAAACCTAAGGTATTTACAAAGATAGACACTTTGAATTAATGATCTGATCGTTATATTTTTTTTAAATTTCTAAAGAATGTGTTACGACCAAATTTGAAGATAGTCGGATATATTTTGGCATGCAATCGAACAAATGACTATAAAAAAATCGAAAACCTAAGGCTTTTACAAAGATAGGCACTTTCAATTAATGATTCGACCGTTGTAATTGTTTAATATTCTAAGAATAGTGTTATGACCAAATTTGATGATAGTCGGATATATTTTGGCATGCAATCCAACAAATGACTACAAAAAGACCGAAAAGCTAAGGCATTTACAAAGATAGGCACTTTCAATTAATGATCTGACCGTTAGATTTGTTTAAATTGATAATAAAAGTGTTATGACTATGTTTGAAGACAATAGGTTATATTTTGGCCTGAAATCCAACAAATATCAACAAAAATACCGAAACTTAAAGCATTTACAAAGATAGGCACTTTCAATTAATGATCCGACCGTTATATTTGTTCAATTTTCAATGAAAAGTGTTATGACCAAATTTGAAGATAATAGAATATATTTTGGCTTGCAATCCAACAAATGACTACAAAAAGACTGAAAACCTAAGGCATTAACAAGGATAGGCACTTTCAATTTATGATCCGACCATTAATTTGTTTAAATTACTAACAAAAGTGCTATGACCAAATTTGAAGGTAATCGGATATATTTTGGCCTTCAATCCAACAAATATCAACAAAAAGATCGAAAACCTAAGGCATTTACAAAGATAGGCACTTTCAATTAATGATCTGATCGTTAGATTAGTTTAAATTTCTACAAAAATCGTTATGACCAAATTTGAAGATAATCGGATATACTTTGGCATGCGATCTACCAAATGTCTACAAAAAAACCGAAAACCTAAGGCGTTTACAATGATAGGCACTTTCAATTTATGATCTGACCGTTAGATTTATTTAAATTTCTAGGAAAAGTGTTATTACCACGTTTAAATATAATCGGATATATTTTCGCTTGCAATCCACTAAATGTCTACAAAATGACCGAGAACCTAAGGAATTTACAAAGATAGGCACTTTCATATAATGATCCGACCGTTAGATTTGTTTAAATTGCAAAGAAAAGTGTTATGAAAAAATTTGAAGAAAATCGGATATATTTTGGAATGCAATCCAACAAATATCTACAAAAATACATAAAACCTAAGGCATTTACATTGATGAGCACTTTCAATTAATGATCCGACCGTTAGATTTGTTTAAATTGCTAATAAAAGTATTATGACCAAATTTGAAGATAATCGGATATATTTTGGCATGCAATACAACAAATATCAACAAAAATATCGAGAACCTAAGGCATTTACAAAGATAGACACTTTTAATTAATGATCCGATCGTTATATTTGCTTGAATTTCTAAGAAAAATGTTATGACCAAATTTAAAGATAATCCGATATATTTTGGCATGCAATCCCACAAATATCAATAAAAATACCGAAAACCTAAGGTATTTACAAAGATAGGAAATTTAAATTAATGATCCAAAAATTAGATTTGTTTAAATTGTTAGGAAAAGTGTTATGACCAAATTTGAAGATAATCGAAAATATTTTAGCATGAAATCCACCAAATGTCTACAATAAGTCCGAAAACCTGAGGCATTTACAAAGATATGCACTTTTAATTAATGATCCGACCGTTAGATTTATTTAATTGCTAGGAAAAGTTTTATAACCATATTTGAATATAATCGGATATATTTGGCGGGCAATCCACCAAATGTCTACAAAATGACCGAAAACCTAAGGCATTTACAAAGATAGACACTTTCATTTAATGATCCGACCAGTTAGATTTGTTTAAAATGTAATAAAAAGTGTTATGACCAAATTTGAAGATAATTGGATATATTTTAGCATGAAATCCAAAAATTATTAACAAAAATACCGAAAACCTAAGGCATTTACAAAGATAGGCACTTTAAATTAATGATTTGACGGTTATATTAGTTTAAATTGATAATAAAAGTGTTATGACCAAAATTGAAGATAATCGGAAATATTTTGGCATGCAATCCCACAAATGTCTACAAAAATACCGAAAACCTAAGGTATTTACAAAGATAGACACTTTGAATTAATGATCTGATCGTTATATTTTTTTTAAATTTCTAAAGAATGTGTTACGACAAAATTTGAAGATAGTCGGATATATTTTGGCATGCAATCGAACAAATGACTATAAAAAAATCGAAAACCTAAGGCTTTTACAAAGATAGGCACTTTCAATTAATGATTCGACCGTTGTAATTGTTTAATATTCTAAGAATAGTGTTATGACCAAATTTGATGATAGTCGGATATATTTTGGCATGCAATCCAACAAATGACTACAAAAAGACCGAAAAGCTAAGGCATTTACAAAGATAGGCACTTTCAATTAATGATCCGACCGTTAGATTTGTTTAAATTGATAATAAAAGTGTTATGACTATGTTTGAAGACAATAGGTTATATTTTGGCCTGAAATCCAACAAATATCAACAAAAATACCGAAACTTAAAGCATTTACAAAGATAGGCACTTTCAATTAATGATCCGACCGTTATATTTGTTCAATTTTCAATGAAAAGTGTTATGACCAAATTTGAAGATAATAGAATATATTTTGGCTTGCAATCCAACAAATGACTACAAAAAGACTGAAAACCTAAGGCATTAACAAGGATAGGCACTTTCAATTTATGATCCGACCATTAATTTGTTTAAATTACTAACAAAAGTGCTATGACCAAATTTGAAGATATTCGGATATTTTTTGGCATGTAATCCAACAAATATCAATAAAAATACCGAAAACCTAAGGCATTTACAAGGACGGGCACTTTCAATTTATGTTCCGACCGTTAGATTTGTTTAAATTGATAATAAAAGTGTTATGATCAAATTTGAAGATAATCGGATATATTTTGGCGGGCAATCTAACAAATATCAACAAAAATACCGAAAACCTAAAGCATTTACAAAGATAGGCACTTTCAATTAATGATTCGACCGTTAGATTTGTTTAAATTGCTAAGAAAAGTGCTATGACAATTTTTGAAGATTATCGGATATATTTTGACATGCAATCCATCATGTGTCTACAAAAGGACCCAAAACCTAAGGCATTTACAAAGATAGGCGCTTTCAAATAACGATCTGTCCGTTAGATTTATTTAAATTTGTAAGAAAAGTATTATGGCCAAGTTTTAATATAATCGGATATATTTTGGCAAGCAATCCAATAAATGACAACAAAAAGATCGAAAACCTAAGGCATTTACAAAGATATGCACTTCCAATTAATGATCCGACCGTTAGATTTGTTTGAATTGTTAATAAAAGTGTTGTGACTAAATTTGAAGATAATCGGATATATTTTGGCATGCAATCCAACAAAGATCAACAAAATATCGAAACCTAATGCATTTACAAATATAGGTACTTTCAATTTATGATCCGACCGTTAGATTTGTTTAATTTGCTAATAAAAGTGTTATGACAAAATTGAAGATAATCGGATATATTTTGGCATGCTATCCAACAAATATAAAAAAAAATACCGAAAACCTAAGGCATTTACAAAGATAGGCACTTTCAATTAATGATCCGACTGTTATATTTGTTTAATTTTCTATGAAAAGTTTTATGACCAAATTTGAAGATAATGGGATATATTTCGGCATGCAATACAACAAATGTCTACAAAAATACCGAAAACCTAAAGCATTTACAAAGATAGGCACTTTCAATTTATGATCCGACCATTAGATTTATTTGAATTGATAATAAAAGTGTTATGACCAAGTTTGAATATAATATGATATATTTTGGAATGCAATCCTACAAATATCTACAAAAATACCGAAAACCAAAGACATTTACAAAGAAGGGCAGTTTCAATTAATGATCCGACAGTTAGATTTGTTTGAACTGTTAAGAAAAGTGCTATGACCAAATTTGAAGATTATCGGATATATTTTGACATGCAATCCACCAAGTGTCTACAAAAAGACCCAAAACCTAAGGCATTTACAAAGATTGGCACTTTCAATTAATGATCTGACCGTTAGATTTATTTAAATTGCTAGAAAAATTGTTATGACCAAGTTTGAATATAATCGGATAAATCTTGGCAAGTAATGCAACAAATGACTACAAAAAGACTGAAAACCTAAGGCATTTACAAAGATATGCACTTTCAATTAATGATCCGACCGTTAGATTTGTTTGAATTGCTAATAAAAGTGTTGTGACTAAATTTGAAGATAATCGGATATATTTTGGCATGCAATCCAACAAATATCAACAAAAATACCGAAAACTTAAGGCATTTAGAAAGATAGAAACTTTCAATTTATTATCCTACCATTAGATTTGTTTAAATTTCTAATAAAAGTGCTATGACCAAATTTGAAGATATTCGGATATATTTTGGCATGCAATGCAACAAATGTCAATAAAAAGACCGAAAACCTAAGGCATTTACAATGATAGGAACTTTGAATTAATGATTCGACCGTTAGATTTGTTTAAATTTCTAGTAAAAGTGTTATGAGAAAATTTGATTATAATCTGATATATTTTGGCAAGCAATCCAACAAATATCAACAAAAATACAGAAAACGTAAGGCATTTACAAAAGATAGGCACTTTCAATTAATGATCCGACCGTTAGATTTGTTTAAATTGCTAAGAAAAGTGTTATGACCAAATTTGAAGATTAACGGATATATTTTGACATGGAATCCACCAAGTGTCTACAAAAAGACCCAAAACCTAAGGCATTTACAAAGATAGACACTTTAAAATAATGATCTGTCCGTTAGATTTATTTAAATATCTAGGAAAATTGTTATGGCCAAGTATGAATATAATCGGATATATTTTGGCAAGCAATCCAACAAATGACTACAAAAAGATAAAAAACCCTAAGGCATTTACCAAGATATGCACTTTCAATTAATGATCCGACTGTTAGATTTGTTTGAATTGCTAATAAAAGTGTTGTGACTAAATTTGAAGATAATCGGATATATTTTGGAAGGCAATCCACTAAATGTCTACAAAAATAACGAAACTTAAGGCATTTACAATGATAGGAACTTTCATTTAATGATCCGGCCGTTAGATTTGTTTAAATTGCTATAAAAAGTGTTGTGAGAAGATTTGAAGATAATCGGATATATTTCGCCATGCAATCCATCAAATTTCAACAAAAATAATCAAAACCAAAGGCATTTACAAAGATAGGCACATTCAATTTCTGATATGACGGTTAGATTTGTTTAAATTGCTAAGAAATGTGTTATGAGCAAATTTAAAGATAATCTGATATATTTTGGCGTGTAATACAACAAATGTCTACAAAACGACCGAAAACCTAAAACATTTACAAAGATAGAAACTTTGAATTAATGATCCGACCGTTATATTTATTTAAATTGAGAATAAAAGTGTTATGACCAAATTTTAAGATAATTAGACATATTTTGGCATGCAATCCATCAAATATCTACAAAAAAATCGAAAACCAAAGGCATTTACAAAGATAGAAAATTCAAATTAATGATCCGACAATAAGATTTGTTTAAATTGCTAATAAAAGTGCTATGACCAAATTTTATGATTATCGATATATTTTGGCATACAATCCAACAAATGTCTATAAAAATACCGAAAACCTAAGGCATTTACAAAGACAGGCACTTTCAATTAATGATTCGACCGTTAGATTTGTTTAAAGTAATAATTAAAGTGTTATGACCCAATTTAAATATAATAGGATATATATTGACATGCAATCTAACAAATATCTGCAAAAATATCGAAAACCAAAGGTATTTACATAGATGGGAACTTTCAATTAATGATCCGACCGTTAGATTTGTTTAAATTGCTAATAAAAGTGTTATCACCAAAATTGAAGAAAATTGGATATATTTTGACATGCAATCCACCAAATGTCTACAAAAAGACCGAAACCTAAGTCATTTACAAAGATTGGAAATTTAAATTAATGATTCGACCGTTAGATTTATTTATATTGCTATGAAAAGTGTCATGACTATGTTTGAATATAATCGGATATATTTTAGTAGGCAATCCACCAAATGTCTACAAAATGAACGAAAACCTAAGGCATTTACAAAGATAAGCACTTTCATTTAGTGATTCGACCGTTAGAATTGTTTAAATTGGTAAGAAAAGTGTTATGAGCAAATTTGAAGATAATCTGATATATTTCGACATGCAATACAACAAATGTCTACAAAAAGACCGAAAATGCATTTACAAAGTTAGGAACTTTCAATTAATGATCTGGCCGTTAGATTTTTTTGAATTGATAATAAAAGTGTTATGACCAGGTTCGATGATAATATTATATATTTTGGCATGCAATCCAACAAATATCAACAAAAAAATCGAAAATCTAAGGCATTTACAAAGATAAACACTTTCATTTAATGATCTGACCGTTAGATTTGTTTAAATATCTAAATAAAGTGTTATGAACCAAGTTGAAGATTATCGGATATATTTTGGCATCATATCCAACAAATATCTACAAAAATATAGAAAACCTAAGGCATTTACGAAAATTGGAACCTTGAATTTATGATCCGACCGGTAGATTTGTTTAAATTGATAGTAAAAGTGTTATGACCAAATTTGAAATAATCGAATATATTTTGGCTTGCAATCCAACAAATATCATAAAAAATATCGAAAACCTACGGCATTTACAAAGATAGGTACTTTCAATTAATGATCCGACTGTTATATTTGTTTAAATTTCTAAGAAATGTGTTATGACCAAATTTGAAGATAATCCGATATATTTTGGCATTCAATCCAACAAATATCAACAAAAATACCGAAAACCCAATACATTTACAAAGATGGGAAATTTCAAATAATGATCCGAAAATTAGATTTGTTTAAATTGCTAAGAAAAGTGTTATGATCAAATTTGAAGATAATCGGATATATTTGGCACGAAATCCACCAAATGTCTACAAAAATACCGAAAACCTAAGGCATTTACAAAGATAGGCACTTTGAATTAATCTTCCGACCGTTAGATTTATTTAAATTGCTAGGAAATGTGTTGTGAACATGTTTCAATATAATCGGATATATTTTGGCAGGCAATCCACCAAACGTCTACAAAATGACCGAAAACCTAAGGCATTTACAAAGATAAGCACTTTCATTTAATGATCCGACCGTTAGATTTGTTTAAATTGTAAAAAGTGTTATGACCAAATTTGAACATAATCGAATATATTTTGGTATGCCATCCACCAAATGTCTACAATAAGAACGAAAACATAAGATAGGCACTTTGAATTAATGATCCGACCGTTAGATTTGTTTAAATTTCTAGTAACCGTGTTATGACCAAATTTGAAAATAATCAGATATATTTTGGTATGCAATCCAGCAAATATCAACAAAAAGACCTAAAACATAAGGCATTTGAAAAGATAGGCATTTTCAATTAATGATCCGACCGTTAGATTTGTTTAAATTTCTAGGAAAAGTGTTATCACCAAATTTGAAGATAGTCGGACATATTTTGGCATGCAATCCAACAAATGACTACAAAAAGACCGAAAACCTAAGGCATTTACAAAGATAAGCACTTTCAATTAATGATCCGATCGTTAGATTTCTTTAAATTTATAATAAAAGTGTTATGACAAGATTTGAAGATAATTGGATATATTTTGGCATGCAATCCAACAAATATATACAGAAATACAGAAAACCTAAGGCATTTAAAAAATAGGCACTTTCAATTAATGATCCTACTGTTAGATTTGTTTAAATTACTAATAAAAGTGTTATGACTAAATTTGAAGATAATCGGATATATTTTGGCATGCAATCCAACAAATATCAACAAAAATACCGAAAACCTAAGGCATTTACAAAGATAGGAACCTTGAATTATTGATCCGACTGTTAGATTTGTTCAAATTTCTAGTAACAGTGTTATGACCAAATTTTGAAGATAATCAGATATATTTTGGAATGCAATCCAACTTATATCCACCAATATACCGAAAACCTCAGGCATTTACAAATATAGACACTTTCAATTAATGATCCGACCGTTAGATTTGTTTAAATTTCTAGGAAAAGTGTTATCACCAAATTTGATGTTAATCGGATATATTTTGGCATGAAATCCAACAAATGACTACAAAAAGATCGAAAACCTAAGGCATTTACAAAGATAGGCACTTTCAATTAATGATCCGATCGTTAGATTTGTTTAGATTGATAATAAAAATGTAATGACAAGATTTGAAGATAATCGGATATATTTTGGCATGCAATCCAATAAATATCTACAAAAATATCGAAAACCTAAGACATTTAGAAGGATAGGCACTTTCAATTAATGATCCTACCGTTAGATTTGTTTAAATTGCTAATAAAAGTGTTATGACTAAATTTGAAGATAATCGGAAATATTTTGGCATGCAATCCAACAAATATCAACAAAAATACCGAAAACCTAAGGCATTTACAAAGATAGGAACCTTGAAATAATGATTCGACCGTTAAATTTGTTCAAATTTCTAGTCATAGTGTTATGACCAATTTTGAAGATAATCATATATATTTTGGCATGCAATCCAACATATATCAACAAAAAAACCGAAAACCTAAGGCATTTACAAAGATAGGCACTTTCAATTAATGATCCGATCGTTAGATTTGTTTAAATTGCTAAGAAAAGTATTATGAACAAATTTGAAGATAATCGGATATATTTTGGCATGAAATACAACAAATGTCAACAAAAAGACCGAAAACCTAAGGCATTTACAAAGATAGGAACTTTGAATTAATGAACCGATCGTTAGATTTGTTTAAATTGATAATAAAAGTGTTATGACAAGATTTGCAGATAATCGGATATATTTTGGCATGCAATCCAACAAATATCTACAAAAATACCGAAAATCTAAGACATTTACAAGGATAGGAACTTTCAATTAATGATCCTACCGTTAGATTTGTTTATTTTGCTAATAAAAGTGTTATGACTAAATTTGAAGTTAATCGGATATATTTTGACATGCAATCCAACAAATATCAACAAAAATACCGAAAACCTAAGGCATTTACAAATATAGGAACCTTGAATTAATGATCCGACCGTTAGATTTGTTCAAATTTTTAGTAACAGTGTTATGACCAAATTTCATGATAATCAGACATATTTTGGCATGCAATCCAACATATATCAACAAAAAAATCGAAAACCTAAGGCATTTACAAAGATAGGCACTTTCAATTAATGATCCGACCGTTAGATTTGTTCAAATTTCTAGGAAAAGAGTTATGACCAAATTTGAAGATAGTCGTACATATTTTGGCATGCAATGTAACAAATGACTACAAAAAGACCGAAAACCAAAGGCATTTACAAAGATAGGCACTTTCAATTAATGATCTGACCGTTTGATTTATTTAAATTGATAATAAAAGTATTATGACTAAGTTTGAAGATAATAGGATATATTTTGGCGTGCACTCCAACAAATATCAACAAAAAAACCGAAAACCTAAGGCATTTACAAATATAGGCACTTTCAATTAATGATCCGACCGTTATATTTGTTTAATTTTCTGTGAAAAGTGTTATGACCAAATTTGAAGATAGTCAGATATATTTTGGCATGCAATCCAACAGATGTCTACAAAAAGACCGAAAACCTAATGTATTTTTAAAGATAGGCACTTTCAATTAATGATCAGACCATTAGATTTGTTTAAATTTATAATAAAAGTGTTATGACCAAATTTTGAAGATAATCGGATATATTTTGGCATTCAATCCAACGAATAACTACAAAAATACCGAAAACCTAAGGCAATTACAAAGATAGGCCCTTTCAATTAATGATCCGATCGTTAGATTTGTTTAAATTTCTACGAAAAGCGTTATGACCAAATTTGAAGAAAATCGGATATACTTTGGCATGCAATCTACCAAATGTCTACAAAAAAATCGAAAACCTAAGGCGTTTACAATGATAGGCAATTTTAATTAATGATCTGACCGTTAGATTTATTTAAATTGCTAGGAAAAATGTTATTACCACGTTAGAATATAATCGGATATATTTTGGCTTGCAATCCACCAAATGTCTACAAAATGACCGAAAACCTAAGGCATTTACAAAGATAGGCACTTTCATTTAATGATCCGACCGTTAGATTTGTTTAAATTGCAAAGAAAAGTGTTATGAAAAAATTTGAAGAGAATCGGATATATTTTGGTACGCAATTCAACAAATATGTACAAAAATACCGAAAACCTTAGGCATTTACAATGATGAGCACTTTCAATTTATGATTCGTCCGTTAGATTTGTTTAAATTGCTAATAAAAGTGTTATGACCAAATTTGAAGATAATTGGATATATTTTGGCATGCAATCCAACAAATATCAACAAAAATACCGAAAACCAAAGGTATTTACAAAGATAGGAAATTTCAATTAATGATCCGACCATTAGATTTGTTTAAATTGCTATGAAAAGTGCTATGACCATGTTTTAAGATAATCGGATATATTTTGGCATGCAATGCAACAAATGTCAACAAAAAGACCGAAAACCTAAGGCATTTACAAATATAGGAACTTTGAACTAATGATCCGACTGTTAGATTCGTTTAAATTTCTAGTAAAAGTGTTATGAACAAATTTGAAGATAATCAGATATATTTTGGTATACAATCCAACAAATATCTACAAAAATACCGAAATCCTAAGCCATTTACAAAGATAGGCACATTCAATTAATTATCCGACCGTTAGATTTGTTTATATTGCTATGACAAGTGTTATGACCAAATTTAAAGATATTTGGCATGTAATCCAACAAATATCAACAAAAATATCGAAAACCTAAGGCATTTACAAGTATAAGTACTTGCAATTTATGTTCCGACCGTTACATTTGTTTAAATTGATAATAAAAGTGTTATGACCAAGTTTGAATATAATAGGATATATTTTGGCAGGCAATCTACCAAATGTCTACTAAATGACAGAAAACCTTAAGCATTTACAAAGTTAGGCACTTTCATTTAATGATCCGACCGTTAGATTTGTTTAAATTGCTATGAAAAGTGTTGTGAGAGAATTTGAAGATAATCGGATATATTTTGGCATGCAATCCAACAAATATCAACAAAAATAACGAAAACCTAAGGCGTTTAGAAAGATAGGCACTTTCAATTAATGATCTGACGGTTAGATTTGTTTAAATTGCTAGGAAAAGTGTTATGACCATATTTGAAGATAATCGGATATATTTTGGCATGCAATACAACAAATGACTACAAAAAGACCGAAAACCTAAGACACTTACAAAGATTGGCACTTTTAATTAATGATCCGACCATTAGATTTGTTTAAATTGCTAATAAAAGTGCTATGACCAAATTTGAAGATTATCGGATATATTTTGGCATGCAATCCAATAAATATCAACAAAAATACCGAAATCCTAAAGCATTTACAAAGATAGACACTTTCAAATAATGATCCGATAGTTAGATTAGTTTAAATTTCTTTGAAAAGAGCTATGACCAAATTTGAAGATAATCGGATATATTTTGTCATGCAATCCACCAAATGTCTACAAAAAGACCGCAAACCTAAGGCATTTACAAGGATAGGCACTTTCATTTAATGATCCGGCCGTTCGATTTGTTTACATTGCTATGAAAAGTGTTGTGAGAAAATTTGACGATAATCGGATATAATTCGGCATGCAATCCAACAAATATCAACAAAAATAACTGAAACCTAAGGCATTTACAAAGATAGGCACTTTCAATTAATGATCTGACGGTTAGATGTGTTTAAATTGCTAAGAAAAGTGTTATGACCATATTTGAAGATAATCGGATATATTTTGACATGCAATCCAACAAATGACTCAAAAAGACCGAAAACCTAAGGCATTTACAAAGATAGGCACTTTCAGTTAACGATCCAACCGTTAGATTTGTTTGAATTGATAATAAAAGTGTTATGACCTAGTTCGATGATAATGTGATATATTTTGGCATGCAATCCAACAAATATCAACAAAAAAACCGAAAACCTAATGCATTTACAAAGATAGGCCCTTTCAATTAATGATCCGACCGTTAGATTTGTTTAAATATCTAAATAAAGTGTTATGAACCAAGTTGAAGATTATCGGATATATTATGGCATGAAATCGAACAAATATCTACAAAAATATCGAAAACCTAAGTCATTTACGAAGATTGGAACCTTGAATTTATGATCCGACCGTTAGATTTGTTTAAATTGATAGAGAAAGTGTTATGACCAAATTTGAAGATAATCGGATATATTTTGGCATGCAATCCAACAAATATCATAAAAAATATCGAAAACCTAAGGCGTTTACAAAGATAGGCACTTTCAATTAATGATTCGACCGTTATATTTGTTTAAATTTATAAAAAAAGTGTTATGACTAAATTTGAAGATAATCCGATATATTTTGGCTTGCAATCCAACAAATATCAACAAAAATACCGAAAACCTAAAACATTTACAAATATAGGAAATTTCAGTTAATGATCCGAAAATTAGATTTGTTTAAATTGCTAAGAAAAGTGTTATGACCATATTTAAAGATAATCGGATATATTTGGCATGAAATCCACCAAATGTCTACAAAAATACCGAAAACCTAAGGCATTTACACAGATAGGCTCTTTCAATTAATGATCCGACCGTTAGATTTATTTAAATTACTTGGAAAAGTGTTATGGCTATGTTTGAATATAATCGGATATATTTTTGTAGGCAATCCACCAAATGTCTACAAAATTACCGGAAACCTAAGGCATTTACAAAGATAAGTACTTTCATTTATTGATCCGACCGTTAGATTTGTTTAAATTGTAATAAAAAGCGTTATGACCAAATTTGAAGATAATCGAATATATTTTAGCATGCAATCAAACAAATATCTACAAAAATATCAAAATCCTAAGGCATTTACAAATATAGGCACTTTCAATTAATGATCTAACGGTTAGATTAGTTTAAATTGATAATAAAAGTGTTATGACCAAAGTTGAAGATAATCGGATATATTTGGCATGAAATCCACCAAATGTCTATAAAAAGACCGAAAAACTAAGGCATTTACAAAGATAGGCACTTTCAATTAATGATCCGACCGTTGGAATTATTTAAATTGTTAGGAAAAGTGTTATGACCATGTTTGAATATAATCGGATATATTTTGGCAGGCAATCCACCAAATGTCTACAAAATGACCCAAAACCTAAGGCATTTACAAAGATAAGCACTTTCATTTAATGATCCGAACGTTTGATTTGTTTAAATTGTAATAAAAAGTGTTATGGCCAAATTTGAAGATAAGCGAATATATTTTAGCATGCAATCAAACAAATATCAACAAAAAAAAACGAAAACCTAAGACATTTACAAAGATAGGCACTTTCAATTAATGATCTGACGGTTAGATTAGTTTAAATTGATAATAAAAGTGTTATGACCAAAATTGAAGATAATCGGATATATATTTGGCATGCAATCCAATAAATGTCAACAAAAATACCGAAAACCTAAGGCATTTACAAATATAGGCACTTTCAATTAATGATCTGACCGTTATATTTGTTTAATTTACTAAGAAAAAAGTGTTATGACCAAATTTGAAGACAATCGAATATATTTTGGCATGCAATCCAACAAATATCAACAAAAATATCGAAAACCAAAGGTAACTACAAGGATAGGAAATTCAAATTAATGATCCGACAATTAGATTTGTTGAGATTGCTAATAAAAGTGCTATGACCAAATTTGAAGATTATCGGATATATTTTGGCATGCAATCCAACAAATATCAACCAAAATAACGAAATCCTAAGGCATTTACAAAGATAGGCACTTTCAATTAACGATTCGGTAGATAGATTAGTTTAAATTTCTATGATAAGTGTTGTGAGAAAATTTGAAGATAATCGGATATATTTCGACATGCAATCCAACAAATATCAACAGAAATAACTAAAACCTAAGGCGTTTACAAAGATAGGCACTTTCAATTAATGATCTGACGGTTAGATTTGTTTAAATTGCTCAGAAAAGTGTTATGACCATATTTGAAGACAATCGGATATATATTTTGGCATGCAATCCAAAAAATGATTACAAAAAGACCGAAAACCTAAGGCATTTACAAAGATAGGCACTTTCAATTAATGATCCGACCGTTAAATTTTTTTAAATATCTAAATAAAGTGTTATGACCCAATTTGAAGATTATCGGATATATTTTGGCATGAAATCCTACAAATATCTACAAAAATATCGAAAACCTAAGGCATTTACGAAGAATGGAAGCTTGAATTAATGATCCGACTATTAGATTTGTTTAAATTTCTAGTAAAATTGTTATGACCTAATTTGAAGATAATCGGATATATTTTGGCATGCAATCCAACAAATATCTTCAAAAATACCGAAAACCTAAGGCATTTACAAAGATGGGCACTTTCAATTAATGATCCGACCGTTAGATTTTTTTAAATTGTTAATAAAAGTGTTATGAACAAATTTGAAAATAATCGAATATATTTTGGCATGCAATCCAACAAATATCAACAAAAATATCGAAAACCTAAGGCATTTACAAAGATAGGAAATTTCAATTAATGATCCGACCGTTAGATTTGTTTAAAATACTAGGAGAAGTACTATGACCAAATTTGAAGACAATCGGATATATTTTGGCATGCATTGCAACAAATGTCTACAAAAAGATCGAAAACCTAAGGCATATACAAAGATATGAACTTTGAATTAATGATCCGACCGTTAAATTTATTTAAATTAAAAATAAAAGTGTTATGACAAAATTTTAATATAATTAGATATATTATGGCATGCAATCCAACAAATATCAACAATAATACCAAAAACCTAAGGCATTTACAAAAATAGGAACTTTCAAATAATGATCCGATCGTTAGATTTGTTTATATTTCTAGGAAAAGTGTTATGAGCAAATTTCAATATAATCGGATATATTTTGGCATGCAATCCAACAAATATCAACAAAAATACCGAAAACCTAAAATATTTACAAAGATAGAAACTTTAAAATAATGATCCGACCAATAGATTTGTTGAAATTGTTAATAAAAGTGTTTTGACCAATTTTGAAGAATATCGGATATATTTTGCCATGCAATCCACCAAATGTCTACAAAAAGACAAAAAACCTAAGGCATTTACAAAGATAGGAACTTTGAATTAATGATCCGACCGTTAAATTTGTTTAAATTGCTAATAAAAGTGTTATGACCAAATTTGAAGATAGTCGGATATATTTTGGAATGCAATTCAACAAATATCAACAAAAATATCGAAAACCTATGGCATTTACAAAGATAGGCACTTTCAATTAATGATCCGATAGTTAGATTAGTTTAAATTTCTAAGAAAAGTGTTATGACCAAATGTGAAGATAATCGGATATATATTGGCATGCAATCCACCAAATGTCTACAAAAAGACCGAAAACGTAAGGCATTTACAAAGATAGGCACTTTCAATTATTGATACGACCGTTTGATTTATTTAAATTGCTAGGAAAAGTTTTATGACCATTTTTGAATATAAATGGATATATTTTGGCAGGCAATCCACCAAATGTCTACAAAATGACCGAAAAACTAAGGCATTTAGAAAGATAGGCACTTTCATTTAATGATCCGACCGTTAGATTTGTTTAAATTGCTATGAAAAGTGTTATGACCAAATTTGAAGATTATCGGATATATTTTGGCATGCAATCCCACAAATATAAACAAAAATACCGAAAACATAAGGCATTTACAAAGATAGACACTTTCAATTAATAATCGACGTTTAGATTTGTTTAAATTGATAGTAAAAGTGTTACGACCAAAATTGCCGATAATCGGATATATTTTGGCATGCATTCCACCAAATGTAAACAAAAATACCGAAAACCTAAGGCATTTATAAAGATTGGCACTTTCAATTAATGATCCGAACGTTATATTGGTTTAATTTTCTAAGAAAAGTGTTATGACCAAATTTGAAGATAATCGAATATATTTTGGCATGCAATCCAACAAATATCAACAAAAATACCGAAAACTAAAGGCATTTTCAAAGATAGGCACTTTCAATTAATGATCCTACCATTAGATTTGTTTACATTGCTAGTAAAAGTATTATAACCAAATTTGAAGATAATTGGATATATTTTGGAATGCAATCCAACAAATGACTACAAAAAGACCGAAAACCAAAGGCATTTACAAAGATAGGCACTTTCAAATAATGATCCGATCGTTAGATTTGTTTAAATTGTTAATAAAAGTGTTATGAAACAATTTGAAGATTATGGGATATATTTTGTCATGCAATCCAACAAATATCTATAAAAATATCGAAAACCTAAGGCATTTATGAAGATTGGAACATTGAATTAATGATCCGACCATTAGATTTATTTAAATTTCGAGTAATGAGTGTTATGACCATATTTGAAGATAATCGGATTTATTTTGGCATGCAATCCAACAAATGTACACATAAATACCTCAAACCTAAGGCATTTACAAAGATTGACATTTTCAATTAATGATCCCACCGTTATATTTGTTTAATTTTCTAGGAAAAGTGTTGTGACCAAATTTGAAGATAATCTAATATATTTTGGCATGCAATCCATCAAATGTCTACAAAAAGACGGAAAATCTAAGGCATTTACAAAGATAGGCACTTTTAATTAATGATCCAATCGTTAGATTTATTTAAATTACTAGGAAAAGAGTTATGACCAAATTTGAAGATAATCGGATATATTTTGGCATGCAATCCAACAAATATCAACAAAAATATCGAAAACCTAAGGCATTTACAAAGATAGACACTTTTAATTAATGATCCGATCGTTATATTTGCTTGAATTTCTAAGAAAAATGTTATGACCAAATTTAAAGATAATCCGATATATTTTGGCATGCAATCCCACAAATATCAATAAAAATACCGAAAACCTAAGGTATTTACAAAGATAGGAAATTTAAATTAATGATCCGAAAATTAGATTTGTTTAAATTGTTAGGAAAAGTGTTATGACCAAATTTGAAGATAATCGAAAATATTTTAGCATGAAATCCACCAAATGTCTACAAAAAGACCGAAAACCTAAGGCATTTACAAAGATATGCACTTTTAATTAATGATCCGACCGTTAGATTTATTTAATTACTAGGAAAAGTTTTATAACCATATTTGAATATAATCGGATATATTTGGCGGGCAATCCACCAAATGTTTACAAAATGACTGAAAACCTAAGGCATTTACAAAGATAGACACTTTCATTTAATGATCCGACCGTTAGATTTGTTTAAAATGTAATAAAAAGTGTTCTGACCAAATTTGAAGATAATTGGATATATTTTAGCATGAAATCCAAAAAATATTAACAAAAATACCGAAAACCTAAGGCATTTACAAAGATAGGCACTTTAAATTAATGATTTGACGGTTATATTAGTTTAAATTGATAATAAAAGTGTTTTGACCAAATTTGAAGATAATCGGATATATTTTGGCATGCAATCCACCAAATGTCTACAAGAAGACCGAAAACCTAAGACATTTACAAAGATAGGCACTTTGAATTAATGATCCAACCGTTAGATTTCTTTATATTTTCAAGAAACGTGTTACGACCAAGTTTTAATATAATCAGATATATTTTGGCATTCAATCCCCCAAATGTCTACAAAGTGGCATAAATCCTAAGGCATTTACAAAGATAGGCACTTTCAATTAATGATCCAACCGTTAGATTTGTTTAAATTGATAATAAAAGTGTTATAACCTAGTTTGAAGATTATAGGATATATTTTGGCATGTAATCCAACAAATATCAACAAAAAGACCGAAAATCTATGGCATTTACAAAGATATGCACTTTTAATTAATGATCCGACCATTAGATTTGTTTAAATTTCTAGGAAAAGTGTTATCACCAAATTTGAAGATAGGTGGATATATTTTGGCATGCAATCCAACAAATGACTACAAAATGACCGAAAACCTATGACATTTACAAAGATAGGAACTTTCAATTAATGATCTGACCGTTAGATGTATTTAAATTGCTAGGAAAAGTGTTATGACCAAGTTTAAATATAATATGATATATTTTGGCAGGCAATCCACCAAATGTCTACAAAAAGACCGAAAACCTAAGGCATTTACAAGGATAGGCGCTTTCATTTAATGATCCGGCCGTTAGATTTGTTTAAATTGCTATGAAAAGTGTTGTGAGAAAATTTGAAGATTATCGGATATATTTTGGGATGAAATCCAACAAATATCTACAAAAATATCGAAAACCTAAGACATTTACGAAGAATGGAACCTTAAATTAATGATCTTGCCGTTAGATTTATTAAAATTTCTAGTAACAGTGTTATGACCAAATTTGAAGATAATTTGACATATTTTAACATGCAATTCAACAAATATCAACAAAAGACCAAAAACCTAAGGCATTTACAATGATAGGCACTTTCAATTAATGATCCGACCGTTAGATTTGTTTAAATTGATAATAAAAGTTTTATGACCAAATTTGAAGATAATCGGATATATATTTTGACTTGTAATTCAATAAAAATATAAAAAATAAATACCGTAAACCTAATGCATTTACAAAGATAGGCACTTTCAATTAATAATCCGACCTTTATATTTGTATATATTTCTAAGCAAAGTGTTATGACTAAATTTGAACATAATCGAATATATTTTGGCATGCCATCCACCAAATGTCTACAATAAGACCGAAAACATAAGATAGGCACTTTGAATTAATGATCCGACCGTTAGATTTGTTTAAATTTCTAGTAACCGTGTTATGACCAAATTTGAAAATAATCAGATATATTTTGGTATGCAATCCAGCAAATATCAACAAAAAGACCTAAAACATAAGGCATTTGAAAAGATAGGCATTTTCAATTAATGATCCGACCGTTAGATTTGTTTAAATTTCTAGGAAAAGTGTTATCACCAAATTTGAAGATAGTCGGACATATTTTGGCATGCAATCCAACAAATGACTACAAAAAGACCGAAAACCTAAGGCATTTACAAAGATAGGCACTTTCAATTAATGATCCGATCGTTAGATTTCTTTAAATTTATAATAAAAGTGTTATGACAAGATTTGAAGATAATTGGATATATTTTGGCATACAATCCAACAAATATATACAAAAATACAGAAAACCTAAGGCATTTAAAAAATAGGCACTTTCAATTAATGATCCTACTGTTAGATTTGTTTAAATTACTAATAAAAGTGTTATGACTAAATTTGAAGATAATCGGATATATTTTGGCATGCAATCCAACAAATATCAACAAAAATACCGAAAACCTAGGGCATTTACAAAGATAGGAACCTTGAATTATTGATCCGACCGTTAGATTTGTTCAAATTTCTAGTAACAGTGTTATGACCAAATTTTGAAGATAATCAGATATATTTTGGAATGCAATCCAACTTATATCCACCAATATACCGAAAACCTAAGGCATTTACAAAGATAGGCACTTTCAATTAATGATCCGATCGTTAGATTTGTTTAAATTTCTAGGAAAAGTGTTATCACCAAATTTGAAGTTAGTCGGATATATTTTAGCATGAAATCCAACAAATGACTACAAAAAGATCGAAAACCTAAGGCATTTACAAAGATAGGCACTTTCAATTAATGATCCGATCGTTAGATTTGTTTAGATTGATAATAAAAATGTAATGACTAGATTTGAAGATAATCGGATATATTTTGGCATGCAATCCAATAAATATCTACAAAAATATCGAAAACCTAAGGCATTTACAAAGATTGGAACTTTGAATTAATGATCCGACCGTTAGATTTATTTAAATTTCAAGTAATAGTGTTATGACCATATTTGAAGATAATCGGATTTATTTTGGCATACAATCCAACAAATGTACACTAAAATACCACAAACCTATGGCATTTACAAAGATGGGCACTTTCAATTAATGATCCGACCATTATATTTGTTTAATTTTCTAGGAAAAGTGTTATGACCAAATTTGAAGATAATCTAATATATTTTGGCATGCAATCCATCAAATGTCTACAAAAAGACCGAAAACCTAAGGCATTTACAAAGATAGACACTTTTAATTAATGATTCGACCGTTAGATTTATTTAAATTGCTTGGAAAAGTGTTATGACAAAATTTGATGATAATCGGATATATTTTTGCATGCAATCCAACAAATATCAACAAAAATATCGAAAACCTAAGGCATTTACAAAGATAGGCACTTTCAATTAATGATCCGATCGTTATATTTGTTTAAATTTCTAAAAAAAATGTTAAGACCAAATTTGAAGATAAAACGATATATTTTGGCATCCAATCCAACAAATACCAACAAAAATACCGAAAACCTAAGGCATTCACAAAGATAGGAAATTTCAATTAATGATCCGAAAACCTAAGGCAGGCAATCCAACAAATATCTACTAAAATACCGAAAACCAAAGGCATTTACAAAGATAGGAACTTTGAATTAATGATCCGACCGTTACATTTGTTTAAATTTCTAATAAAAGTGCTATGACCAATTTTGATGTTAATCGGAAATATTTTGGCATGCTTTCCAGCAAATGTCTACAAAAAGACCGAAAACCTAAGGCATTTACAAAGATAGGCACTTTCAATTAATGATTCGACCGTTGTAATTGTTTAATATTCTAAGAATAGTGTTATGACCAAATTTGATGATAGTCGGATATATTTTGGCATGCAATCCAACAAATGACTACAAAAAGACCGAAAAGTTAAGGCATTTACAAAGATAGGCACTTTCAATTAATGATCTGACCGTTAGATTTGTTTAAATTGATAATAAAAGTGTTATGACTATGTTTGAAGACAATAGGTTATATTTTGGCCTGAAATCCAACAAATATCAACAAAAATACCGAAACTTAAAGCATTTACAAAGATAGGCACTTTCAATTAATGATCCGACCGTTATATTTGTTCAATTTTCAATGAAAAGTGTTATGACCAAATTTGAAGATAGTAGAATATATTTTGGCTTGCAATCCAACAAATGACTACAAAAAGACTGAAAACCTAAGGCATTAACAAGGATAGGCACTTTCAATTTATGATCCGACCATTAATTTGTTTAAATTACTAATAAAAGTGCTATGACCAAATTTGAAGGTAATCGGATATATTTTGGCCTTCAATCCAACAAATATCAACAAAAATACCGAAAACCTAAGGCATTTACATTGATAGGCACTTTCAATTAATGATCTGATCGTTAGATTAGTTTAAATTTCTACAAAAATCGTTATGACCAAATTTGAAGATAATCGGATATACTTTGGCATGCGATCTACCAAATGTCTACAAAAAAACCGAAAACCTAAGGCGTTTACAATGATAGGCACTTTCAATTTATGATCTGAACGTTAGATTTATTTAAATTTCTAGGAAAAGTGTTATTACCACGTTTAAATATAATCGGATATATTTTCGCTTGCAATCCACTAAATGTCTACAAAATGACCGAGAACCTAAGGCATTTACAAAGATAGGCACTTTCATATAATGATCCGACCGTTAGATTTGTTTAAATTGCAAAGAAAAGTGTTATGAAAAAATTTGAAGAAAATCGGATATATTTTGGAATGCAATCCAACAAATATCTACAAAAATACATAAAACCTAAGACATTTACATTGATGAGCACTTTCAATTAATGATCCGACCGTTTTATTGGTTTAAATTGCTAATAAAAGTATTATGACCAAATTTGAAGATAATTGGATATATTTTGGCATGCAATCCAACAAATATCAATAAAAATACCGAAAAGCAAAGGCATTTACAAAGATAGAAAATTTCAATTAATGATCCGACCGTTAGATTTGTTTAAATTACTATGAAAAGTGCTATGACCAGGTTTTAAGATAATCGGATATATTTTGGCATGCAATGCAACAAATGTCAACAAAAATGCCGAAAACCTAAGGCATTTACAAAGATAGGAACTTTAAACTAATGATCCGACCGTTAGATTCGTTAAAATTTCTAGTTAAAGTGTTGTGAGCAAATTTTAAGATAATCATATATATTTTGGTATACAATCCAACAAATTCTATAAAAATACCGAAATCCTAAGCCATTTACAAAGATAGACACATTAAATTAATTATACGACCGTTAGATTTGTTTATATTGCTATGAAAAGTGTTATGACCAAATTTGAAGATATTCGGATATTTTTTGGCATGTAATCCAACAAATATCAATAAAAATACCGAAAACCTAAGGCATTTACAAGGACGGGCACTTTCAATTTATGTTCCGACCGTTAGATTTGTTTAAATTGATAATAAAAGTGTTATGATCAAATTTGAAGATAATCGGATATATTTTGACGGGCAATCTAACAAATATCAACAAAAATACCGAAAACCTAAAGCATTTACAAAGATAGGCACTTTCAATTAATGATTCGACCGTTAGATTTGTTTAAATTGCTAAGAAAAGTGCTATGACCATTTTTGAAGATTATCGGATATATTTTGACATGCAATCCATCAAGTGTCTACAAAAGGACCCAAAACCTAAGGCATTTACAAAGATAGGCACTTTCAAATAACGATCTGTCCGTTAGATTTATTTAAATTTGTAAGAAAAGTGTTATGGCCAAGTTTGAATATAATCGGATATATTTTGGCAAGCAATCCAATAAATGACAACAAAAAGATCGAAAACCTAAGGCATTTACAAAGATATGCACTTCCAATTAATGATCCGACCGTTAGATTTGTTTGAATTGTTAATAAAAGTGTTGTGACTAAATTTGAAGATAATCGGATATATTTTGGCATGCAATCCAACAAAGATCAACAAAATATCGAAACCTAATGCATTTACAAATATAGGTACTTTCAATTTATGATCCGACCGTTAGATTTGTTTAATTTGCTAATAAAAGTGTTATGACAAAATTGAAGATAATCGGATATATTTTGGCATGCTATCCAACAAATATAAAAAAAAATACCGAAAACCTAAGGCATTTACAAAGATAGACACTTTCAATTAATGATCCGACTGTTATATTTGTTTAATTTTCTATGAAAAGTGTTATGACCAAATTTGAAGATAATGGGATATATTTCGGCATGCAATACAACAAATGTCTACAAAAATACCGAAAACCTAAAGCATTTACAAAGATAGGCACTTTCAATTTATGATCCGACCATTAGATTTATTTGAATTGATAATAAAAGTGTTATGACCAAGTTTGAATATAATATGATATATTTTGGAATGCAATCCTACAAATATCTACAAAAATACCGAAAACCAAAGACATTTACAAAGAAGGGCAGTTTCAATTAATGATCCGACAGTTAGATTTGTTTGAATTGTTAAGAAAAGTGCTATGACCAAATTTGAAGATTATCGGATATATTTTGACATGCAATCCACCAAGTGTCTACAAAAAGACCCAAAACCTAAGGCATTTACAAAGATTGGCACTTTCAATTAATGATCTGACCGTTAGATTTATTTAAATTGCTAGAAAATTTGTTATGACCAAGTTTGAATATAATCGGATAAATCTTGGCAAGTAATGCAACAAATGACTACAAAAAGACTGAAAACCTAAATCATTTACAAAGATATGCACTTTCAATTAATGATCCGACCGTTAGATTTGTTTGAATTGCTAATAAAAGTGTTGTGACTAAATTTGAAGATAATCGGATATATTTTGGCTTGCAATCCAACAAATATCAACAAAAATACCGAAAACCTAAGGCATTTAGAAAGATAGAAACTTTCAATTTATTATCCAACCATTAGATTTGTTTAAATTTCTAATAAAAGTGCTATGACCAAATTTGAAGATATTCGGATATATTTTGGCATGCAATGCAACAAATGTCAATAAAAAGATCGAAAACCTAAGGCATTTACAATGATAGGAACTTTGAATTAATGATCCGACCGTTAGATTTGTTTAAATTTCTAGTAAAAGTGTTATGAGAAAATTTGATTATAATCTGATTTATTTTGGCAAGCAATCCAACAAATATCAACAAAAAATACAGAAAACGTAAGGCATTTACAAAAGATAGGCACTTTCAATTAATGATCCGACCGTTAGATTTGTTTAAATTGCTATGAAAAGTGTTATGACCAAATTTGAAGATTAACGGATATATTTTGACATGGAATCCACCAAGTGTCTACAAAAAGACCCAAAACCTAAGGCATTTACAAAGATAGGCACTTTAAAATAATGATCTGTCCGTTAGATTTATTTAAATATCTAGGAAAATTGTTATGGCCAAGTTTGAATATAATCGGATATATTTTGGCAAGCAATCCAACAAATGACTACAAAAAGATCAAAAACCCTAAGGCATTTACCAAGATATGCACTTTAAATTAATGATCCGACTGTTAGATTTGTTTGAATTGCTAATAAAAGTGTTGTGACTAAATTTGAAGATAATCGGATATATTTTGGAAGGCAATCCACTAAATGTCTACAAAAATAACGAAACTTAAGGCATTTACAAGAATATGAGAGAAAATAAAATGAGAGAAGAGCAAGAGAGAAAAAAAAAGAGGTTAGAGATTCATAATCAAACAAATTCAAAAGGGGAGAGAGAACAAAATAAAGAGTGTGAAGACAAAATAAGAACACCTACTTGGGGTTAGAAGAGTGAAAATAATAAGAATGAGAAAAATGATTGTGGAGAAAAAATGAGAATAAATGTGTAGCTTGTGAAAAGAAAGAACATGGAATTTCAAGAGATCCAAAAGCCAAAAGTTTTACCTTCACACCAAAATTCTTGTTTAAACTATAATGTAGGTGTTGATTCAAAGTCTCAATAAGGGGGGAATGATATGAATCATCCTAGGCATAAAGGCTAATTCCAAGAAGGGTGAAATTCCAAGAAGGGTGAAAGAAGACAATGTAACATCCCTAACTAAAATAGTACAAAAGCATGTAAAAGTGCCGGGGGTTGCCCCATCCAATTTCCCAAACAAGGGGTCTTTATAACAAACAAAGACATAAAATGCATAAATAAATGCATAACACGGTATAAAGTAACTAAAACTTAACATGCGAATATACATCCAAAAAGGATAACTGCGAATCAGAGTGTGTCACTATACATTACAAGTATACTAGATACCCATATCATGCTGGAATGGAAAGTAACTGCATCCCCTCACCTCACAATTTAGGTATTTTATTTGCCATCGTATGCCAAGGTTCCTAATTCTGACGTAAATCAACATCAAGGTGACAAAGGGTGAACACACCAATGTCCCCACCGATATCAGTGAAACACCTAATAAACACCCTTGAGTGTATCTTCTAAAGTAGGCAATTGCCGAGCAAATAAACAACTAGCCAGCGACACCTATTTTCAATGTCCTATCGCCCCATTTAGAGTAACATAATCCCCAAAACTAGCTAGGTTACTTGGGGTCATCTATCTCGAACGTATGATAGTACAAAGATCATAGCTCTTATTGAGTACTCAATGTCTTCACCAGATCGCAACCCAGTTTGCTGTACAATAATTCCCAAGGAATCCCAAAATTGCTAAGGGAATTGAATGAAAATAGTTTTCAGGGGCAAAAATGTCATTTCCAAACTTTATTTCTTTAACGAGAAATCATTTTCCAAGAAACAAGCATAAAAGGATAAAATGACCTTTATGCGATTAAATACATTCTTTAAGGGTAATTACGTAATTTACGAGTAATTTGGCCTAAAATGAATAAAAATCAGCTTAACCTAAGAATTTAAATCCAAAAGATGTGAATAATTCAAGGATTTAGGATTTCATCATATTTCCAAGTAAAAGGCCAATTTCGTAATTTCTCATAAGGAATATGCCATAATTCAAGAATTCAAACCATAAACATAGTATAAGGTTCATCTGTGTAAAACCAAAAGCTAATTTGATTCATAGAATATGAATGAAATGCTTTGAAACATATAGTTGTTTAGGGAAAAATGTTCACAATTGAATAAATTCCATTTCTCATAAAAAAAAAGGCATTATTTTTTTTTAAATAATGACCATTTCTCATTCATGAAAACCATAAACGGTTTTAGAAAATCAAAAGCCGCACATTCATGTTTTTCCATGCCTTGGAACATTATTCATCAAAATGAATATTTTTAAGAATAAATCTCATGAATTTCATGTCATTTGAATATAAAATGAATTCACAGATTTTATCAGAAAAACTGTATTTTCTTTAGAGAAACCAAATCATTCAAATATTCATTTTTTTGTCATAACAATTGCACACCAAGAAGTTGTCATACAAGACATCAAGGACTCATATTTTCCTAGGGAATGTTAACAAGACTAGGAGCATATTAAATACAAGGAACCTATGATTTTGTCAGAAAATCCAAAGGCATTTGTTATGTATAACTTCAATTTGCATAAACCACTAGCATAAGCTAGCTTTTCAAGTACCCAATGGACTCACCGCGAATACACTATCGCTCAAATGTCAAAACGTCCAATAATCCACACAAGTTCCATAATCAAATGGCTACATTAAAAACGAATCCCAATTCGCTTTACTAGGCATTCATGAACCAACATTATTCATGTAATACAATAACAAGGAATCTAATCATTCCTTTAATATTTTGTTTCTTCTTGAAATGAAATATACTACTTGGAATACTATTATTCCAAATCATCCATTTCTTTTTCATTTCCTAAAAACAATTCCCAACATTTCAATCCATTCAATCCATGTTCTTTAATTCCATCAATCAAATGAAATTTCATCCAAGAACATATAATATCTCAAAATTTCCAGCTTTTCTTCATTAAACCACATCCTACTAATTAATTCATATATTTCAATATACAACTCCGATTCATTCCAAATTTGTTCCAAAATGTTCCTACCTGATTTCATAACAACAACAAAATTCGACCAGGTTTTCTATAGCATATTCAAGGCAGAAATTCAGAGTTTTCAATCATTTTTCACCAAAATCTTATTCCAACTTGTTAATCCTTTCTCCTAACATCTAACTCCAATTAATTCTTCCATCCTTCCTCAACTTTTATTTATCAAAACTGACTGTTTTCCCAGTATTTTCCCAGTAGAAAACGTCACACATACAGCAGCAAAAGCTGACAACCTTTAATCCATATTCTATGCTTACATGATTTCAACTAACACTAAATTTCCTTCCTTTACTTTATTTAATCTTTTCTTCATCAACTTCTTCAATTTTTAGCCATCAAAATCTCTTCTAAGCATCATCAAAGCTTCACTAAAGCATCACAAATCCAAGCTCTATGCTATTCCATAATCTGGCTACACAAGAGAAAAAATAGCAATATAGTGTTCATACATTCTCTAAGTAAAAATCATATAACATGCTTGTCTCCTTGCCAAAACATACACCAATCTACTTCTCAAAATGAAAATAACAAATTTAGTCTTGCTATCAATTGATTTACCTTTAATCTCCTTTGATATTTGCTCAAAACCTCAAAGAACCCTTGTTTTCTCAAAACTCGCCAATTTCTCTCCCCTCTTCTTGCTAATTTCTTTCCTTCTCTCTCTTCTTCTATTTTTCTTCTTGTTTTTTTCTATTTTCAGCCCTTAAAACCGTGCTCAAGGCTGCCCACCACAATACTATTTCTTTTTCCTGCAAATTTTGATGTAAACTTCATGATAATTAAGCATTAAATGCACAAGCTAGTTGCTATCATTCTATTGGTTCATGTCTGCTTAGGTGGCATGCTAGGTGGCATGTAGAAACCTTTAGAACCTTTTAGAACTTTGCATAAAATTTTATGCAAGCAATAACACCATGACATTTAGCTTGCTCCACCAAATCACAAAACGACACCTATCTTTCTCAACCAATCACAATTCCCTTAATTTTACACCTATATAATTTTATTGATTTCTCTCAATAATTCATAATCCTTGATATTATTCATTTCGATCGTGAAAAAAATTTATTTTTTCCAAAATAGAATCCCGATAGCAAAGATTTATTTTTGCATCTCTTGAAATTCTTACTTTCTCGAAATTCTTGAATTTCCCAAACCTTTTTTAGAAGTATTGGTGTACATTTGAAAAGGTTTGTCCGTTATTGGTAAAGCTAAAACTGGTGCAGTGCTCAAAAGGCATTTCAATTCTTGAAAGCTTGCTTCACATTTTTCCAACCATATATACGGTACCTTTTTCTGAGTCAACTGAGTAAAAGGTGATGCAATCTTTGCAAACTCTGCAATGAATCTCTAATAATATATGGCTAATCCCAAGAAACTTTGTATCTTGATTGGATTTTTTGGGCGCTTCCAATTCATCACCGCCCCAACTTTTGAGGGATCCATATTAATTCCATCTTTAGATATTACATGTCCTTAAAATGCTACTTCACTCAGCCAAAATTCACACTAACTGAATTTAGCATACAGTTTGGCTTCCCGTAACTTTTCCAGTACCTTCCAAAGATGCACTTCGTGCTCCAAAGGTGTCGAAGCTAAAATATTATCAATGAAGACGACAACAAAAGCATTCAAGTACAGATGGAATACCTGATGCATCAAATCCATAAAAGTAGCAGAGGCATTCACTACGCTAAATGGTATCACTACAAACTCAAAATGTACGTACCACATATTAAATGCGAATTTTAGAATATCCTCTTCCCGAATTCTAAATTGGTAACACCCTTGCCTTAGGTCTAGTTTAAAAAAACATATAGCTCCTTGCAACTGATAAAACAATTCATCAACCATTGGCAACGGGGTACTTATTCTTCATAGTTACTGTATTCAAACTGCTGGAATGTATGTCCTTTTAAACAAGGTTTCTGATGTAATTTAGTTTAATATTAATAAAATACTTATTTAGGAAAATTTTTGTTTGTGAATTTACATAATTTTTGTGCACAATTTCACTGGAAAAGACTCATTTTGTTTAAGTAAATGGTCCATATGAATGGTGATCTTTCACAGTAAAAGGAGATAAGTCTCCATATTTTAATTCTCTTCAAATAAATTTTAAAAAGGCCAAAAAAAAAAAAAAAGAGAGAGGATAAAAGTTGGATTTTAAATAAAGTAGTTATCTCTTAGATAGGGATTTTTGAAAATTTGGGGGGAAAAAGGAAGGAGGATTTTAGTAGCTTCAAGGGAGAAGGAAACCAGAATTTTACCATGTAAAATAATTATTTAATAGCCATTTAAATTACTCAAATTAATATAAGGAATAAATTTAATTTTTGCTTAAATAAATAACCTAATTCCCTCCTATATTTTTCAGGAAAATTCCCTCAAAGCTGCTACCACACATTAGAGCTATTGTAGCTCAACTAAAACTCTCCAAAACCTAGCTAGGGTTATCCAAGAAAACCTTAACCAACTAGGACTTTGTTTTAGCCAAAAAAATACCTGAGTTTCTTCTCCAATTCCTTCAGAATTTCGACCACAATCAGCACCATTATACACAAAATTTCCAGCCAAAAACCTGCACAAAAACCTCTCTAGTTATCGAGCAAAATACAACTACACAAAGGCTCACTTTTCCTCTATTATTTTCACCACTATAGAGACCAAAACTAACCAGATTTCTTCTTTCATTATGTCAGGATTTTCAGCCATCATAAGCAGCAAAAATATAGCAGCAACAACCCTTAAACTACTTACTAGTTTTGGCACTCATAGGGCAAGAGTAGATTGGAAGGCCAAGATAGTGCAGTTTGTTATACCTGGATGCAATGTATTAGAGTTTAGCGGGAGAAAGGTGCGGATGTTGAAATTCTTGATAGCAGGAGCAAAGGTGGAAAAAATGCTAAAGAAGGGTTGTGTAGGATATTTGGCTTATCTAATCAATAAACCTAAGGATCAGTGAACTTTAGAGAGCACCGAGGTGGTGAAGGACTTCACAGACGTGTTTCCAGCTGAACTTACTTCTCTTCCACCTGCCCGAGAAGTCAAGTTTACTATCGATCGAGTTCCTAGAGCGAAGCTGGTATCGATGACTCCTTATCGGATGGTGCCCGCAGAATTGAAAGAATTGAAGGAGCAGCTAGAAGAATTGGTTAAGGAAGTGTACATAAAACCCAGTACATTGCCATGGGGAGCCCCGGTGTTATTTGTAAAGAAGAAGGAAGGGACGCTGAGGTTGTGCATTGACTATATAGGGTTGAATAACCTTACGATCAATAACAAGTATCCCCTGCCCTTAATTGATGAGTTGTTTGATCAGTTGCAATGCTTTTGTTACTTCTCCAAGTTGGATCTCCAGCAAGGTTATTATCAGGTGCGAATCAAAGAGGAGGATATTCCCAAGACAGCATTTAACACTAGATATGGGCACTACGAGTTTATGGGAATGCCGTTCGGAGTAACTAATGCACCAGATATTTTCATGGATCTTATGCACATGGTTTTTCTACCGTACCTGGATAAGTTTGTAGTGGTGTTCAAAAACAATATTCTGATCTATTCAAAAAGTCACGAGGAGCATGCGGAGCATCTGAAGTTGGTACTGGAGAAATTGAGAGAGCATAAACTCTATGCTAAGTTTAGCAAATGCGAGTTTTTGGTTGGATTCCGTGGCTTTTCTTGGTCATGTGATATCTAAAGATAGAATCAAGGTAGACCCATCGAAGGTCGAGGTTGTCTCAACTTGGAAACAACCAGAGAGCGTAACCAAGATCAGGAGTTTCCTTGGATTGGTAGGATATTACCGCCATTTTATTAAGAACTTCTCTATGCTGGCAACACTGATGACTTGATTGCTAAGGAAGGATGTGGCGTACGTCTGGAATGATAAGCGTGAGAAGAGCTTTAAAGAGCTTAAGAGGAGGTTGATGACAGCACCAGTGTTGAGCCTACTTGAAGAAGGTAAGGCCTATTCCTTGTATACAAATACTTCTAAGGAAGGACTAGGGGTGATGCTAATGCAGGACAGAAAAGTTATCACCTATGCATCAAGAAAGTTGAAGCCGCATGAGGTAAACTATCCGACGCATAACGTAGAGTTGGCAGCGATAGTGTTTACTTTGAAGAAATGGTGACACTATTTGTATGGAGTGGAATATGAAGTCTTCATGGATCATAAGAGCTTGAAGTACATATTCATGCAAAAGGACTTAAACTTAAGGCAGAGGAGGTGGATGGAGTTCTTGGAGGAATACAAGTGTCCAATTAACTACCATATGGGGAAAGCGAATGTGGTAGCTGATGTGTTGAGTCGAAAAGTGAGGATGGCTAGCTTGAGGGTACAAGAGGTTCAAATAGTACAAGAAATCTTTGGGCAAAAGGCAAAGGTGGGAGAAGGGAAAATTATTTTGAGCAACTAGAGGTTGGAGCCTAGGTTGAGGCAAGAGATTAGTCAGATTCAGTGAAATAACCAAGAGTTTCAGACCTTCAAGGCAAAGGAAGCAAAGAGAGGAAATAAGGAGTTTTGGACTGATGAAGCAGGAGTGACGTATTTTTGAGAACGGTTATATGTATCGGACGACCCCATATTGAATAGAAAGATAATGGAGGAGGCTTACAAGAGCAAGTATTCTATTCATCCGGGAGAAGTGAAGATGTACCAAGACTTGAAAAAGGCCTACTAGTGGCTGGGAATGAAAAGAGATATGGCACAATATGTCTCTACTTGCCTAACGTGTCAGAAGGTAAAAGCGGAGCATAAGAAGGCAGCCAGATTGCTGCAACCGTTGCCTATTCCTAAGTGGAAGTGGCAAGAAGTAACGATAGATTTCGTCACCAGGCTGCCGATGTCAAAGACTATGAAGGATGCCGTGTGGGTTATGATTGAGAAGTTGACCAAGACAACTCATTTCATTCTGGTGAATGTGAAGAACTCTATGCAAAAATTGGCTAAGACGAACATTCGAGAAGTGGTTTGATTGCATGGTGTACTGTCGAGTATCGTATCCGACAGGGATCCCAGATTTACATCGAAGTTTTGGACCAAATTTCAAGATTTAATAGGAACGACTCTGAACCTTAGTACTTCTGCTCATCCACAAACAAATGGACAGTCCAAAAAAGTTATCCAGATATTGGAGGATATGCTTAGGGCTTGCGTGTTGGACTTTGGGGATAAGTGGTTGGATTGCATACCATATGTCAAATTGGCTTGCAACAATAGTCATTAAGCATCGATTGGAATGGCACCCTATGAAGTATTATATGGGCGAAAATGTCAAGTACTGTTGTATTGGTCAAAGAATTGTCAAATCAACAAGTCTGGGGAAATGAATATTGAGGAAATGGCCAACAAAGTGAAGGTAATAAGGGAGAGACTGAAAGTCGCTTAAAGCCGACAGAAGAGTTATGCGGACAATAGAAGAAGGGAGTTGGAGTTTCAAGTGAGAGATCGGACTTTTCTAAAGAAAACGCCGAGTAGAGGGATTCTAAAGCATCTTAAAGGAGGGAAGCTGAGTCCTAGATATTTAGGACCTTTTTCAGTGATTGAAAGGATCGAACCCGTAGTATATCGGTAGGAGCTGCCAGAAGGGTTAGCAGTAATTCATGATGTGTTCCAAGTGTCCCAGTTAAAGAGGTACAACCCTAATCTGGAGCATGTATTGAATGAGGAACTGTTGATTCTTCAGCCTGATTTGAGCTATGTGGAGAAACTGATTAAAGTTATAGATCGCAGTGTCAAGATGTTGAGGAATAAGCAGATATCGATGGTGATGATTTTATGGGAGCATCATGGTTCTTAGGACACGACGTGCGAGACTGAAGATTAGGTGAGGAGAGAGTATCCGAGTTTGCTTTAGAGGAATCGCATTCTGAATTTCGGGGCGAAATTCTTTTAAGGGGGAGAGGATGTAATATCCCGTATTAAGCCACCTTTAGTATGTGGAGAAAGGCATGCATGTCATAGCATTTCTTTTATATTGCATTTGGTAAATTGAATTATTTTCATGAAAATATGAGTTTCACGAGTTTGTTGATTCATGAATTAATTTGTTCCTGAAATGGTTGTGTTACTTAAGTCAGTTGAGTTTTTATTTTGTTGAGGAGAATTCATTAGGAAGAGGATGAAGCAAGTGAGTAGAATTAAGGGAATTTAATTAGGGAAAATTTTATACAAGAATTGTTGGGGAATAGTGGATAATGCTTGGTGTTTAATTCATAATGGGCTTGAGTTCGAATCCTAGCCACTTCAAATATTCTCTTTTCTTTTATTTTTCCTTCCCTAAATTTTTCTAAGCCTTGGCCGAAATACTCCGAAGGTAGCCGCCACATTGGAGCTAATTTCCTATAATTTAGGAGAGTGATTTATCTTGGGAATTATTCTATAAAATATTTGAAAATAAATTAAATCTTATTTCTAATATCTTATCATAATCTTTTAGAAATTTTTAAATATTACTAATCTGGATTTTTAAAAGCTATATCTAATTAATTTACTAGGTGATAAAATATATGCATATACATCTTGTTTTAATGTGGCGGCCACCACACCTTAAGGAGATAAGTCTCCATATTTTAATTCTCTTCAAATAAATTTTAAAAAGGCAAAAAAATGATAAAAGTTGGATTTTAAACAATGTATTTATCTCTTGGATAGGGATTTTCGAAAATTTGGGGGGAAAAGGAAGGAGGATTTCGGTAGCTTCAAGGGAGAAGGAAACCAGAATTTTACCATGTAAAATAATTATTTAATAGCCATTTAAATTACTTAAATTAATAAAGGGAATAAATTTAATTATTTCTTAAATAACTAACCTAATTCCCTCCTATATTTTTCTGGAAAATTCCGTCAAAGCTACCACATATTAGTGTAATTGTAGCTCAACTAAAACTCTCCAAAACTTAGCTAGGGTTATCCAAGAAAACCTTAAACAACTAGGACTTTGTTTTAGCCAAAAAAATACCAGAGTTTCCTTTCCAATTCCTTTAGAATTTTGGCCACAATCAGCACCATTCTGCACGAAATTTCCAGCCAAAAACCTGCACAAAAACCTCCCTAGTTATCGAGCAAAATACAGCTACACAAAGGCTCACTTTTCCTCTCTTATTTTCGCCACTATAGAGGCCAAAACCAACCAGATTTCTTCTCTCATTCTGTGTAGATTTTTGGCCATCATAAGCAACAAATATACACAGCAACAACCCTTAGACTACTAACCAGTTTTGGCACTCATAGAAGGACCAAATCTGTCCAACTTTTCTCTTGTGATCAAGAATCCATAGCAAGATAGAACTTCTCCAAACACCTAAACACCAAACTCTAAAATTTTCTGTCCAGAAAACCACGAAATTTCCTACCTTCTCAGCCCCTCAAACTCACAAAAAAACTAGTATTCAACCGCACAAAAATTCGGCCAGCCTACCCTAAGAACAAAGCCAAAACCAAAACTCTCTACAACATAATCAATCTTCAACCCTTCTATGTGGATATTGTTGATTCAGATTAGACAACTGGAATGTTGGGTGTAGAGATGGAGGAGTATCTCACCTAGTGGAAGGGTCCCCCCACTGCTTATTGTTGAAAGAATACATTGGGATGCTATCATGGTGGTAACCATGATATGGATTATGATACTATTGTTTGAATCATTTGCTAATCCTTACCTAATGAATTATGAATATGATGAAATGATGATTTATTGTGAACTATTTTAGATTCTTTGAGCAAGGCTCCTTTGAATAACTGTTATTGATGAAATTGACTTGCAAACACGATTTTTTGATTTTGATAAACCTGCATGCACAAAAAGGTTAAAATTGACACTTGCACACACGGGACTTACTAAGATGCTAATCTCACACCTCTTATACATGATTTTAGGGGAGTACTTATATTGAGCAGGTTGAAGGAATAAGCAATGATCGCCATTTGTTTATTTCATTTTAAATTGTATTTATTTCAAGAGATGTTTGTTAGTTAGTTTTGATTTCTCGGATTTGTATAAGTATTTTTCTCGGATGTAATAATAGTATTTTGTTTTTTTATTTAGTTGAGTTTTTTCCTATCATTTATTATTTGCACCTCGTTATAAAAACCCTTGGTTCTCTAGACGGGGTAACATCCTGCCCTATCAGGGTACATAGGTAGTGGGGTGTTACATTTTGGTCTCACAAGAAAATGCATATTTGATCACAAAAATGAAATAGCATGATAACAAAATTAAACTTTTTCATTCTCAAGCTATTCATTTATTCCTAAGTGACCAAACAATGGATTAAATACTATGAATTTAAAAATTAAAAATCATGTTTATTCCTAAGGTGATTCTATCATTTACTACTCATTTTCATGCAAATTATTCATCCATACATAAATAAAACTATTGGAGAAATTTAACCTCATACAATGGTTTCAAAACATGATTACATCCAGGAAAAATTGAGGTACAGAACTTCAGCAGTGCTCTCTCTTTTCTTGGACAAAATTGTGCACATCCATCTCTGGGCAGAGTGGACTGGCACCTAGTCCGATCAGCCCACCTGGCACCGAGTCTATTCTGGAGTTCACCGATTTATGGAAAAATCCTACTTTTCATCCATTTTTTGCCCCTCAACAATTCTAGCAATCACGTTTTTTAGTCTCCAAAATTTACAAGTTAAAAGAAATGCAAAACCAAGCAGAAAAACATGTCTTTACAAGCGCCTATGCCACTAACCATGAGGCATACAACAAATCTTCTAAAAAAACAGAAAAATATTAGAATACATGATCCTATATCTCTAACCGCGAGGCATACATAAATTCTAGAAACCAGTGTATGAGGGATCACATGAAATCACAAAAGATTCATTTTTAATAGTAAAGAACCACCTTTTCCAATTTTTAACCCTAGTACATGCTCCTAGATGAAAACTGTGGCTCTGATGCCACTTTAAGGATCAAAATGAAAAACATCAAAGAAAACACAACAACAAATTTTTTAGTTTTTTTAGCCACATCTAAGAGAGAGTACTTACTTTTCTTTATAGGTCGTGGATTAACCAACAAGGGGCCAGTTTGTACTGGAACTTGCGTTGAAAGGGGAGAAGGAGGCACCACCGGTTTGATCGGTATTCCCACCAATCTTCTACTCCTGCACATTAAAGCATCTTCAAGCTTCCTCTCTTCGTCTTTCAGAGTATGACTCTACCTTGCTTTTGGGTTAGCATGGTAAAATCTCCTTCTTTGGATAATCAAGATACTCTCCAAGAGAGAAAGAAGAGAAGAACGTGGAACTGAGAGTAAGGAAGAGATGGCACACTCTTCAGACACCAGAACAATGTTTGTATTTTTTAACATATTTCGGCCCCCTAGAGCTTCCAAAGCCCTAATGGCCAAATTCACCAAGCCCAATTGGGCTAGGTGTTACGCTAAAAATAAAAGCGCAAGATAGCTCTTAATTAATTAATTATCTTTTCTAGGCTTCATTAAATACGCAAGACTAGTTAATTAATTCTAATTGAACTCTTAATATATGTCAACATATATCATCCCAATTAATTAATTTATTCCACTGCAATCTTCTTGATTAATTAATTTTCTTTTCTGGGCCTTATAAAAATCCAAGGCTAATTAATTAATTATAATTGGACTCTTAGAATAAATTTTATTCTCTTCCAAATGATTATCCATCAAGCCCATATTGTGTCTAAATAACACTAAGGTAACTTGAGCTACTCTAGGGACCAAGAGACATATTATTCATGGCTACTAAAATGACCAAAATGCCCTTACTATTAAACAGCTGGAATTACCATCTTAAAAATTTTCATTTATCACCATATGAAAATATTGACCCCAAGAATAATATTGCCAAAGTAATGTCTCCGACCTACAGGTGAAATAACATAAATACCCTTCTATGTAACACTCATCAATGAGACAGGATAAATGTACTAATATCTATCTCAAAGACAACTACCATCCTTTGATCTCTAGTCCGATAATCCATGACTCACTTGAATATGCTTGCTTATTATTGGAAGCTACCCAAAAGCACACATTTTAGAGTCACGTTCCCAGGGCCCTAAATCATTAGATTATCTAGGATAACCACAAGGGGGGTGATTTATCTTCACTAAGTAAAGCATAGAAACTCTATTGCATGAATCCGTCTTAACCAACTATAGTAATACACTCAACATACAAGGATATTGATCTCACAAAAGAAATCTCACCTAACATATATCAAAGTAATAAACCCTAGGTTCGCCAGACCACCAAATAATACTCAAGGACAAAGTTATCTGTCCACGTTGTAGCAGTAATAGTCTGGTCTCTATAATTATAGTACTTTTAGAGAGACCACTACTACAAGTCCAATTCTACGTATTCAAAATACGCTTCAAGGTAAACCATTCCTCATTGGAACTAATGGCATAACATTCTTACTTTGATGAAATGCCCAGTTCCATCAAACAACTAAGAACTCATTATTACTTGTATGACAAGTACCCATGGTCTATACCTTACTGTGAAGAACGACCCAACGCATAGATCATTACTTATCATACTTTGACCATAAATGTGCAATAATATGAGAAATAAACTAAATTGAATGAATAAACATTTTATAGCAATATTTACACAGAATATATAGTCTTTGAGGGTATACTTTCCAACATATATATATATATATATATATATATATATAACACAACAAATACATATATATAAATATACATATATACATATATCTATATACAATATATATATTAATATACCACACTCTCTCACTTTCTTTCTCTCTCTCTATCTCTATCTCTCTCTCTCTCTCTCTCTTCTTATCTCCTTTCATATATATCTCTCTCTTTCTCTTCTACGTTTCTCCCCCCCTCTCCCATTCTCTCACCTATTTTGTTCTCCCTTTCTCACCCTCTCGATATTTCTTTCTCCCTTTTTCTCATTCTTTCTCTTCATTTTTTTTGTTTCCTCCTTTTATCTCCCCCCCCTTTCTTTTAGTATTCTTTCTCTCCATATATCTCTCTTTATCTGTCCTTTTCTTTTCTCTCTCTCCATCTCTTACACACTCTATCTCTCTCTCTCCCACTTCCCATTTTTTATCTCTCTCTCCCTTTCTCCCCATTCTCTTTATACATATATATCTTTCTCTTCTACCATTCTCCCTATCTTTCCCATTCTCTCACCAATTTTCTCCTCCCTTTCTCACCCTCTCGATCTCTCTTTCTCCAATTTTCTCTTTTTTCGTCTTTTTCTATTCCTCCTTTTATCTCTCTTCCCCTTTGTTTTAGTTCTATTTCTCTCCACATCTCTCCTTTTCTTTCTTTTTCATTTTCTCTCTCTCCATCTCATACACACTCTATCTCTCTCTCTCCCCTCATTTTTCTCTCTTATTATCTCTCTCTCCCCCTTTCTCTCTCTCTCTCTCTCTCTTTTCTCTCTCTCTTTCTCTCCTCACTTCTCTTTCTCTCTCTCCTCCCTTCTCTCACTTCTCATTCTCTCTCTCTCTCTCTCTATATATATATATATATACACACATTTATCTCTTCTACCCTTCTCCCCCTCTCTCCCATTCTCTCACCCATTTTCTCCTCTCTTTCTCATCCTCTTGATCTTTTTCTCCTTTTTTCTCATTCTCCCTCTCCTTCCTTTTCTTTTCCTCATTTTATCTCTCATCCTTTTTGTTTTAGTACTCTTTCTCTCCATATATCTCTCCTTTTCTTTTCCTCTCTCTCCCTCTCTTATACACTCTATCTCTCTCCCCTCTTTTCTCTCTCTCTCTCTCTCTCTCTCTTTTTGTCTCTCTCTCACTCTTACCCTCTCCCCTGTATATATACATGTCTACATTTATTTATATCACCCCTATGCTTTCTATATAAGAAAAAATATATTCATTAAAATGCACATAATAGTATTTCTAATAAAAAAACATGCACACATACATAATAGTGACAATATTTTTCGTCAATAAATTCACATAAATAGTGACAAGAAAATTGTGGTCACTATATGTGCACTATTTAGTGACAAAGTTACTTTTTAGTGATAGCAATTTTGGAGTTGTCACTAAAGAGATTTCCCGCTTTCAAATGAGATTGGTGGAAAAGCCTTTAGTGACAAAAAACAGTGACAAAATTTTCTTTTGTCACTAAAAGTTATCATTTAGTGACAACCTTTTTTGTTGTCACTAAAAGGATGACCTTTATTGACAGCTTAAAATGGTGTCACTAATTCTACTAATATTTCTTGTCACTAAAGCCCATTTCTCCCGTAGTGCGAGACTGATCCCTCACCTTAATTGCTTTCACCAGCGGTATTTAGGCTGAGGAATATTTTGTGAACTGGAGAGCTTTGGTGTTCATGCAAGTGCGAAGAAGCAAACGACTTGCCAGATTATCACCTTCGACTTCTATGAGTGAACCGAGAGTTGTTTGAGTCTATTGGGTATCTAACGCATATCATATATGGCACAGCGAAAAAAATAAGAACGAGATACCAACCCAAGATCCGCATATGCGTGGAAAACAAAACAAAAAGAAAACAATGACAACAGCTTTACCTTTCTTTGAGCATCTAAAAAATAAAATTTTTCCTTCTTCAAGTCGAGGCATGATCCAGCAATCCTCTTGATCAAACACCACGAGAATTGAATGTCCAACCATTATAATCACAGTGTGTGATTATCTCTAAGAGAAATCCATACAGAGGATCACACTCAAGCACCAAGATGTTTATGTGGTAGCATGAACAAGATGGCGGCTAGGGTTTTTTTGGTTGCTCAAGAACCACGAGAGAGAGAGAGAGAGAGAGAGAGAGAGAGAGAGAGAGAGAGAGAGAGAGAGAGAGAGAGAGAGAGAGAGAGAGAGAGAGAGAGAAGAGAGAAGAAGAAGAAGAAGAAGAAGAAGAAGAAGAAGAAGAAGAAGAAGAAGAAGAAGAAGAAGAAGAAGAAGAAGGTTTTGGAATCTATTTTGTGTGTCTCACCCCTTAGGAATTTTGTGCATATCCTATATGTCACGAAAATATTACCAAAAACTAAGAATTCTAAAATAATTAGAATTACCTAATTGTAATTGGAAACATCAAGTTCTCACAATTACAATTTGGCCCATAAGTTATAACTAATTATAATTTGGCCATAACAACTTCTCTTTCTCGCAATTAACTCCAATATGTTATCAAATAACATCTTGAGTATGTAATCCTCTATTGTGTGTGACCTATTAGGTTTCTCAGTCAATTGGTAGCGAACATGAATTAATCCAAACGTTTTTTAGATTAATAATCCATAATTAATTAGAATTAATCATATTGATTCTAATCAAGATTGGTTTATTAATTAATCAATCAATAAACCCATATTCCCAGATCATGAGCGGTATCTAGTAACACATCATGACCACTTAAGAGTCCAGGAAGTCAAGTGGCTTGACATGAACCCTTTAATAACAAACTACAGTGCAATTAACTCCTTTCACCATACAATAGCTCATTCGGTTTGGAGTACAGAATTAGTGCCAACTCCCTCCAGAATATATATTAATTCTGGCTTGAATATAATAGTACTTGTACCAAAAACCCACTACTCTAGATGTGTATCAATTGGAACTGTTTCCAATACACAGTCGCCTTGGCTAGGGACTTCTCAAGTAGTAATTCCTACAAGTGGCCGTGAGATATTCGCCCCTACTATTAGGAGTGGTGAATCCTTTATTGACCCTCTCAACTACTTTCGTTTACCTCACAATGTACCTTATATCCATCCCATAGGTGGCCCTCGATTTGACTCCAGAGATTGGAATTAAAGCATAATGCTCAGCAAACAAAGTACCTTGGAGATCTCAAGTCTAAGCATACTTGCTCATTTGCTATATTGAGATTATATCACTGGCACTAAATAGTTATCTCATATGATTATCTTATAGCTAGGTCATCCAATGAACTTGTTCCATTAACAAGCATCCATGTGTTAACTTTGAGTACCTCAATACTCATGGATATGAGAACCACCGCCTGATCAAATTTGGAAGTATAACATATGCTAGTCTTAACGCATTAATGATGTCATGTCTCATTAATACTACGACTAGGGACTATTTAAGTCCTAACACAATACAGTGTAGTAGGAATCTCATATTATGATCTCTATCATGATTTCCCTAACACAGTGTTGTACTAAGGATTTTATCTAATAATTATTTTACACAAAAGTAAACAAAAGAAACTGTGAGATAAATAATGTCTTTTATTAAAATAAAATGTGTCGTACACAATGTACAAGTGATTGCCACTAGGGCATAACACTAACAGAGTCAACACCAAATTTTTGGCTCAGCATAAACAAAAGATCAAAAGAAATCGCAGAGGTATAAAAACTCTTCTGATATGCCTTGTTATTCTATGATTTTTCATGTTTCTGTATTGTTGTTTTGCCTTTTTTACTTTCACAAACCACGGTAATCAATGTACATCCTCAAGGTTCCATTCTTCTTTTTCACAAACAATACTAGTGCTTGCCATGGGGATGTCCTAGGCCAAATAAATCTTTGCTCTAGCAATTAATGTAATTTCTTCTTAAGTTTTTGCAACTCCATTGGTGCCATTCTATAAGGGGTCCTAGAAACAGGTTCTACAATAGGCATCAAATCAATAACGAATACGACCTCTCTTTCTGGAGGTAACCACTTTAATTTAGTGGGGAACACGTTTAAAAATTCACAAACTACAGGGAGATCCTTGGGCCTATTCATCAAATAGGACAAATACCCAATGCACCCTTTTCGGATCAATTTTTGAGCTTTAATCCCTGATATCATAAAGTTATTTCTCTTTATGTATCCCTGACAAATTCTACCAGTGTTTCTCCAAGTTTGCAAAACTGCACTACCGTTTTCTTACAGTCAACCCAAGCATAATGTCGGGATAACCAATCCTCCCTAAGATGGCATCATAGTCCTCTATAGGTAAACAAATTAAATCTCCTGTAGATCTTCCTCACACGTTTACTAAAGATATCTGAGCTACTATTACCGTCGTCAGAGCTACTTGTCTCCAACGGCCTCTTCTCGAGCGACCAATCTCTGGGTGGTGTAAGTAACCGGTTTTCTCGAGTCACCCTGTTGGGATGGATGCCCTCTTAGACTATATTTTTGATGTAATTTTGACTTGTATCATTGAAACTTTTTTTTCAAAAATTATTTGTGAATACTTCTTTACTTTTGTGCATAATTTTTATTGGAAAAGACCTATTTTATTTAAGTAAATGGTTCATATGAATCGAGGTCTTTCACAATAAGGTGTGGACTATAGGTTACTTAACATATAAATTTTTGTTCTTAACTGAATGATGAGAATGGGAATCTTATCATGATAAGGTTATTGTGTTATGAATTCTAAATAGAGAATGGCTTACCATTAGCCAATTAGTAGTCTTCTCATCTCATAACACAAGCATATTTTGAATAGTAGAACTAGACCTATAGTAGTGGTTTCTAAAAGTACTATGTGGTAGAAACCTAGACTACTACTGCTATAGCGTGGACTTGTACTCTACAGCTTGAGTCTGAGTTGGTGGTCTGACGAAGCTAGAAGTGTATGCTTTGATACATTATAGTTGAGGTTCTTTAAAAGGACCAATATAGTATGTTGGGTGTATGTAACAAGTTAGTTAAGACATACTTGTACAAGACAATTTGTACACTATATTGCCCCTTGTGGCTGTCCAAATGATCTAATTATCTAGTGCCCTGGGAAACATGACATGGATATTTGCTTTAGGATAGCTCCCTTGGAAAGCAGAAATATTCCAAGCAGTCCTAAATCATTGGACTAGAAGCCTAAGGATGGTAGATGTCTTTAAGAAAGGTGTTAGTACACCTTTTCCTCTCTAAATGCACGACGATGTGTAGAGGGGTAGTTTAGTTATTTTACTTGTAGGTCGAAGACATAGTTAGTGCAACATTGTCCTTGGGGTCAATATTTTATTATGGTGATATTAAAAAATATTTACAATGCAAAATACATCTATTTATATAGAAAAGGTATTTTGGTCATTTTAGTAGCCAAGGCGATGTGTCTTTTTGGTCCTCGGAATAGTCCGTAAGTCCTAATTAATTTTAGTTCGAGAAAATGGTCTCAATTAAAAGGATTTTATTTTATTCAGGAAGTCTAATTTATTTTTAGACTGGAATAAAATAAAAGAATGAGAGAAATTAAGTATATCTAGTTTAATTGGTTAATTTATTATTCAAGGCCTAAGCACAGATTGAATGATTAGAAAAATGACCTGGGCCTAAACAATTTGATAAAAAGGCTTAAATAATTATTTTAGTTCATTTAGGCTCATTAATTATTTATTAAGTTATTTTAATAGGCCCAAGAAATAAATAATTAATGGTAATTACTTTGTGGCTTATTGGGTCCAAGCAAAATAACAAATTATTAATGGCCCAATAGCATGAACAAAGGGGTTTTTTTTTTTAATTCACGGAAAAGAAGTGCTTAGGCTAAGCCGAACCTCTTCTGTTGATAACCTCCGGGTGTTGTCATATATCAAAACCCCGGTGTTAAGGTTATCAAAAAAAAAAAAAAAAATGTCGTGTGTTTTTCATTCACAAGGGAATACACACGAAACAGAGGGTGAAAAAAAATTCTCCGAAGCCTTAGTGTTTCTTTCTCTTCTCTTGTTGATTATCCTTTCTTCATCTTCTTGATCTTGCTAACTAATAGCATGGAAGAAGCTTTGAGACTAGTTTTTCCTCGCCTATTTGTTTCACCAACAGGAGATTAGGCAGTGGAATATTCTAAGAAGCAAAAGGCTTCGACATTCATGCCATGAAAAAGTAGGAAATTAGAGGGTCATCAACCGGAAGTATTAACGAGTAAAGAAGCCATCCCTATTGTTCAATCAAGTTCTTCACAGCCAAAGAAAACTTTAATGCGTAGAGGTATATTCTCAAATAAAACCTTTTGTTGTGTTCCCTACAAGTAGTTTTTTTTTTTTTCCTTCTATTTGTTGCCTGTGCATGCATGGCTTTCTGTTATGTTGGTTTCAAAGCATCACACATAAAGTCGAGGTCGTCGTCTCAGGCCAGGACCTACCTGCATATAGAACTAACTAAGTCCAGGACCTACCTATATCTCTCTAATGCATTTCCAACTAGAACTCTTACCTACTTCCTTCTTTCGCTCGCTACAAGTTTGTTCATCTACAAATTTCTTACCTTTATCATCAGCCATATCTATGAAAGAAGGTAATTCTATTAGTCTCTCTCAAAATAAGACAAATACCCTACAATTATGGCTCTTATACCAATTGTAACACCCCTAACTAAAATAGTATAGAAACGTTTAAAAGCTTTAGGGGTTGCCCCGTCCAGTTGTCCAAATAAGGGGTCTTTATAACAAACAAAGCTATAAAGTGCATAAATAAATACATAACATAGTATAAAGCAATTAAAACTTAACATGCTAATATACATCCCAAAAAGGATAACTACGACTTAGAGTGTGTCACTATACATTACAAGTATACTAGATACTGACATTCATCGAATTGTATCGATTACACCTTCAGAAAAAAGAGTGCTAGCCTCTCTAAGGGTTGCTTTTGGCTCCCAGTCCTAGGAAAAATAGAGTAAAATAGATGTGAGTGAAAAATCACCCTTTGAGTCTCGTGTGTGCTAGTAGTGTTTGGCAAAACAGATGCAAAATTCTTACTAGAAATGAAAATTGAGGTTTCTCATGAATTTGTTTTCAGAAAATTCATCCACAGGTAATAATTGCATTTTTCCACTGAAAACAAGTCTACAACTGTAGAATTGAGAAAAAATTCAGTTTCGTGGTTTAAAACCATTGCATGTTTAGAAAATATTAGTTTTCAATTCAAAGCCCCAATTTTTGAGAAAATGCTGGTACTTCTCTCATCAGAAGAACTCCCGTGGTCAAAGCCTACAGAACATCGCCTTTGGCTATGGTACTATTGTGTTCGAAGCTTCCTCATTCGTACTGGACCATATCCTATTATTTCAATTGTTGATAGTCCTCAATACCCTAGCCCTGAAGTCTAACACTCAATCATATCATGTCGGAATAGTAAGTGACCATAGCCCCTCACCTCACAATTTAGGAATTTTACTTGCCATCATAAGCGGGGGTTCCCAATCCTGACGTCAATTAACATCGAGGTGACAAGGGGGTGAACACACTAGTGTCCCCACTTGTATTAGTGAAACACCCAATATACACCCTTGGGTGTATCGAAAGTCTAAAACGGAAAAATCAAAACACACAGAGGAAGCAAAAACTGGAAAAACTAAAGAACATGAAACACACAGGCTGGAGCCGACACCGTGATGTGTATTTATTTGGGTATAAAAATCATATAAAAATAAGTACATTCCCAATCAAGTTTAAATTAAAACGTTACCCCAAATTACACATATAAGCAAGTGTATTCATCATTAACATAGCATAGAGTTCAAATGAGTGTCGATCCTCCAGGAACAAGTATGCATTAATTACTTTTCTTTCATTGTTTAACTGACTCAATAAAGAGAAACACAAATAAAAGAAAATAAAAGAATATATATACATGTCATGGATGGAGAATTATGTAACTCAAACCATTATTTTGACAAACGTGATCTTAAAGGACTTAACCATTATCATAATTAATTATTCTCTTGGCATCATGAAGGATTAAGATAGATTCACTTCTTTTTCAATCTATGAAATCACTATCTTCTAGATAAATCACCTAAAAGATGCATTAAACACAATCCTTGATTAAATTTTCTTGGTCTCGGCAAATTTAAAACATGAAATTAACCAATAAATCCTTGGTCTCGACAAACATCAATTAACCTTTAATTACCTAGTCCTCATCAATTAACCCCCTTGGTCTCGGTGAGTTAACAGACAACAAATATAAAATTAATAAATTGCAACCACCATCAACCCCTTTGGTCTCAGTGAGTTAATGGAAAGAACCAACCAATTAATCTCGTAATAAGCTCAAGTAATTTAATACCAAGAAGAACAATCAATTAATCAAAAGATCAAATTAATGTCAAATTACAATATAACAATTAAAATATCATTGTTCAAGAAAAAGAAAACACTCATAGAAAAGCCTCATTCTTCTTCCTTTGAAGACCTTCTTGTACAACTCTCCTTGATTTGGTGGAATTCCTCCTTGATTTGAGTGATTTTCTATGATGATTTATGAATTGTTCTTCTTCTCGGGTTTTCCATCTATTTATAGGCTTAGGAAGTGCCTAAACTCGTTGGTGTAAGGTTCTTGGCTGAGTAGAAGTAGAAAAATACTAAAATTCTGCAGATTACAAAAAATCGCATGCAAAAATCAAAGTCCATCTTATCCTTAGGGCACAGCCTGCGCCGCCTTGGCTGCTGGAGCCGATGTCGGTTGTGTTCTGTTTCTTTAGTCGTTCATCAAATTTTTGCTTGATTTCCATGCAACATTTCCGAGAGTACAGCTAGTGCCGCCTTGGCTTTAACACCCTATATTTTTTTACCTTGTTGTAGTGGGCCAGGTTCAGGCGGTATGTCGCCTCGTCTAACATCTCAGACTAGGGGTCTTTATAACGATGTAACTTATAGTAAGCAGGTAAAGTCAAAACTTAAGTAAACAAAGGAAACATGCTTTTTATTTATGTAACATATGAGTCATGATCGGTACATTGTCATAGTTCCCAAAATACATGAGCTAAACCACCACATAGTCTATATACAATGTTCCATATACAAAGTTCACGTCAAAAGATTAACTATCCAGTGCTAGGGAAGAAGTTTGGGCAGTACCGTTATTAGTCTTCAGCTCCAGCTCCTAAAAAACAAAAGAACAAACATACGTGTGAGTGGTATACTCAGTGAGTCCCGTGTGTGCTAGTGTGTTGCTTAGAAGAGAAAGTTGGTTTTCATTTTCTTTGTTGAAATAAATTTCATAACCTGAAAAAGGCAATCATTGACAAATTTAAAAATAATTTATCATGTACTTCCGTAAAACAATGGCTACCAAACACATGGCCTCTAATTCAAGAAATGCGGGTTCTTCCCCATCTAGAAGTGCGACTCGCGTGCGAAGTTCAAAGAACTTCGCCTTCGGCTACACGGTCTCTTGTGCTAGGGATTGCGCCTTACAGTACGTCACCCGTGTTATGCTAGAAGGGTGAGCAGCGTACCAATGTACCTCACCGTGCACTTAGGGATCTTTTACTTGCCACCATAAGTCAGGGGTCCCAATCCTGACGTCAATTACCATCGAGGTGGCACGGGGTTGAACACACTGAGTGTCCCTGCTCGGTCTTATGTGAACAACCCACCATCACAATCAATAGGCAATTGTCAGGCTCACAACGACTAGCCAGGGATGGCTACTTCTATTGTCCTGTTACCCCATACAGAAGTAAGATAAGCCCAATAACTAGATCAGGTTATTTGGGGTTCATCTATCTCTAACGAAGGCTAGTACAAAGGTCAAAGCCCTTGTTGAGTACTCAACGTCACCACTGATTCATACATTCAATATACTCCTTTAAAAGGAGTCTGCTCTCCTTGAAGGGAATTCAAAACAACTCATTCTTGGGGCCAAATATCATTTTCTAAAATTTTGCATTACCCGAGTGGGTATTTTCAAGAGCTAGCAAAATTGTATAAATTTCATCTTAGAAGCCATTAAGCATAAAGAAAGCTTATTTTAAGCATAAAGAAAGCTCATTGAAACATTTCGTTCATCTCGGAAGTCTTTAAGCATAAAGGAAGCTCAATGAAACATTTTGTAAATATCAATTAGACTGGATTCATAGGCTTCAATCATATCAAGAAGACATAGTTTATATCAGAGAAACATTAAACTTTGTTAGAAAAACACATAGCAAATGGTAGTTTTAAAATCAAGGGACTCACCTTGTATATTAAGTCGAAGTTGCACTTGTATAGACCTAAAAGATGTTCTCTTGACTTGATTCACCTACACCATTGGTATATCCCTTTGTCATTACTCAATGGTTTCAAATGCTTAATGGTTTGATTAAGGTTTCTATAATTTTCTTAAAGAAATAAATGGATTAGTGCTTTGGATGGTTTTCTGGTTTTACAGCTTTACTACCCTCCACCATTCTTCATGGCTCTGATACCAATTGTAACACCCCATATTTTTTTTACCTTGTTGTAGTGGGTCGGGTTCAGGCGGGATGTCGGCCCGTTTGACGTCTCAGACTAGGGGTCTTTATAACGATGTAACGTATAGTAAGCAGGTAAAGTCAAAACTTAAGTAAACAAAGAAAACATGCTTTTTATTTATGTAATATGAGTCATGATCGGTACATTATCATAGTTCCCAAAATACATGAGCTAAACCACCACATAGTCTATATACAATGTTCACTTCAAAAGATTAACTATCCAGTGCTAGGGAAGAAGTCTGGGCAGTACCGTTATTAGTCTTCAGCTCCTGCTCCTAAAAAAAAAAAAAAGAACAAACATACGTGTGAGTGGTATACTCAGTGAATCCCTCGTGTGCTAGCGTTTTGCTTAGAAGAGAAAGTTGGTTTTCATTATCTTTGCTGAAATAAATTTCATAACTTGAAAAAGGCAATGATTGACAGATTTAAATTCAATTTATCATGTACTTCTGTAAAAAAATGGCTTCCAAACACATGGCCCCTAATTTAAGAAATGCGGGTTCTTCCACACCTTGAAATGCGACCCGCGTGCAAAGTTCAAAGAACTTTGCCTTCAGCTACACGGTCTCTTGTGCCAAGGACTGCGCCTTATAGCACGTCACCCGTGTTATGCCGGAAGGGTGAGCAGTGTACCAATGTACCTCACCGTGCACTTAGGGATCTTTTTCTTGCCTCTATAAGCCAGGGGTCCCAATCCTGACGTCAATCACCATCGAGGTCGCAAGGGGTTGAACACACCGAGTGTCCCCGCTCGGTCTCATGTGAACAACCCACCATCACAATCAATAGGCAATTGCCAGGCTCACAACGGCTAGCCAGTGACGGCTAATTCCATTATCCTGTCGCCCCGTTCGGAGTAAGATAAGCCCAATAACAGGACCTGGTTATTTGGGTTAATCCATCTCTAATGAAGGCTGGTACAAAGGTCAAAGCCCTTGTTGAGTACTCAACGTCACCACTAATTCACACATTCAATATATTCCTTTAAAAGGAGTCTGCTCTCCCCAAAGGGAATTCAAAACAACTCATTCTTGGGGCCAAATATCATTTTCTAAAATTTTGCATCACCTGAGTGGGTATTTTCAGGAGCTAGCTAAATTGTTTAAATTTCATCTTGGAAGCCATTAAGCATTAAGAAAGCTTATTTTAAGCAAAAAGAAAGCTCATTGAAACATTTCGTTCATCTCGGAAGTCTTTAAGCATAAAGGAAGCTCAATGAAACATTTTGTAAATATCAATTAGACTGGATTCATAGGCTTCAATCATATCAAGAAGACATAGTTTATATCAGAGAAACATTAAACTTTGTTAGAAAAACACATAGCAAATGGTAGTTTTAAAATCAAGGGACTCACCTTGTATATTAAGTCGAAGTTGCACTTGTATAGACCTAAAAGATGTTCTCTTGACTTGATTCACCTACACCATTGGTATATCCCTTTGTCATTACTCAATGGTTTCAAATGCTTAATGGTTTGATTAAGGTTTCTATAATTTTCTTAAATAAATAAATGGATTAGTGCTTTGGATGGTTTTCTGGTTTTACAGCTTTACTACCCTCCACCATTCTTCATGGCTCTGATACCAATTGTAACACCCCATATTTTTTTTACCTTGTTGTAGTGGGTCGGGTTCAGGCGGGATGTCGGCCCGTTTGACGTCTCAGACTAGGGGTCTTTATAACGATGTAACGTATAGTAAGCAGGTAAAGTCAAAACTTAAGTAAACAAAGAAAACATGCTTTTTATTTATGTAATATGAGTCATGATCGGTACATTGTCATAGTTCCCAAAATACATGAGCTAAACCACCACATAGTCTATATACAATGTTCACTTCAAAAGATTAACTATCCAGTGCTAGGGAAGAAGTCTGGGCAGTACCGTTATTAGTCTTCAGCTCCTGCTCCTCAAAAAAAAAAAAAAAGAACAAACATACGTGTGAGTGGTATACTCAGTGAGTCCCTCGTGTGCTAGCGTTTTGCTTAGAAGAGAAAGTTGGTTTTCATTATCTTTGCTGAAATAAATTTCATAACTTGAAAAAGGCAATGATTGACAGATTTAAATTCAATTTATCATGTACTTCTGTAAAAAAATGGCTTCCAAACACATGGCCCCTAATTTAAGAAATGCGGGTTCTTCCACACCTTGAAATGCGACCCGCGTGCAAAGTTCAAAGAACTTTGCCTTCAGCTACACGGTCTCTTGTGCCAAGGACTGCGCCTTATAGCACGTCACCCGTGTTATGCCGGAAGGGTGAGCAGTGTACCAATGTACCTCACCGTGCACTTAGGGATCTTTTTCTTGCCTCTATAAGCCAGGGGTCCCAATCCTGACGTCAATCACCATCGAGGTCGCAAGGGGTTGAACACACCGAGTGTCCCCGCTCGGTCTCATGTGAACAACCCACCATCACAATCAATAGGCAATTGCCAGGCTCACAACGGCTAGCCAGTGACGGCTAATTCCATTATCCTGTCGCCCCGTTCGGAGTAAGATAAGCCCAATAACAGGACCTGGTTATTTGGGTTAATCCATCTCTAATGAAGGCTGGTACAAAGGTCAAAGCCCTTGTTGAGTACTCAACGTCACCACTAATTCACACATTCAATATATTCCTTTAAAAGGAGTCTGCTCTCCCCAAAGGGAATTCAAAACAACTCATTCTTGGGGCCAAATATCATTTTCTAAAATTTTGCATCACCTGAGTGGGTATTTTCAGGAGCTAGCTAAATTGTTTAAATTTCATCTTGGAAGCCATTAAGCATTAAGAAAGCTTATTTTAAGCAAAAAGAAAGCTCATTGAAACATTTCGTTCATCTCGGAAGTCTTTAAGCTTAAAGGAAGCTCATTGAAACATTTCGTAAATATCAATTAGACTGGATTCATAGGCTTCAATCATATCAAGAAGACCTAGTTTATATCAGAGAAACGTTAAAGTTTGTCAGAAAAACACATAGCAAATGGTAGTTTTAAAATCAAGGGACTCACCTTGTATATTAAGTCGAAGTTGCACTTGTATAGACCTAAAAGATGTTCTCTTGACTTGATTCACCTACACCATTGGTATATCCCTTTGTCATTACTCAATGGTTTCAAATGCTTAATGGTTTGATTAAGGTTTCTATAATTTTCTTAAATAAATAAATGGATTAGTGCTTTGGATGGTTTTCTGGTTTTACAGCTTTACCACCCTCCACCATTCTTCACACAATTTATTCAATATAGGTCCAAATAGGGTGAGGCTACTTCCATAATATTCCTAGGATATCCCTTTATCAATTCCAGGTCATGTGTCATGCAAACTCCATCCCATTTTGTACAGTTTTCCAGTTAATTCCACTGTTCCGAGTTTGGAGTTCAGTTTCGTCACTTTCCAGTATTTTGTTCATAACTCTTCCAATTCAGGTCCAAACGAGGTGAAACCACTTCCTAAATACTCCTAGGACATTTATCTATCAATTTTAGGTCATGGGGTATTCAAACCCCTTTTCATATCGTTCATTTTTTCGGCTAAACCCGCTTCTCCGAGTTGGTGATTTAAATATACAGTTTAGGACCCCAACTTGTATTACCTTATTCCCCTAGTTTCTTCAACATACCTTACCTCATTTAAACCCTTCAATACTTCATTTAACATCCCAATATCATTGTTCTAATAGGTTTTCATTTCCAGCACTTGTCTTTTATCCATATGAATTAATTATTCTAAGCTTACCAAACCAGTAAATTTTGGCAGTTTACATTATTCTTGCTATTTCTGATCTCTTAGTCATCCAAACCCACACCACCTGATCCAAATCCTTTCTAACTAGTCTAGGACAGGCTTAGGATTATTTATGTTCAAATTCCAGCAAACCATCACTCTAAAATGCAGTAAACGAACTGAAAATCATGTTTTCTTCATCACTCATCCAATCGGTTAATCAACCATCACAAAATCAACATATTTTCATTACTTAACTTCAACAATATTCAAATGAAGCTAGCTTCCAACTTCTAGTATCATTTTATTAGCTTTGACAAGTGATCTCTTACCTTTCCAAGATGAAGGCAAGTTGTAACTCTCCCTCCTTTTCTTCCTTTTCCTTTCCTCCTCCTTGCTGCCGGTTCTTTTCTTCTTTCTCTTGCTGCTGAAAATCTCTCTCTCTTCTAGTCTCTCTTTTGTTTTCTCTTCCTCACTTCTCTGTTTTTCTTTTCTTCTTGCTGCTCTCTATCTTGGCCGAAATCCTCCCCCTTGATAGGATTAGGTGTAATATATGCATATATATACATATATAAATAATGATAAGAATAATATAATAATTCAATATAATTATTTAATTTTATTAATACTATAATTTAATATTGCCAAGAGATATTGGTATTAGATAATAAATATAAAATAGTAATAATGGATAATAGTAATAATGGAATAAAATATATCATTATTTCTTTTTATATTTTATCTTCTCTCATTTTTTTTTTTTTTACACAAGTCCACCCAGTTCAAGTCCTTAATATAAGGCGGGTTATTACAATCTCCCCTCCTAAAAGGAATTTCGTCCTCGAAATTATTACTCACCTTCAAAGAGTTCTGAATAAAGTTTATACATTTCTGCTTCTGCCTCCCACGTAGCATCCTCCATAGGATAATGGCTCCATAACACCTTTACAAGTGGGATTCGCTTCTACCGCAACTTCTTTTCGGCGCGCTCTAAGATTTTAACTGGCCTTTCTGCATAATTTAAATTCGGTGATAATTCTGATGGCATCATCATTCAAAATATAACTGGGATCAGCTATATATCGCCTAAGTTGGGATACATGGATGCCTTGAAGTTCCGATGGTAATCCCAATCTATAAGCTACTTTTCCCACTTTCTCGATGATGGGAAAGGGTCCAATATACCGCGGAGCTAGCTTCTTCCTTTGTGTCCCCTTACCTCGTCGGGTTGTCAACCTTAAGATTACTAAATCTCCAACACTAAAATCTACATCCTTCCGATGGCGATCTGCATAACTTTTTTGCCTACTTTGCGCAATCTCCAATTTCTCCTTGATTTGCAACATCTTTTGTTGTGCCCTTTCCATATCCAAGACATCACATTGCTCCTGTTGTCGTCCTAAGGTTTCCCAACATAGAGGAGATCGGCATTTCCGTCCATACAAGGCTTCAAACGGTGCCATTCCGATTGAGGATTGATAACTATTGTTGTAGGCAAATTCCGCATAGGCCAAATTATCAACCCATCTATTCCCAAAGTCCAATGCACATGCTCTCAACATGTCTTCCAAAATTTGGACTACTCGCTCTGTCTGCCCATCGGTCTAAAGGTGTGCTGTGGTGCTAAATTTCAGAGAAGTTCCATAGAGTTGTTGCACTTTCCCCTAAAATCGAGAAGTGAACCGGGGGTCTCTGTCAGATACAGTACTAGAAGGTACTCCGTGAAGTCTGATTACTTCCTCTATATAAATCTTACTTAATTTCTCCAAAGAGTCCCGTTCACTTATAGGTATAAAGTGAGCCATTTATGTCAATCGATCTACAATTACCCAAACAATATCTCGTTGTCCAATGGTTACAGGTAAACCAGTTACGAAGTCCAGGTTAATTTCATCCCTCTTCCATTCGGGTACACAGGCAGTGGTTGCAGTAATCCTCCTAGTTTTTGGTGATCTATCTTCACCTTTTGACAGGTAAGACATTGAGCAACAACCCGAGAAATATCATTCTTCATACCTATCCACCAGAAATGCTGCCTCAAGTCTCGACACATCTTCACTGCCCCCGGGTGGATGGTATATTTACTCCGATGTGCTTCTGTCAATATTTCCTACTTCATAGTAGCCTGTCTTGGCGTACAATATCGTCCTTTAAATCGGAGGATCCCAGCGTCGTCTTCGTAGAAAATAGTTTTCTTTTGTTCCTTGCTTTTCGCCTTGATCTGCTGCAACTCCTGGTCTTGCTCTTGAATGCCTTTTAATTGTTGCAACCATACAAGTTGTATTGATATGTTATTCATCCTGATTCGTCCCTCAAGTGCTACCACTTCCAACTCCGGAGTCTGTGCCATCCGTAGTGTAGATATACGTCAATTTCTACTCAATGCATCTGCTACTACATTGGCCTTTCCCGGGTAGTACTTAATTGGGCAGCGAAATTCTTCTAAGAACTCCATCCACCTTCGCTGCCTCATATTCAAGTCTTTCTGGGTGAAGACATATTTCAGGCTTTTGTGGTCGGTAAAAACCTCAAATTCCGCTCCATAAAGGTAATGCTGCCACTTTTTTAGGGCGAACACAATGGTTGCCAATTCTAAATCGTGAGTAGGGTGATTTTTCTCATGAGGTTTCAACTTCCTAGATATATACGCTATTACCCTCCTATCTTGCATCAACACTGCACTAATCCTTCCTTAGAAGCATTAGTATATACCTCATAGGGCTTATCCATAGCAAGCAAGGCTAGGACGAGTGAGGTGCTCAATCTTCGCTTCAATTCTTGAAAACTTTTCTCGCTACTTTCCGACCATTCGTAGGGCACCTTTTTCTGGGTTAATCGGGTCAATGGCGAAGCAAGTTTCGAGAACCCTTCAATAAATCTTCTATAATATCTCGCCAAGCCTAAGAAACTCCTCACCTCCGTAGGATTTTCTATCCGTTTCCAGTTTACTACAGCTTCCACTTTCGCAGGGTCTACAAAAATCCCTTCCTTAGAGATCACATGCCCTAGAAAAGATATTCTATCCAACCAAAATTCACACTTACTAAAACTTGGCATACAACTTGGCTTCTCTCAATTTCTCAAGGACCTTTCGTAAATGCACTTGATGTTCCAGAGGGTTCTTAGAATATACTAAAATATCATCAATAAAAATAACAACAAAGTTATCCAAGTAGGTCTGAAAAATCCAATGCATAAGGTCCATGATGGTAGCAGGGGTATTAGTAACTCCAAAGGGCATCACTACAAACTCATGGTGCCCATAACGCGTATTAAAGGCAGTCTCAACGATATCCTCTTCGCTGATCCTTACTTGATAATACCTATGTCGCAGGTCTAATTTGGAGCAACATCCCGCGCCTTGCAGTTGGTCAAACAATTCATCCACCATAGGTAATGGGTATTTGTTCTTTATTGTTTGAGCATTTAGCACCCTATAGTCTATGCACATCCTCAAAGTGCCATCTTTCTTTTTCACGAATAGCACTGGGGCTCCCCAAGGCGAGGTACTAGGTCGAATAAATCCTTTCTCCAACAATTCCTGCAATTGCTTCTTTAATTCCTTTAATTCTGCTGGTGCCATTCGGTACGGGGTTCTAAAGACTGGCTCAGCTACTGGCACTAAATCAATACTGAACTCAACTTCTCTTTTTGGAGGTAATTCTTTTTGTTCCACTGGAAAAACATCCGGGTACTCCCGAACGACTGGTACATCTTCAATCTTTTCAGGTTTAATGGATTTATTCAAAAGGTAAGCTAAATACCCAGTACTGCCTCTTCGAAGTAGCTTTCTTGCTTTTACTCTAGATATCAAACTTACTTTTTGCTTTGATTTGTCTCCCCAAAATTCTAGGGTACCTCATCCCGATTCCTTAAAATGCACCATTTTATTCCTACAATCAACCCTCGCATGATATCGCGATAGCTAATCCATTCCTAGAATGGCATCATAGTCTGCTATGGGCAAACTTATAAGGTCCCCTTCTAGGGTCACCTCCCCAATTTTTATTTCACTTCCTAGATAAATTCTATCTCTACTCAATTACTTTCTCAGAGGAGTACTAACTATCATCTCATAGGAAGCCTCTTTACTTCTAATATTTACCTTGTGAGCAAAGGAGCACGCAACAAAAGAATAGGTGGAGCCTGGATCTATTAGAATTTGAGCTTCTTGGCTAAAAATAAAAATCTTACCTTCTACTACCGCGATGCATTAGTATCTTCTTTGTTCAAGGCTACCACTTGAGCCCTCATGGTTGGCTTGTTGACTCTAGGTTTGGGGGCAGAGGGCTGGCTTGGCTTTCCTTGGGCAAATTCCGGTCTTACTCCCATATCATTCTTCCTTGGATTTATCCATCCCGACGTCCTCCTTGGATATGGGCTATCCAAACTCTTATGCCTTTCTTCTCCGCAGTTGTAACAGTGAATAAAAATTTTTCCTCGTACTGCCTCCTTTTCTTGGAAACTTCCCTTTATTTGGCCACTGATTCCCTCCAGGTCTTTTATTTCAGTTTAGTGATTGAAATCCCCTTTTATTTCCTTGCTTAGCCTGCTCCAAATCCGCCTCCTCAACTCTTGATGCTATCTCCACCACGGCACTATAACTATTCGGGGCCATGCTAAGCAATACCCTCCTGAGTTCGGGGCGCCACCCTTTCACAAAACGACGAGTCCTGTCTGATTCATTCTGCACTAGAATGCGGCAATAATTTGAGAGTCACGTGAATTCAGTAGCATACATTCCTAATGTCCTCCCTCCTTGTCTGAAATTCTGAAATTCATCCCCTCGCCATTCTACCACCCAACTTAGTATGAATTCTTTCTTGAACTCTGCTCGAAATTCCTCCCAGGTCCATTCCTTCTGTTCCTTCTTTCGAGCCCACCAGTCTCGCGCTGGTCCTTGAAGTTTGAATGCGGCAAATTGTACTTTTCGCTCCTCTGAGTAACTTAGGGCGGCAAATATGTTCTCCATTTACTCTATCCATGATTCTACTTCCTATTCTTGCTCGGGTTGGCCATGAAAATGGAGGGGGTTGTAATTTTAGGAAGTGCTCTAGGGCTTGATCCACCTTAACTTCAGTTCGCCGACCCTCTTCAGAGGTCATCTCGGCCACATGCTGTAATACTTCTGTCATTCTCTAGAAAGTTTGCATCATCGTGTGTTCCAAAGATTCATCGAGTGCTCCTTTAGCTACATTGATAGCAATTGATTCCTTTGGATGGTGACGAGTAGCTCGCTTTGGTGGCATATTCAGTCGGTTTCCTAGTTATATTAATATCATTAATGGGCTTAGATTAGTATGTCAGAGAAGAACATTATCATAATATAAAAAATAACACCCTGATATATTACAACAAAATTGCAGGGTTTTTAGTACATTTATACATATACTTGTTTATTATTTCCTACCAACACACGTACTTAATACATATACATCAGATGATACTCATACTAAACTTCCTAGATAGTACTTCTACTCGCTATCATCATCACTGGAAATGGGCGGTCTCGAGTCAGTCGATACATGATAATATTCGGGTGTGTCAGATCCCAGGCCTAACACATTCACGTCCTCTCCTATGGCTGACTCGTCCGAAGACACAGCAACTTCTTTGACTATTTCATCTTCATCATCTTCAGTTGCTGACTCATCAGAGGATATGTTAACTATCACAACCACTTCATCTTTCAATTCATCAGAAGGGATTATGACTTCTTTAGGTTTGGCTGGTTGCTTAGGACTTTCTACCTTCTCAAGTTCTTTAGTCACATCTCCTATATTGCTGTCCTGAGTTGGCTCTGGGTTTCTTCCTCGCTGTCTCGGGCCCCTAAGAGATCTATGGTAATAACAGGGTCCAGAGATCTTCTTCTTCTTTGGATGGGATCTTTCACCTTCTTCCCATGACCTACCTTTTATGTTCCGGTTCGTCGCCTGGTTCTTCCCTTTATCGTCACTATTAGCCATTCCTACAAAAGAATAGACGAATTAAATTTCCATTGATCCCTACAAATATTTTATCTATACCCACAGATAATATAACTATACCCATAGATAATGTATGCAAATTAAATGCTCTGGTTAATGGCTCTGATACCAATTATTGTAACACCCCATATTTTTTTTACCTTGTCATAGTGGGCCGGGTTCAGGCGGGATGTCGGCCCGTCTGACATCTCAGACTTGGGGACTTTATAACGATGTAACTTATAGTAAGCAGGTAAAGTCAAAACTTAAGTAAACAAAGGAAACATGCTTTTTATTTATGTAACATATGTGTCATGATCGGTACATTGTCATAGTTCCCAAAATACATGAGCTAAACCACCACATAGTCTATATACAATGTTCACTTCAAAAGATTAACTATCCAGTGCTAGGGAAGAAGTCTGGGCAGTACCGTTATTAGTCTTCAGCTCCTGCTCCTAAAAAAAAAAGAAGAACAAACATACGTGTGAGTGGTATACTCAGTGAGTCCCGTATGTGCTAGCGTTTTGCTTAGAAAAGAAAGTTGGTTTTCATTAACTTTGCTGAAATAAATTTCATAACTTGAAAAAGGCAATGATTGACAGATTTAAATTCAATTTATCATGTACTTCCATAAAAAAATGGCTTCCAAACACATGGCCCCTAATTCAAGAAATGCGGGTTCTTCCCCACCTTGAAATGCGACCCGTGTGCAGAGTTCAAAGAACTTCACCTTCGGCTACACGATCTCTTGTGCCAAGGACTGCGCCTTATAACACGTCACCCGTGTTATGCCGGAAGGGTGAGCAGCGTACCAGTGTACTTCACCGTGCACTTAGGGATCTTTTACTTGCCACCGTAAGCCAGGGGTCCCAATCCTGATGTCAATCACCATCGAGGTGGAAAGGGGTTGAACACACCGAGTGTCCCCGCTCAGTCTCATGTGAACAACCCACCATCACAATCAATAGGCAATTGCCGGGCTCACAACGGCTAGCCAGGGACGGCTAATTCCATTGTGTTGTTGCCCTATTCGGAGTAAGATAAGCCCAATAACAGGACCGGGTTATTTGGGTTCATCTATCTCTAATGAAGGCTAGAACAAAGGTCAAAGCCCTTGCTGAGTACTCAACGTCACCACTGATTCACACATTCAATATACTCCTTTAAAAGGAGTTTGCTCTCCCCGAAGGGAATTCAAAACAACTCATTCTTGGGGCCAAATATCATTTTCTAAAATTTTGCATCACCTGAGTGGGTATTTTCAGGAGCTAGCTAAATTGTATAAATTTCAACTCGGAAGCCATTAAGCATAAAGAAAGCTTATTTTAAGCAAAAAGAAAGCTCATTGAAACATTTCGTTCATCTCGGAAGTCTTTAAGCATAAAGGAAGCTCATTGAAACATTTCGTAAATATCAATTAGACTGGATTCATAGGCTTCAATCATATCAAGAAGACATAGTTTATATCAGAGAAACATTAAACTTTGTCAGAAAAACACATAGCAAATGGTAGTTTTAAAATCAAGTGACTCACCTTGTATATTAAGTCAAAGTTGCACTTGTATAGACCTAAAAGATGTTCTCTTAACTTGATTCACCTACACCATTGGTATATATCCCTTTGTCATTACTCAATGGTTTCAAATGCTTAATGGTTTGATTAAGGTTTCTATAATTTTCTTAAATAAATAAATGGATTAGTGCTTTGGATGGTTTTCTGGTTTTACAGCTTTACCACCCTCCACCATTCTTCACACAATTTATTCAATATAGGTCCAAATAGGGTGTGGCTACTTCCATAATATTCCTAAGATATCCCTTTATCAATTCCAGGTCATGTGTCATGCAAACTCCATCCCATTTTGTACAGTTTTCCAGTTAATTCCACTGTTCCGAGTTTGGAGTTCAGTTTCGTCACTTTCCAGTATTTTGTTCATAACTCTTCCAATTCAGGTCCAAACGAGGTGAAACCACTTCCTAAATACTCCTAGGACATTTCTCTATCAATTTCAGGTCATGGGGTATTCAAACCCCTTTCCATTTCGTTCAGTTTTTCGGCTTAACCCGCTGCTCCGAGTTGGTGATTTAAATTTACCGTTCAGGACCCCAACTTTTATTAACTTATTCCCCTAGTTTCTTCAACATACCCTACCTCATTTAAACCTTTCAATACTTCATTAACATCCCAATATCATTATTCTAATAGGTTTTCATATCCAGCACTTGTCTTTTATCCATATGAATTAATTATTCTCAGCTTACCAAACCAGTAAATTTTGGCAGTTTACATTATTCTTGCTATTTCTGATCTCTTAGTCATCCAAACCCACACCACCTGATCCAAATCCTTTCTAACTAGTCTAGGACAGGCTTAGGATTATTTATGTTCAAATTCCAGCAAACCATCACTCTAAAATGCAGTAAACGAACTGAAAATCATGTTTTCTTCATCACTCATCCATCCTGTTAATCAACCATCACAAAATCAACATATTTTCATTACTTAACTTCAACAATATTCATATGCAGCTAGCTTCCAACTTCTAGTATCATTTTATTAGCTTTGAGAAGTGATCTCTTACCTTTCCAAGATGAAGGCAAGCTGAAACTCTCCCTCCTTTTCTTCCTTTTCCTTTCCTCCTCCTTGCTGCCGGTTCTTTTCTTCTTTCTCTTGCTGCCAAAAATCTCTCTCTCTCTTCTAGTCTTTCTTTTGTTTTCTCTTCCTCACTTCTCTGTTTTTCTTTTCTTCTTGCTGCTCTCTCTCTTGGCCGAAATCCTCCCCATTGCTCATATTTTGGACTTTATAAAAGATATTGGGTGAGTTGGCAATTTTAGAAGTCTTGAGACTTCTCTAGGTTTTTCAAGAGAATTGTGGATTGCCCTAGAAAGTTGTAGGGTCCTCTAGAAGTTTGAAGAAATTCTTAAAATCTCTTAGGACTAATATATGCTTAATCAAAATTAACTTACTCTAATCTCACTTAGCTTAATTAAGCTTAATTAGAGGAAGTCTAATAATGGTAAAATTTAGTCAACAATGTCATGCTTGTAGGCCACCTTTATTTACTTTTTGTGGGCCCCCTAAAATATCCTTGTGGGTCCCCTAAAATATCTTTCCATATAATATAATATAACCTAAGAGATTTATAGGATTAGGTATAATATATGCATATATATATATACATATATAAATAATGATAAGAATATAATAATTCAATATAATTATATAATTTTATTAATACTATATTTTAATATTGCCAAGAGATTTTGGTATTAGATAATAAATATAAAATAGTAATAATGGAATAAAATATATCATTATTTCTTTTTATATTTTATCTTCTCTCAAATAATGGAGTGCAAAAAAATAGGGAGTTTGTGGAAAAAAAAATAAGGAGTATGATTGCTCTAATTGTTGGGGGCAAGGCCATTATTTTTACAATTGTCCAAATGAGCCATAATAGAGGAAGGATAAGTTGTAAAGTACTAGAAATTCTACCTATAGACACACCAAGGCTACTTATCCCAACAAATTGGGACATAAGAGATTTCCTAGGACATGAGACGGAAAAAGAAGATATGTGAATGTTGTGAAATAACCATAAAGGAGAGTAGACCCAAAGTAAACCACTCATGCCAACCCTCTACTGAATCAATCAAAAGATGTAGTAAATGAGAAACTTAGAGGGTTGGAATATGTAGCAATGGAGGAATGGTGATTGAGCTAATTTGTCCATTGATTGGAGTAGCAAGAGGAGATGGGGATGCTTGTGAGGGTAAAGAAGAAGATGAAATGCAAAGGGATTTTTTTTTTTTTCAAGGAGTCTTATCAAGGAAAAACCATGTTGTGTGCGTATTGATGGGGGAAGTTGTAAATTTTGATTAGTAGTACATTGGTGGAGGAATTGGAGTTAGAATCCTTAAAGCACCATAATCCTTACAAGCTTCATTGGTTGAACAATTGTGGAGAAGTGAAGGTGAACAAATAAACCAAGGTTGAATTTGACACGGGGGGATACCATGATGAAGTGTTGTGTGATGTTTATCCCATGCATGTAAGGCATATTTTGTTAGGGAGACCTTGGATGTTTGATGGGGATGTAGTCCACAAGGGGAGAAAAAACACTTATACCTTGAAGAAAGATGAAAAAAAGTTTACCATAGCTCCCTTATCCTCTAGTGAGGTTTTGAAAGATCAAAATATTTTGAGGGAGCATGAAAACAAAAGAAGAGTGAAGAAAGAGGGGAAAAAGATTGAGAGAAAAGAAGAAAAGGTGAAAACAAAAGAAGAGGTTGAGAACAAAGTGGAGAAAGGGAAAAGAGAAAAAAAAGAAAATAGAGTGACCTCTTCAAATTTGAGAGAAAAAAAAACGAGTGACAAACAAGAAAGTGAGTAAAGAAAAGAGAGTGGAGGTAAAATGAGAGGAAAAATATGGGTGGTGAAAGGATAAACAAAGAGCATGTAAGATTCAAAAGACCACATTTTTATCTTTACCGAAAAATGCTCGTTTGAAATTTTATGTATGTGACAATTCCAGGACGAATCATCACAAAGAAGGAGAAAATGATAGGAATCATCCCAAGCATGAAGGCTATGCTAAAGAAAGGGTAATGGGGATAAAGATACAACACATGGCTCCATGGGTGAAGCTCATTTTCAAGAGATTTCAAGGTGCATTTCAAGATTCCAAACGAAGGATGAAGAAGGTTGTCAAGCAATGGAGATTAAAGAAGGTCCAAGAAGATCAAAGGTTGGACAACAATTGGTATGCAGGGCTAAATGAGTGCGAGAAGAGGCTGAAAAGATAAGAAAAGTAAGGTGTGAGAAAGGCAGAATGCAGCTGGCACCGGGTACACTAGTACACTTGGCGCCAAGTCCACACTGGAATAGCATTGTTCCATTTGCAGATCACACCTGGCACCAGGTCCACCAGTACACCTAGTGCCAGGTCACTTCGGGCAACATCCTGTTTTGCTGATTTTTCTTGTTTTATTTTATTTTGTTTCGAATTTAATTCCCACAACTTTTGACTTGTAATAAGTATATTTTAGACTTACTTAGGAGATGAATGGCTGAGATTACATCTCCCATTTGCTAAGTTTAGTTTGTTTTCTTTATATATGCCTCTTTACTCTTGTAATAGTAAGACTTTTGAGACTTAGAATATTTTTTTGTGGAGAAACCAAATTCTCTCTAGAGGAGAGTGTGTAAGGGGTGACTACCATTTTAAGACCAAATCAAAGGGTTTAGTCCCACCTTTGATTCAATGTCTCTAAACTTCAAATGGATAATCTAAATCTCTTTCTTTATTCTTGCATGCTAGTAATTCTCTAGTGTTCTTGATAGGTTGAGTTTTTGGGTTCTTTCAAATCCCATCTTTTTGTTCTAACCTCTTGATAGATTATGGTATTTAGATGTTTTGAAGTAGGCTAGATTCACCAAATCACATTGCATTAATTGCATTTGCATTTAGCTCTTTGTGTGTGTGAATTTGGTAGGGAGTTGGACGACCAATTCTAAGGTTCTTCAAAAATCAAAAGGCTTCCGTGTTTTTAGTTGTATCAAAGTTGAAGAAGATGATTTAGGCAGCCAACTTTACTTGCAACAAGTACCTTAGATTACCAATAACCTAATACCCAAATTAGCAAGCTAATCGATCTATCCTGAAAGAGTTTTTAGACTCAATACATAGGGAAGGACTAGGCCCTAAGAATGGTCTTGATGTTCATTAGATTTACCCAAGAGGAATCACCTCTTACAAGCTCTCAAGGAGACTTTTTGATTTCCATCAATATTCAAAGTTTTTCTTGGTTTCTTTTTGAATCAAGGGTCTTTGGTTGTGATTTGGATGACTTGATTCTCATTTCTAGTGTTCTAAGTTCTCTATTTTTGCTTAGGGTCTTAGTATTTGAATTGGGTGTCTAATTTCTTCACAAAATTCTCTATTTTGAAATCCTACATGAGACTTGCATTTTACATAAATTAGCCATGAAATTCAATAGAAAATCACCCCCAAGATCATATCACTCACCATATTCAGAATGGCCCCATAAGAATGAATTGAACAATTGCTCTAATTTATAAAACTAATGCGTATGGATTTGGATATAAAAATCATATAAAAATAAGCACATTCCCAACCAAGTTTAAATTTAAACGTTAAACCCCAAATTACACATATGAGCAAGCATACTCATCATTAACATAGCATAGGGTTCAAACGAGTGTCAATCCTCAAGGAACAAGTATGCATTAATCCCTCTTCTTTCATTGTTTAACTGACTCGATAAAGTAAAAACGAAAAAAAGAAAAATAAAATAAAATGTACATATCAAGGATGTAGAATTATGTAACTCAAGCCATTGTTTAGACAAACATGATCTTAAAGTACCCAACTATTATCATAACTAATCATTTCCTTGGCATCATGAAGGATTATAATAGACTCACTTCATTTTCAATCTGTGAAATCACTATCTTCTAGACAAATTAGCATCACATATTCTGTCTCAACTAATTCACCCAAAAGATGCATTAAACACAATCCTTGATTAAATTTCCATATTCTGGCAAACTTAAAACATTAAATTAACTAATGAATCCATATTCTGGCAGACATCAATTAACCTTTAATTACTTTGTTCTTCGCAATTAACCTCTTTTTCAAGCAAGTTAAGAGACGACAAATATGAAATTAATGAATTGAAACCATCATCAACCTTTTTTTCAAGCAAGTCAATGGAAAGAAACAACCAATTAATCTCATAATAAGCACAAGTAATTAAATACCCAAAATAACAATCAATTAATCAAAAGATCAAATAACCCTAAAAACCGTGAATATCTGAAACAATGTCGAATTACAATAAAACAATTAATACATCATTGTCAAGAAAAAGAAAACAAAGTAAAAGAAAGCACTCATAGACAAGCTTCCTTCTTCTTCCTTTGAAGACTTTCTTACACAACCCTCCTTGAATTGAAGAATTCCTCCTTTGATTGAGTGATTTTTCTGTGATGATCAATGAATTCTCCCCTTTTTCCCTTTTGTTTTCCATCTATTTATAGGTTTGGGAAGTGCCTAAACTCGTTGGTGTAATGTTTTGGGCCGAGTAGAAGTTGGAAAGTACTAAACTCCACAGATTACCAAAAACCGCGTAGAAAAATCAAAACTCCGCCATTTCCTCAGAGCACAGTCGGCACTGCCTTGGCTCTCGGAGCTGGCGCCGGTCATGTTCTGGTTCTCCACTTGTTCGTCGATTTTTTTCTGAATTTCACACCACGCAGTCCAGAGTACAGCCGGCGCTGCCTTGGCTACTGGAGCCGGTGCCGGTTCCACTGTTTCACCAATTTTTTTTCGCCTCGATGTTTGTGTCAATAGTACATGGCTAGTGCCGGTTTCTCTGTCCTGGCCGGCGCCACCTCTATTCTATTTTACGACGTTTTTGCTTCGTTTTACCTAAAAAATCTAAAATAATGAACAAAATACCTTTCCAATGGTAAAATCTCAAATATGAATGAATATGGCTAGTTATTGATTAAAATGTATCACAAAAGAACCTTAAATAACTAGGAAAAGTATGACTAATTTAGCTCCTATCATATTCCCCCACACTTAGCTCTTTGCTTGTCCTAAAGCAAAGTATCAAGAACAAGTAGAAAGACACAAGGTTTAACTCAATCAATCATTCAATTTCAAAAATGATATCCTCAACGCTTTCTTCATTCAAGAACATAAAACACATGCTACTACATCTTTCATAATAAATGCAAGACTTGTGTAAGTGATAAATGACTTAGTAGAACCATCTCAAGAGTTTACAATATTCTCAAACCATTGGAAAGAATTTAGCTCAAAAAGAATATGCATTCCATAGGTTTACCTTTCATACACTCTCTCCACTAATCCGAGACATATCATGACTCTACTTAGGTCAAGTATGACTTTTAAGCTTATAATGTAAAGCTAAAGGTTTGTAATGTAGCTTATCAAAATGAAAGATATAGGAGATTCATATATCAAAGAAGCTGAGAGTTCACAAGAAAAGGATAAACAAATAAATCAATAATTTCCAACCTTCTTGCTCTCCTATTCCAGAAATCAGTCAAACCATAACCTTATTCAGCAATTACAACTTAACTCAAGCAAATCCTGCATTTTTTCTTTTTGTTTCTTTTTTCATCAACTCTTCTCTATTTCTTTCACAAGATAACTCAAATTTCCAGCAATAGTGTCAAGTACTTTATATGAACTTAACTTTTATAGCTCAATCACCATTCCTTTTGTGATCTTTCGTCTCTCTTTTCCTTTTAAAATTTTTTTTCTTTCTTTTCTCTCTTCTTTTCACTCTTACTACTGTTTTTCTTTTTTTTTTTTCCCCCTCAATTTCTTTCTTTCTATCTTTTCTAGCAGCTGTTTCTTTTCTTCTCTTAGTTTTAATCTCTCTTTTCTTTTTCTTCTCTTTCTTTTCTTTCTTTTCTTCTCTTTCCAGCTCAATTCACTATTGATACATGACTGAAAGTAACAAGTCATGATCTTTTTCAAGTATTCTTCCTCAACATTCTCCTACACATACTTTCATCCATCAAGAGCATAAAGTTTTAGAAAATTATTCAAACTCTCAGAAACAAGTAATGGACAAAATATGATAACAGGTTTTAATGAAAGAAATCAACAATTTAAGCTCAAAATAGGCACTAGGGATAATATAACAATAGGTAGGCTTGAAAAGCTCAAACTATCCAAAGAAAGCCTATTATCATCATCCCTAAATTAAATCATGATTGTCTTTCTTATTTCACCTCGAGAGGTATTCACCTAAGTTAAATCATGATTGTCTTTCTTATTTCTCCTCGAGAGGTATTCAAGTAAGTTTTAGAATGCTTCGTGAATGTTAGTAGAAAAACAGTTTTAAGAACAATGCGAAGCATTAGATCAAGAACTATTTCGTCCAAGTGCGTGCAAAAAGTCATGCATAAGCCATAAATGATCTAGAACATATGCTCTATAATCCATCATAAAGACATGCATTAAAAATAAAATTTGAAATCTCAAAGAAAGGCAAAAAAATGTTGAAAAATTTTCGCTCAAAATTTGCTCCCAAGAAGGCTAAGGTATATGTATAGAAGACTTGTTAATTAAATCACTCCCCCACACTTGAACTGGACATCGTCTTCAATGGCCAAATAAATATAACAAAGAATAAACCATACCATGGGACCAAAAATATAAAGAAGAAGAGATAAGAAAAGCAAACTTTCATTCATTGGGCATGTTGGGTATCTCAGGCTCGTATCGTATACGGCGCAGCGAAAAATAAAACGAGATACCATCCCAGTACCTGTCTATGTGTGGAAAACAAGATATAAAGAGTAAAGGTAACAGTTTTTATCTTTGGGTGGTCGTCTGAAGAACAAAAATTTCTTCTTCAAGTTGAGGTGCGATCCAGCAATCCTCGTGATCAACCTCCACGTGAGTTGAACGTCTAACCACTATAATCACAGTGTGTGATTATCTCTAATAGTAATCCACACAGAGGATGCACTCAAGCACCAAAATTTTCTGTGCTAGCAGAAACAATAATGGCGGCTAGGGTTCTTTTGTTTTAAATACAATTTGGCCTAGAAAGTATAATTAAATATAATTTGGCCCAAAAAACTTCTACTTCTCACAATTAACCCACAATGTTATCATATAACATCTCGAGTACATAATCCTCTATTGTGTGTGACCTATTAGGTCTCCCGGTCCAATGGTAGCGAATATGAATAAATCTAAAAGTCTTTGAGATTAATAATCCTTAATAATTTAGAATTAATCTATTAATTCTAATCAGGATTAGTTTATTAATTCATCAATTAAAAAACTCATATTCTGCAGATGATGACCACCCAAGAGTCTAGAAAGTCAAGTAGCTTGACATGAACCCTTCAATAACAAATTACAGTGCAATTAATTCATTTCACCACACAATATCTCATTCAATTTGGAATACGGAATTAGTGCCAACTCCCTCCAGATTATATATTAATTCTGGCCCAAAAATATTAGTACTTGTACTAGGAATCCACTACTCTACAAGTGTATCAATCAGAACTGATTTCCAATACAAAATTACCTTAGCTAAGGATTTCACAAGTAGTAATTTTAACAAGTAGTCGTGAGATATTCTCCCTTACTATTAGGAGTGGTGAATCTTTTATTGACGCTCTAAACTACTTTCGTTTACCTCACATTGTACCCAATATCCATCCTATAGATAGCCCTCGATCTAGCTCCAGAGATTGGAATCAAAGTACAATGCTCAGCTAAATAAGTACCTTGGAGATTTCAAGTCTATGGATACTTGCACGTTTGCTATAACGAGATTATATCACTAGCACTACATAGTTATCCATGTGATTATCTCGTAGTCAAGTCATCCAATGCATTTATTCTATTAACAAGCATCCACATGTTAACTTTGAATATCTCAATACTCACGGATATGAGAACCACCAACTGATCAGATTAGGATGTCTAACACGTGCTAGTTCTAATGCATTAATGATGTCATATCTCATTAATACTATGACCTAGGATTATTTAAGTACTAATACAATACAATGTAGTAGGAATATCACATCATGATCTCTATCATTATTTCCTTAACACAGTGTTGTGCCAGGGACTTTATCTAACAGTTGTTTTACATGAAAGTAAAGAAAACAAGCTGAAAGATAAATAATACCTTGTATTATAAACAAATATGTCATATACAAAGTACAAGTAATTGCCTCTAGGGCACAATACTAACAAACTCCCACTTGCACTAGAGCCAATCATTAATATATCTAATATCGAATGACTCAATATGCCTATCATGTTTCTTCTAGGATAATGCTTTTGTAAGTAGGTAAGCTATGTTCTCATCCGTGGGAACTCTCTTTATCTTTACATCTTATTTATCTATGATCTCCCAGATTAGATGATAGCATCATAGTATGTGTTTGGATCTTTGGTAAGACCATGGCTCCTTTGCTTGTGCAATGGCTCCGTTGTTGTCACAATACAAGAATATTGGCCCAACAATGCTAGGCACCACACCCAGTTCCATCATGGACTTCTTGATCTATATAGCTTCCTTAGCTGCTTTAGAAGTGGCTATGTACTTAGCTTCTGTCGTAGAGTCAACAATAGTCTCTTGTTTGAAACTCTTCCAACTTATTGCCCCTCCACATAATGTAAACACGTAGCTAGACTGTGATTTGAAATCATCTTTGTCAAATTGAAAACTAGCATCAGTAAATCCGTTAACTTTCAAATCACCTTCTCCATAAACCTAGAACACATATTTAGTCCTTCTGATATGTGTTTTTTAGTATAGAAAAAATTACCAACAAATTACACAATCAATCAAGCTATGATTAGAATGCCAACCACTAAAATGACACATATGGATAAGTATACCCATCATATATATAGTATAGGGAATAGCAAGTATCAAATCAACAAGAACTTAGGCACCCACCTTACTTTACCAAAATCTTTATTGTTTAGCCAATAAAATAAGAAGAGACTAAAAAGGAAAATAAATAAACATAACAATAAATATAACTCAAGGATACTACAATTTCATGTAACTAGACAATTATCTTGAAAACATAATCTTGAATTACTTAGCATTTATCACAGTCAATTATCGTATTGTCATCATGAAGGAATATAAGGATAAATTCCAATTCGTATATCATAATAAATGACAAATCCATATCCAAAGTTAAAAAGAAAATCACAACTCCATTATAGAGAAATAAGCTCAATATAGCTTCAAATCTCCAAATTTTTAATTTTCAAAATTTTACTAAGAAAACACCAAGATAATTGATTAAAAACTTGGACAAAGAATATTATTAAACCACTCCCCCACACTTAAACTAAACAATGTCCTCATTGGTCAAAATCAACACAAGAAAGCATCTTCAAATGGACCAAATCTAATAAAGGGGCAGAAAGTTTAAGCAATACTTCCCAAGTGCAATAAAGCGCCAATAGATATCAAAACTAAAAATAAAGAGAAAGCTTGTCCAGGAAGACTTTGTTCCGGCCTACAAAAGAAACCAAAAATAAAAGTACAAAGAAAATAATAATAAAAGAAAGACACACCTAAATAAAAAGAAAACAAACTAAAAATCCTAAGAAAGTAAATAAAGACACGACCCACTCCTCCATACTTAAGATGGAAAATATTTTCCTTATTTGGGAGAGAACAAACAAAATATTTAACAAAACATAAAACAAAAAATTCTTTCCACTCATCACGCTTTCTTATCAAATCTCTTGAAAAGAAATTAAAGCTCAAATTAGAAGATAGGCATGATGAATGTAAAAAGAAGAGAGGTTTTTTTAAAAATAGAAGGTTTATGAAAACAGTTTTTCTTACTAAAGCAAAACACATAAACTTCTTTCTCTAACATTCCTTTAGACCCACAAATATTTTTGCCAACGAATAAATGCACATTATGTCTAAAGGATGCATCAAACGTGAAATCACCATTTAAACCTTCAAAAGATTTGCCATAATGAAAATTCTCCTTAAAAATTAGCATTTGAGTTTTCAAAGATAGGATCAAGAAATTGTTACTTTTCAATGCATGGTCTATGGGAACTATGTTACCTCCCTAAAATTGGGGTGAAGGGTAGAGATTACCACCATTCTCCAAGAACTTCTTATGATGTATCATTGAAAGATCCAACTTCTTGAGGCATGTTAAGCTTAACACATCATCATTTGGACCATTGTCCTCATAGAATGGAATGGAACCTAAGAAATCATTTGACAAAGAGAGATTAGAATTATTAGCACAAAAAGTAGAATCAAATACCTCCCTCTCCACATTGGGTAATTGTTCCTCATATCCTTTCTCCTATTCTTGGGGATTCTCTTGTTCGAGTGTATGTTCATTTTTAGCATCTTCAACCAATTTGGCTAGTTGTGTTCTTGTAGAGCTCATTTGTTGGGATGCTTCTTCATGCCACCTAAGGGACGTGGTCGTGTTGGCAACAAAGGATTGGATTAAAGTTTCAAGTGACATCTTACAAAAAGTGTTAATCTAAGCTTGTAACCTTGCCAATCTATCTTTTATGTTATCTCTTTTAACATTGTACCCATGAATAATTGTTCATGATGATAGTTTGAAACTCACATTCAAAGAAAAACAAAAATCAAATCAAAAATAAAAATAAAAACAAACAAATACAATAAACTAAAATAATAAAAAAATAAAGAAAAGAAAAATACAAAAATTAGAAATATTCATAAACTACCTAAATACAAAAGTTAGTGATATTTACAAATAAAACAAAGGCTAAATCAATAAGACTCGAGTGTTTCTGATAGTGCCCATCGCCGGCAACGATGCCGAAAACTTAATGCGTGTTTTTTAGTATAGAAAGTATTACCAACAAATTACACAATCAATCAAGTTTTAATTAAAATTCTAACCACTAAAACCATGCATACTGGCAAGTATACCCATTGTATAGCATAGGGAATAGCAAGTATTGAATCCATGAGAACTTAGGCTCCCACATTCCTTCACCCAAATCTTTATTGTTTAGCCAATAATAAGAGGAGACTAAAAAGGAAAATAAATAAAGATAACAATAAATATAACTCAAGGATGTAATTTCATGTATTGACAATTATCTTGAAAACACAATATTGAATTACTTAGCATTCATCACAATCAATTGTCATCTTGGCATTATGAATGAATATAAAGATAAATTCCACTTTATTTGTCAATCCACGAAATCACTATATTTTGATTCATATTAAAAAATTTGTCAATCAAGCTAACATAACCAAAAAATGCATTAAGCTCATCACTATATTTTGATTCAATTAGCAGATTTGTCAATCAAACCATCCTAACCAAAATATGCATGAATCTCAATTCCTTAAAAATATGAAATTAGCTAATAACCCTTTGTCAAGGCAAAATCAACTAATTTTTTATCACTTAATCCTATAATCTTCACTTTGTCGTTCAAATCCATTAAGATTTGACAAATATGAAATCAATGCAACAAAACTCCTAACATCATTTTATCGAGTCAATTAGAAGAACTCGCATCAATAACCAATGATAACAAGTAATCAAATATCAAAGATAACAATAGATTGATAAAAAATTCCAATTAACTCAAAATCATAATCTCCAAAATAATATCCAATTACAATCAAAACATTAATCACATTATTTCTAAAAAAAAGTAAACAAATGATGAAAGATAAAACTCATAGACAAGCCATTCTTCTTCTCTTGAGAACCTCCTTTGAACAATGCTCTTTTGAGTGGCGATTGAATCGCTAGCTTGGATCCATCAAATCACCAATTTCTCTTGTGTTTTCTTGTTCTTTTATAGGCCTTTGGGATGCTCAAGTCATGGTTTAGGAAGTTTTGGCCGAATAGGATTCAGAAAATACCAATATTATTGGAGAATTTCTAATTTGGTACACAGAATATTCGCCTTCCAAAGGGTACCTGGCGCCGAGTACTTTTAACCTACCTGGCACTAGATGCACTCTATTCTTCCTCTAGAGTTTGGCTCTATTTTTGGTCTACAGACCGAATGGAGCCAACGCCAAGTACAATTACTAAACTTGGGGCTAGGTCTGTTCTAGATTTCCCCTGAACATTGGCTCAATTTCTAATGTTTGACCAGAATGGACCCGGCACCTGGTCCATTGGCTAGGCCTGGTGCCAAGTACATTCCGGAATTATTCACTTTCTACTCGATTTTAAGTTAAATTTGCATACATTTTCCAAAAACACTTTTTACAAGTAAAATGTCAAATATGAAGGAATATGCCTTGTTATTGCAATAAATGTATCACAAAATGACCTTAAATAACTAGTAAAATAATGATAATTTTAGCCCCTATCACGTTCGCAAGTACTTATGGATGTTCTTTACAGCCGCCCAATTATCTTCACCAGCGTCAAATTGGTATCTGCTCGTCCTTTTTGACCTATCTCTATAGATCCTACATTCCAAGAATGTAGGTTGCTTCTCCAAGATTTTCATGGAGAATTTCTTAGATAATCAAACTTTAACTGATTGTAAAACCGGTACATCATTTCCTATTAACAATATGCTATCTACTGTTAGTGTTGTGCCCTAGAGGTAATCACTTGTACATTGTATATGACGCATTTTATTTTAATAAAAGTCATTATTTATCTTACAGTTTCTTTTGTTTACTTTAAGTAATATAACTGTTCAATAAAGTCCCTAGTACAATACTGTGTTAAGGAAATCATGACAGAGATCATGATATGAAATTCCTACTACACTGGATGGTGTTAGTACTTAAATAGTCCATAGTCATAGTATTAATGAGTCAGGACATCATTAATGCGTTAAGACTAGCATGTGTTAAGACTTCCTAATTTGATCAGGCGGTGGTTCTCAGAACCATGAGTATTAAGATACTCAAAGTTAACACATGGATACTTGTTAATGGAACAAGTTCATTAGATCACCTGGCTTTGAGATAATCACATGGATAACTATTTAGTACCAGTGATATAATCTCAATATAGCAAACGTGCAAGTATCCTTAGACTTGAGATCTCCAAGGTACTTTGTTTGCTGAGCTTTGTACTTTAATTCCAATATCCAAAGCTCGATCGAGGGCTGCCTATGAGATGGATATTGGATACATCGTGAGGTAAACGAAAGTAGTTGAGAGGGTCAATAAACGATTCACCACTCCTAATAGTAGGGACGAATATCTCACGGCCACTTGTAGGAATTACTACTCGAAAAGTCCTTGGCCAAAGCGATTGTGTATTGGAAACAGTTCCAATTGATACACATCTAGAGTAGTGGGTTCTTGGTATATTGCATTCGGGCCAAAATTAATTCTGGAGGGAGTTGGCACTAATTCCATACTCCAAACCGAATGAGATATTGTATGGTGAAAGGAGTTAATTGCATTGAAGTTTGTTATTGAAGGGTTCGTGTCAAGCCACTTGACTTTCTGGACTCTTGGGTGGTCATGATGTGTTGCTAGATACCGCTCATGATCTGGGAATATAGGTTTATTAATTGATGAATTAATAAACCAATCCTGATTAGAATTAATATGATTAATTCTAAATAATTATGGATTATTAATCTCAAAGATGTTTGGATTAATTCATGTTCACTACCAATTGGCTGGGAAACCTAATAGGTCACACAAAATAGAGGATTATATACTCAAAATGTTATTTGATAACATAGTGAGGTTGATTGAGAGAAAGAGAAGTTGTGGACAAATTATAATTAGTTATAATTTGTGATCCAAGTTGTAATTGTAAGAATTTGATGTTTCCAATTACAATTAGGGAATTCTAATAGGATTAGAATTTTCAATTTTGGGAGGAAAATTTTGTGTAACATACAGTAGAGTAACACGAAACCCTATGCTATGGAATTAGACACACGAAACAATAGCTTCTTCTTCCCTCTCCTTTTCTCGTTTTGTTGAAAACAAAATAACCCTAGCCACCATTATTGTTTCTGCTAGCACATAAAATTTTAGTGCTTGAGTATTCCTCTGTGTGGATTACTGTTAGAGATAATTATACATTGTGATTATAGTGGTTAGACGTCCAACTCTCGTGGAGTTTGCATAAGAGGATTGCTGGATCACGCCTTGATTTGAAGAAGATCAATTTTGTTCTTCGGACAATCACCCAAAGGTAAAAGCTGTTACCTTTATTATCATTATGTCTTGTTTTTCACACATAGACGGGTCTTGGGAGGGCATCTCGTTTTATTTTCCACTGCGCCATATAGGATACGAGCCTGAGATACCCAACATCTACATAAAGTGATAAGAAAACGATTGCGCTCCCACTAACCTTCTTGTACACATAAGGTTCATCCATGTTTTGAATGAAACCAAATTCTTTGATTATTTCATCAAAATAGATGTTCCAACTCCTAGAAGCTTGCTTAAGTCTATAAAGAGAATTTCGTCCCGAAATTCAGGTTTCATACCCTTAAAGCATATCCGGATACTTCCGCCTTAACCATTCTTCCATTTCCCATGTCACATCCTGCGCACCATGATGATCCTAAAGTATCTGTACCTTAGGTATTTGCTTATTTCGAAGGGCCTTGATACTCCGCTCCAAAATCTTGATTGGTTTTTCCACATAGCTCAGATTCGGATGCAATTCCAAAGGTTCCTCATTAAGTACATGACTTGGATTGGGGTTGTACTTTTTCAACTGAGACACATGGAAAACATCATGCATCCCAGTTAGTCCATCGAGTAGATCCAATCTATAGGCGACCGGCCCAACCTTCTCCCTTATCGGAAATGGTCCTAAATACCTGGGACTCAACTTCCCTCCTTTCAGATGCCTCAGGATTCCTCTACTAGGAGTCAACTTCAAGAATGCGCAATCACATACTTGGAACTCCAGTTCCCTCCTCCTAGAATCTGCATAGCTTTTCTGTTAGCTTTGCGCTACTCTTAGTCTTTCTCGGATAACCCTGACCTTGTCCGTTATTTCTTGAATACATACCTCACCAATTCTTCTAATATGCCCTTCTTCTGTCCATCCCCAATATATCGGTACTTGACATTTTTGCCCATATAATGCTTCATATGGCGCCATCCCAATCGATGCCTGATAACTGTTGTTATACGCCAATTTCGCATGCGGTAAACACTTGATCCACTTGTCTTTAAAGTCCAAAATACACACTTGGAGCATATCCTCCAATATCTGAATAACTCTCTCGGATTGACCATCGATCTGCGGATGAGCAGAGGTGCTGAATTTCAATGTAGTACTCAGAGACTCTTGAAACTTGTTCCAAAATCTCGAAGTGAACCTGGGGTCCCTATCTGATACAATGCTTAACGGTACACCATGCAACCTTACAATTTCCCCAGGTATACGTCTGAGCTAACTTTTCCATCGAGTCCCTTACGTTCACTGATATAAAATGCGCTATCTTGGTCAGTCGGTCCACTACCACCCAAACTGCATCCTTGTGTGACTTGGTCATCGGAAGGCCAGTCTCGAAATCCATAGTCACCTCTTCCCATTTCCACTCGGGAATCAGTAATGGTTGCAATAAACCTGCAAACTTCTTAAGGCATGTCAGGCACGTTGATACATACTGAACCACATCTCTCTTCATTCCAGCCCACCAATATTTCTTTTTCAAGTTATGATACATCTTTACTTCCCCAGGCTGTACGGTATACTTACTCTTGTGAGCTTCGTCCAATATCTGTTTTCTTAAGTCTTGGATGTCAGGTACACATATCTAGTTCCGAAAATATAGTACCCCCTTCTCGTCGGTCCGAAAATCTTTTCCTCTTCTCGCGATTTCTTTCTCCTTGAAGGCCTGAAATTCCACACTGTCCTGTTGGGCTATTACAATTTCTTGCTCCAGATCGGGCTTCAGGGTCAAGTTGCTTACACAGATCTTCCTCTCTTGAACTTCCGCTTCCTACTCCAGGATTTCTTGCACTGCCGACACCTCTTGCATTCTCAAATGTGATATCTTCACTGTACGACTCAAAGCGTCAGCTACCACATTTGCTTTGCCAGGGTGATAATTAATGGGACACCTATACTCCTCTAGGAACTCCATCCATCTACGCTGTCGAAGATTCAAATCCTTCTGCGTGAAGATGTACTTCAAACTCTTATGGTCAGTGAAGACTTCATATTGGGTTCCATACAGATAATGTCGCCACTTCTTCAAGGCAAATACTATAGCTGCTAGCTCCAAATCATGAATCGGATAATTAGCTTCATGCGGCTTTAACTTCCTAGACGCATAAGCTATGAGCTTCCCATCCAGCATCAACACAGCTCCTAGACCATCCTTGGATGCGTCCGTATAGAGTGCATAGGGCTTGTCGACCTCGGGCGGAGCTCAATACGGGTGCTGTAATCAACCTTCTCTTAAGCTCTTGGAAACTTTTTTCACACTTCTCGTTCCAAAGAAAAAGCAACTTCCTTCTTCAATAGCCGCGTCATCGGTGAAGCCAGAATAGAGAAATTCTTAATGAAACGCCGATAGTAACCTGCCAACCCAAGAAAACTTCGTATCTCGATAATATTCTCCAGTTGCTTCCAATTAGCTACGGCATCCACCTTGGCAGGATCCACCTTGATCCCATCCTTGGATATCACATGGCCCGAGGAAGGATACCGAGCTTAACTAAAACTCACACTTACTCGAACTTAGTGAAGAGCTTGAATTCCCTCAGCTTTTCCAGGACTAACCCTAAGTGCTCCGTGTGATCCTCTGGATCCTTGGAGTAGATGAAGATATCGTCGATAAAGATAACCACAAATTTGTCCAAATATGGCTGGAAGACTCAATGCATCAAATCGATGAAAACTGCCGGTGCATTGGTTACACCGAACGACATTACCACAAATTCATAGTGGTCATACCGCGTGTTGAAAGCAGTCTTAGGAATGTCTTCTTCCTTAATCCTCACCTAGTAGTATCCTTGCTACAGGTCCAACTTCGAAAAGCAAGCAGCGCCTTGAAGTTGATCAAACAACTCGTCGATCAAGGGTAGACGGTACTTGTTCTTGATCGTTAAGTTGTTTAGTCCCCGGTAATCGATGCACAATCTTAAAGTACCATCTTTCTTCTTGACAAACAACACCGGTGCTTCCCATGGCGACATACTCGATCAAATGTAGCCTTACCTCACCAACTCTTCCAACTGCTCCTTTAACTCTTTCAGTTCTGTCGGTGCCATCCGGTAGGGGGTTCTTGACACAGGTTCTGCTCTGGGAATCAGGTCCACGGTAAACTCAACTTTCGGTTCAGGGGGTAGAGAAGTGAGCTCAGCAGGAAAAATGTCTAGAAAGTTTTTTACCACCTCCATACTCTCCAAGGTACACTGATCTTTGGATTTGTTTAGGAGATACGCCAAATATTTCGTACATCCTCTTTTGAGCAACTTCTGGGCCTTAGTGCCAGTAATCAAGAATTTCAGCTCATTCGCTCGCTTACCATTAAATTCAATCACGTCCCGACCAGGTCCCACAAACTGCACCATCTTTTGATCTTATAGTCCACACGAGCTCTATGCTTCGACAACCAATCCATGCCCAAGATCAGGTCATAATCGTCAATGGCCAAAATTATGAGGTCTGCTTCCAAAATCTCCTTCCCTACCTCAACTTCTCAACTCCCCATTATCTTACCCGCTTCTACCACCTTTCCCAAAGGTGAGCTTACTACTAAGGTATAGGGCAATTCCTTTCCTTTCCAACCCAGATGCGATGCACATACTTGGCTTACATAAGAGTGTGTGGATCCTGGATCTATCAAAACATTAACAAGACATCCTTGGATAGAAAGGCTACCTTCCACTCCAACTTCGTCTCTATTCAGGGCAAAGGCCTTGGCCTTCACTTGGGGCTTCTGACATCCCGTTCCAGCTGTTTCAGCTGTAGCACCTCGGTTGACTCCTATTGGCTGAGTCGGGGCTGTCTGCCCAATCCTTAAAGGTTTAGGGCAGGCGTTCCTACAAAGACCTGGGTCTCCACAGTTGAAGCACATCCTTGCACCCCCGCTGCTCCAGCAATTCCTCTCGGTGTGGCCACGTTTCCCATAGAGTCGGCAATTCAGATTACTTTGCATCGGTCTGGCCATAGCCACTCGAGGCTGCTTACCCCGATTTCCCCATGGCATAGAGCCCGCAGGTCACTTGTTACTCGGAGGCCTCATTGGTGGACGATTCGATTGAAAATGTCTGTTCACTAGTCGATACTGATCTTCATTCTCTATCCGGGATGCTGCGTCCACGGCAGCAGTGTATGATGTTGGCGGTGATGGAGCCAATGCCTTTCTCAAATCTGGCCTCAGCCCCTTCACAAACTGTCGGGTGCGCTTCTGCTCCGTGTCGACCAAGCATTTTTAGTACTTAGACAACTGCATGAATCGGGCTGCATACTGGGCGACTGATATGCTTCCCTGCTTGAGGGTTTGGATCTCATCCTCCCTCTTCTCAGCTACTCACCGGGGAATGTACTCCGCACGGAAAGCTTTGGTAAAGTTGTCCCGTGTCCATTCCTGCTCCTCTCTATCCCAATCACGCTGTACCCACTGCCACCATGCTCGTGATGGTCCCCTCAACCAAAAAGTAGCAAACTTCACAATCCTCTCTTCTGAGTACTACAAAGTGGCAAAAATATCCTCCATCTACTCAACCCACTGCTCTGCCTTCTCATCCTGCTCCACCTCCCCCTGGAATGTGGGAGGTTAGAACTTCAGAAAATGCTCCAGGGCCTCATCCTCTCCCCGCAGTGACTTCTTGGCCACCTTGTCCATTCTCTCCATTAGATTCTGTAGGATTGAAGCCATCTTGTCGAAAGCCTATCCCATGGTCACATCCAGAGACCTCTCTAAAGCTAACTCTTGTTCTCACTGCAAGTGCTCCTCCACATCGGGTGTGGAACGACGCATCTGCTCAAATTTCAGAGTTGAGGATGCACTTTCCTGCACTTGTTCTACTATGAACGAGTCGTCCTGCATCTTGGTGCCATCTTAGACCACAAGTCACTCAAAGTCGAGATAGTTACCAATGGGGAAAAAAAGTATGCTCGAGTGCATGGTCGGTTAATAGTAATGGTATCTACTATTTTTAAAAGATAATTTGATGATATTATGCAGGGAAAAACCAAGTAATAAATAAAACTCATGCTTTTCATATAAACCATGCTTTCGTAAAGAACGGTTATCACAAGCGATGCCCCTTTATTCAATGAAATAATAGAGTCCTACAAGCAACATGCTTCTTTTGGAAAGAATAAATGAACAAGGGAATGCAAATCCCGAAAAAGAAAGAGTAAATGTTGCTGGTCTTCTATACTCGACTCTCTCTAGTGTCAACAGAGGCATCGGAATCGTCAGAGGCTGGTTCCTCAAGCCACCCCACGAAGCATCGGGTCTCCCTATCTAATCCCTTGCAAAACCAACGCTCTCACTTAGCTGACCTGACTCACCCTCATTACCCCTCTTGGCTCTCATGGCTGTCTCATAAAGCTCATCCAAAGCTAATCTAACTGCACCCTTAGGCGCAGGCCTCTCATTCCCCGAGTCAGATAGATCAAGCAACCCCTCTCTCCTCAACTTAGCATCTATCCCTAGTCCATATCGAAGTTCACACCTCTTAGGACCCTTTTCTACTTTCCTCTTCCCCTTATCTTCCATTCCTAAAGCGGACTGCCTAAGTTCCCTCACTCCCGAGGTAACTCCATCTTCGGCCTATGTCCCTCATCACCGGACTCTTTAAGGTCATAGCAAGTAGAACCCTATCAATCTCTCCTATCTGCAGGGTTCGGGGAACCTCCATCACATCCTCATCCTCTTCCTCTATCCCAGTCATCTCTCCCTCACTCTCATCATCTCCCTCATTCCCAAGCTCATCCGCTTCCCCCTCACTTAGCTCAGCCATCTCCTCATCCTCCTCACCCTCACTAGCAAGCACAACTACCTCCCCCTCATCATCCCTATCATACTCTCCTAGGCTCCCATCAACCTCTATCTCTGCCTCAACTACTAGGTCATATAGCATGGGCGGCTCATGCTCCATCTTGTCCTCACTCAACAACCATCCTCCCTCAGGCTCTGTCTCTGAATCAGACGAGGGTGGTCCTGCTACAGGTAGTGGGGCAAGTGAATTCCCGCAGCCAGCGGGCCAGTCCCTGACAGCTGACACAACTCTTTTGACCATCTTATAAACAAAATACAAAGGTTAGCACCAGATCAAAATTACTTAAGAAAATAAAACCCAGTAAGTCAAATAATTGCCTAAACCTAGGCTCTGATACCACTTGTAACACCCCACTACTACGTACCCCAAAAGGGCGGGGATATCGCCCCATCCCGGAGGACAAGGGGTCTTTAAAACGAGGTATAAAATATAAAGACAAACCAAAGAAATCAAACTTAGATAAATAATGAAAAACTCTTATTACATCAGGCTCAAACTGGAGCAAAACTAAATAAAAATAAATATCCGATCAGAAGCTTAAATCAACAATTGTCTCATAGAACATAATGAAAGCAAAAGCTTCAACTATCACATGCCCCGCTTGCTCAGCATAATCTATCTCCTGAAAACATGATATAAAATAGTGTGAGATTAAATCTTAGTAAGTCTTGTGTGTGCACATGGTACTTTGAACAGTTCGTGTATGCATAGTGAAAACATTTGCAGAAATATTTGGCAAGTCATAAATAATTTTCCCTTTGTAAGGAGTGAATTTTTCTCATTGTCACACTTTTATACAAAATAAATCATCCACTCAAATAAACTGTCATGTCACCACACTTTGGGCTCCATGAGGACAAGGCACCACACTTTGTGCACCTTGCCTGGACCAGATTACCACACGTTGGGCGTTCTGATCAAGGTGAGTGTACAGCCCACCGAATGAGATACTCCTCAATCTCTAAACCCAATAAAACCATCCGGGTGTCCATGCCGGGAAAATAAATAATACCTTACTAGGTACAAATGCTAGCTTGGACTGACCTGACCAACCAATACTGTCACCTTTTCAAGCAGAGCTTATCTTCTAGAGGTGGCCTCTTGCCAGAAGACTTACTTTAGCCTATCCATATTGAGTACTTAACGAACATATCTGTCAATTCCTGATTCACAATATTTCGATACCTTGGCTTTGTAAAACGTGGTTTTCTTTAAAAGAGTTTTCTTAAATGTTGAGAAAAGAACAGTTCTTGATAAAAATTGTTAGTTTGACAAAACTGTTTAGAGAATAAACATCCACATTTACAACCTAAGCAAACATAGTTCAACAATAGCTTCACAAAGCTGTACCACATAGACTTGCCATCATAACATTTAATAAAAGAGTTTATGCAAGGACTTACTTGATATGCCTCGGATAAACAAGATAAAATCACAGACTTGCTTCCTTCAAATACCCTCTTGATCTACAATCACATAATATCATGATCAGGGTCTCAATCGATTCAAACATGCATTAAACTCATTTATTCCCATAACAAATTACGATTCGTTATCTAACTTCAAATAAATCATCTAATCCTCTAAGTACATACACTATGATCATATATCCATCAAAGACATGAATAATATATCTAAAAGGTCTTAACTTGACCGTCACACTTCACATTCATCATTATCACAATAAAACATGGCATTGCTATCCATCAAATATGCTTAATTAATTACTCGGCTCAAAATATTCATCTATCCCAACTAAGCACATATATCATTCTATCATACTTCCATAGACATCATTAATCTCATTAGATCTTAATTTCGACATCAAGGGTAAGAAATCCCTTACCTTACAACCTCTGGATTAGCAAGGTCTCGATGCTCCTATGGTGATCGTCCCGAGTTCATTTAAAAAGAAGAGAAAAGCTGTCTTCTTTACTTCCTTTTGATTGAAGGTAGGTAAAGAGGATGAAATCAGCCTCTATGTGGTGTGGTTTAAGGAAAGAAAAAGAGAAGAATTAATGAAAGAAAGGAATCAAGAGGTTGAGATGATTTTTTTTTACCTTAGGGTGTGATCAGTTTTTTTATAGGAATTGCTCTTGTGTTTTTTGAAAATTGCAGGAGAGTTTTTGCTGGAATTTTCGTGTGGTAAGGAAGGAGTAGTCGGCTATCTTGGTTTAGGGTTAGAAGAGGTTAATTTAGGGTTAGAAAGTGGTGCTAAGAAGGACTTCTAATGGCTTTAGGTTTCTTGGACAGCAATGGCGAAAATTGCAGCTTGTTGTACGCTTATTGCTGCAGAAATTGAGAGGGTTTAAGAGGAAAAAATAATATGAAATTGTTCTCCTATGCTGGCCGAAAACTGCACAAGGCAGGGCTATGTGCGTGTTCTGGTTTTTTGGCCAAACAAGGAAGAGTTTGTGCAGCTTTGGTAACTAGAAATTCTGCATGAAATCTATGAGCAAAAAGCAGAATTTCTGGAATATTTTTGGCTTCTATTTTGTCTGCAAATCAGAGGGAAAAACAAGAGTTACAGGTGCTGTGGTTTGGCTTAATCAACAAGGAATTTTGGTATGTTTTGGAGTGAAGAATTTTCGTGCATTGCACTAAGCAAAGCTGGCCAAAAATTCTGGTGTAAAGCTGGTCGAAATTCCTAATGCAAAGCTGATTGAAATTTCTGTGCAGAAACTGGCCAAAATTCTGAAATTTTTGGTGGATAAAATTTGATTTTGTGTCGCTAAAAGTAATCTGATTTGGTGAGAGGTGTTCTAGGTGATTTGAGCTAGGGTTTGAAGAGTTTGATTGCACTTAAGAGTGCAGGATTTTTCGTGCAGCTTGTGCATGCACAAGGCTGTCGAAATTCTGTAGAAAAAGAAAGAGTAAAACTTAGTTGGCTTAGGATTGAATTAAAATCTGATTTGCTAAAGGATTTGGATAAGATTTCCCTAGTCTTGGAAGAGTTTAAGTTGAGCTATGAATGCTCGAAAGGTGGTGACACAAAGCTGGAAAAATTTTCAGATTTTTAGCTAGGGTTCTATAATCAAAATCAACAAGATATCTTTTCAGAAAAATAACAAATTAATTCCAGCTATCTAATATAAAATCTGATGAATTAAAACAAGCTGGAATTTAGTTGCTCTAGCTAGGGTTTTTTGAAAATCAAAGAGGACAAAAGCTGAAAATAAAATTAAACTTTATCCTTATCAAAAGTCCTTGAATTTAGAAGATAAATATGGAGACTTATCTCCTATGAAGATGGCGCTGAAAATTCACTATGGCTAGGGTTTTTCGACCAAAGCATGAAGAAATCTAGGGAAAAGAATTCAAAAGGAAAACTAAGATTCGCAAGAGGTAAGATTCCAACTCGGGTCACCAAGGAAAATCACCAAACCTAACGCTATTCCAAATCAACTCCGATGATAATATTTCTCTAGGAAATTCTTTTCACCCTAATTCTCATCCCTCCATCTCCTGTTCTAAACTTCACTTAAAGCAACTCTCAAATAATGTAACAACACATTTAAATAATTTTATGCAAGCACAACCTTGAAAATCTCATGCACTCATGAGAAAATAATGTTAAGATATCACATGAAATGTGAAATGCTATGCAATGCATAACTTTTCCCCATAGGTCAAAGGTGGTTTTGGGCGGGGTATTACAATACCACTCCTCACATGATAGATCTATGAATTCAGCTGGTCTAAGGAACAAGGAACCTATAGATGAAGGGGATGAGGAAGAGGAAGCTCTCGTCCTTTTGGCGGGTTGACCCCGTACTCTAGACATAGTGGCGAGTAAGTAGTGGTGAAAATAGGAAGATAAAACGAATGGGCTTAACGATTTTAGAAGGGCTATATCTCCCCTGTTTAAACACAATACACAACGCTCACTCAACCCTCAACCAGCTCACAACAATAATTCCCAAACTCCTTTAAAGTATGTCACACACCCAACAACAACTAATTCAATTCCTTCAATCAATTCAACACAACCTGCAGGAGTACATAGAAATTTTACTATAAAGTATAAATGTGTTGAACAAACCTAATGCATTCAAATGTGCATACATGATCTTGTAAATAAAGGCATCATCATGACATTAGAGTAATAAGTGTAAAATAATTCAAGGCCAATGTGCATCAACTACTCAATTATCATAATAACCATGATCCTACCCTTAAGCATATGCATAAATTTCCTAATGATCATGTGAATGAATCAAGTAATCAAGAATCATTAACTCATAATATATCCAAAGTCATGAAGCTCAAGAGTTGATTCACAATGCAAGAGAATATCATATATCCCAATTTTCGGCCAAAAATACACTCAAAATTAGAAAATTCAACTAAAACATTTTAACTGTGGGAATTCAATAAAAATCATACATTTGTGCTCTCTTATGCATGGGCAAGCAAAAGATGCAATCGATTTCCAGAAATCCAAGCTCTTTGCATGCGGATTAAAGATTGAGTTTTTGTCAAAAATGGAAGGTTTAGAGAATTTTGAACCGTAAAACCAATGAAAGAAGGATAGATTGATGTTTTAAAAGTGTTTGGGAGGTGAAAAATCAAATCTTGAGATGTTTGGAAGGTGAAGCCGGTGTCGGTTAGAGAGAATTTGAGAGAGAGTTGGAGACTTTAAAAGAAAAATATGGCTAAAATGACCTATTTGGAGTGGGATGCTAGACAGGACCCGGTGCCAATTCTGGTCCTAGCCGACGCCGGTTACAGTCTGTCTAGGCTCCGAGATTTTTTTTTTATCAAAATAAAAATAATGAACACGCAGTAATGATGAATAATGCAATTTAATTCATGAAGAAATAATAAAAGAGAATAAAACAAAACGACGAAAATAAAAATTGTTCCAAATCATAAAAATTGAAAGTAAAAAAATGACTTCAATGTTTTCCACGGCCTTGATCCCATGGATTTTCCTCAGTGTTTCCTAGTAATGCCCCCGCTTGACGATCCTTAAGTAGCTTAGCAAGTTGGCCAATTTGGTTCTCCAAGTTGCGCATGGAAGCCTCTAAGTTCCTTGTTGTCACATCAACCCCTTGGAACTTAGTCTTGTTGTACTTACCAATTGGCCAATCAAGTCCTCCAATGGTAGTTTGGAAGGTGCTGAATTGTTGCTCAAAGGGAGTTGGTTCCTTTGATTACCTCCAAAGTTAAAAGAATCCTGCCTAGGTTGGTTTCCATTGCTCTAAGAGAAGTTAGAGTGATTTCTCCAACCAGGATTGTAAGTAGAGCTATAAGGATTGTTACCTGGATGGATATTACCTACAAAAGTGGCTTGTTCCGTAGTTTCTTGGAGTGAACCCATATTTTGGCACTTATGGTTTGGGTGCCCTTCTCCACAAAAATCACAATTCCCATTTACCACTTGGCCTTGAGGCATCACCATTTGTTCCATCTTTTGAGTCAACGCTTCCACCTTAGTCTCCAAAGCTGCCACAACATCCACTTTGTGCACTCCTTGCACACGAGCTTTTGACCTTGCACTTCCCCAAGAATAGTTATTAGAAGCTAAATTTTCAATGAGATCGAATACCTGTTCTGGGGTCTTATGATTGATGGAACCCCTTGCAAAAGAGTCCACCACTTGGCGTGTTGCGAATGTCAGGCCATTAAGAAAGAAAGATGCATCTGCATTCCGAGCTCAAATCCGTGGTGTGGGTACTTTCTCAGCATTTCCTTGAATCTCTACCAACTTTCATACAATGGTTCAGAATCTAATTGTTGGAAGGCAAAAATCTCGTTTCTAAATTTGGCTGCCCTAGCCGAAAGGAAATATTTGGCAAGAAACTTTTCAGCTAGGGCATTCCAAGTCGTGATGGAACCTATTGGTAAAAACTTTAACTATGATTTGGCTCTATCTCTAAAAAAAAAAAGGAAAAAGTCTTAGCTTTTTTGCATCTTCAGATACACCATTCATTTTGAAAGTATCACAAATATCAAGAAAACTGGCTAAGTGGGCATTAGAATCTTCTTCAGGTAGCCCATCGAATTAGACCATATTTTAGACCATCTAGATGATATTGGGCTTTATCTTGAAATTGTTTGCATCTACCCTAGGTCTAGTGATACTTGAGCCTGTGCTCGAGATTGCAGGTTTCACAAAGTCATCTATAACCCTCCTGTCATTTCCAGCATTGTTATTTTGAGCACCATCCATGTCTGCGATCAAGTTCCTTTGGATTATTTGGCGGATTTTTGGTAGTGTCCTTTCAATCTCAGGATCAAAATTGACTATCTCGCATTTAGATTTTCAGGTCATGTACCAAGGATAGCACCTAGAAATGACAAAAAGCAAGTTAGATAGAATTCATGATTAACACAAAAATAAGAATAAAAGGTTAGTCAATAGAATATAGTCAAAGTTAGCAAGTTAAACTACAAAGGTATACATAGGATACACCAAATACAAAAGATGGCACCTTGTTACATAAAGAACAATTGTACATATTTACATATTTACATGGTTAAATCAACAAAATCCGAGCTTTCATGATTTTGCTCCCCTGTAACGGTGCCAAAAACTTTATGTGTATTTATTTTGGTATAAAAAATCATATAAAAATGAGCACATTCCCAATCAAGTTTAAATTAAAGCATTAACCCCAAATTACACATATGAGTAAGCATACTCATCATTAACATAGCATAGGGTTCAAACAAGTGTCGATACTCCAGGAACAAGTACGCATTAATCACTTTTCTTTCATTGTTTAACTGACTTAATAAAGTGAAAAAGAAATAAAAAGGAAAATACAAGAATATATACATGTCAAGGATGGAGAACTATGTAACTTAAATAATTGTTCTAGCAAACATGATCTTAAAGTACCTAATCATTATCATAACTAATTATTCTGTTGGCATTATGAAGGATTAAAGTAGATTCACTTCTTTGGTCAATCCATGGAATCACTATCTTCTAGATAAATTAGAATTACTTGGTCTTGTCTCAACTAATTCATTCAAAAGATGCATTCAACACAATCTTTGATTAAATTTCCTTGGTATCGGCAAACATAAAAAATGAAATTAATCAATGAATCATTGGTCTCGATAGACATCAATTAACCTTTAATTACCAGTTTTCATCAATTATCCCCTTTGGTCCAATAAGTTAATCGACAACGAATATGAAATTAATAAATTGAAACCCCCATTAACCCCTTTGGTCCAGTAAGGTAATGGAAAGGAACAACCAACTAATGTCGTAATAAGCACAAGTAATTCAATACCAAGAAGAATAACCAATTAATCAAAAGATCAAATAACTCAAAAAAAATCATGAATACCTAAAATAATGTCAAATTACAATAAAATAATTAATGCGTCATTGTTCAAGAAAAAGAAAATAAAGTAAAAGAAAGCACTCATAGACAAGCCTCCTTCTTCTTCCTTTGAAAACATTCTTGCATAATCCTCCTTGATTTGAGGGATTTTCTATTATGATCTATGAATTCCCTTCTTTTTCCTTATGTTTTTCATCTATTTATAGGCTTAGGAAGTGTCTAAAAATCATTAGTGTAGGGTTTTTGGCCGATTAAAAGTAAGAAGATACTAAAATTCTGCAGATTACCAAAAATCACGTACAAAAATCAAGGCACAGCCTCAACATCAGGTCACAGCCAGCGTCGGTTGTGTTCTGTTTCTCCAATTGTTCGCTGATTTTTTCTTGATTTCTTCGCAATGTTTTTTAGAGTGCAGCCGGCGCCGGTTCCAGCTTCCCAGCCGGCTTTAGTTCGGTTCTATTCCGAACATTTCACTAATTTTTATCACTTCAAAGTACGTGCCAATAGCACGTGGCCAGCGTCGGTTCCTCTCCCCTGTCCGGCGCAGCCTCTATTATGTTTTGCGACGTTTTTGCCTTATTTTACCCCTAAAATCTAAAATAATGCACAAAATACCTTTCCGATGGTAAAATCTCAAATATGAAGGAATATAACTAATTATTGAATAAAATGCATCACAAAATAGTCTCAAATAACTAGGAAAAATATCCCTAATTTAAGCCCTACAATAACCCTAAAACTCTTGGCTTAAGTATTCACCTCCTCGTTTCGATCTTATAGTCTTAATACTTTTGCCTAATTGTTTCTATACTTCATTCTTGAAGTCTTAAAACTTTTCAAAAGCTGCAGATTTGTATTTCATTAAATACAAATATCCATATCATAAAAAATCATCGATAAATGTTATAAAATAGTTATAACCTCCTCTTACTTGTGTAGACATTGGGCCACAAACATCAGAATGTATGAGTTCTAATAACTCTTTAGCCCTTTCTCCTTTTCTAGAAAAAGGAATTTTAGCCATTTTACCTAGTAAACAAGACTCGCAAGTGCCATATAATTCATAATCAAATAACCTTAAGTCACCAAGCCTGTGTAACTTAGAAACACGGTTCTCGTTTACATGGCCTAAACAATAATGCCATAAGTAAGAGGTGTTTGGGGTTATCAATCTTTGGTTTCTTATTGTTTATATTGAGAATTGGATTATCCATGTCTAGAACATATAAACCATTAACCAAAGCATAACTACAATAAATATCATTCAATGAAAAGAACAATATTTATTCTTAAAAATCAAATGAAATCCATACAAGTCTAAGCACACAACTAAGATAATATTTTTTTTTATTAAAACTGGTACATAATAATAGTTTTTCAGTTCTAAAACTAATTCTGAAGGCAGATTCAGCTCGTATGTCCTCACAGCAAATGCAGCCACCTTTGCTCTATTTACAGTACGCAGGTCTACATCGTCTTTCTCTAGCCTTCTACTGCTCTTTAGTCCCCACAAGTTATTGCACAAATGATATCCACATTCGGTATCCAATACCCATATCTCATTTCTAAAGGTAGTATTTATCTCAATCATAAACATACCAAGAATAGAAGTAGAAGTACCTGCAAGCATCTTCTTCTGCTTCTTTTCCTTGACAGTCTCCAAGAAGGCTTTGCAATTGCACCTTCAGTGGCCCATTTTACCACAGTGATGGCATGGGCCTTTGGTGGCTGCATCATTCTTCTTTACACCACATTTGGGCTTAATAGGAGCCTTCTTCTTCCTTTGAACTTTTTTCTTGGAAAAAGAAGATTCTACCATCAAAACCGCATTGGAATCCTTCTTCATAGAGGACTTCGCATTCTTGAGAAGATTGATCAACTCAGGAATGGTGGACTCAATCTTGTTCATCTAAGAGTTAATCACAAATTGTGAAAAACTATTAGTTAAAGATTGTAGAATTAAGATAACGCTTAATTTATGGCCGATCACAAACCCAAGAGATCCAAGCTTCTCAATCAAGCCCAATAACATCAGCCCATGAGTAGCCATAGAAGTACCCTCATCCATTTTACAATGGAATAGTTTTTTCAAGATCTCATAACTCTCTGTTCTGGCTTGGGCGTCAAATAGCTCTCGAAGATAGAGAATCATCAATTGAGCATCCATATACTCGTGCTGTTTTTGTAGCTCAGGAGTCATTAACGCCAGCATGATGCCACTGTCCTCTCTGTGATTCTTGTTGATAGCATGCTCATTAGCATGAGCATCTTCAGCTGGTGATGGCGAAATAGGAGTATCTAGCATGTAGAGCAACTTTTCCAACTTGAGAACGATTCTTAAGTTTCTATACCAGTCGAGATAGTTCGATTTAGTTAGTTTGTTGGTCTCCAAGATGCTACATAGGTTAAAGTTGGTTGACATGATGCACGTGACCTAGATGTAAAGATAGAGAACATTAGCCAGCTATATATGCACATGTAATGCAAATAATTAGGTCTTCAATTAATTGCATTGTTGTTCCACTATTTTACTCAAACTAATAGCCCCCACTATTGATTCATGAAAGCCTGTTGGAAGCTTTTCTAGTGGACCGGTATTCAAATTCCTTAGGAATAACCAAGGGTTTGCTCAACATCGTATGTAATACCAATACCAATACTAATACATCGTATGTAATTACCAGATCATTGGGTGATTTACAAATTTAAATCTTAAAGCCTTTTGATTTTCTCTAAATTTCTTTATGCTTAAGTTAGCCCAACCAGGATAAAGAATTTAGTTAAACCCAATCCATTAATCAGGAATTTAATTCCATAAGAATTTAGTTCCACAGCTTGAACATGCTCGATATCGAGTAGGCTTGGGTTAGCCCAACAACCCGATCTCGAAGTGATAACCATGGTAGTAAAGTGATTACGTGGTATGGTTATGGACTTTCCCTAAATTAATTTTCTTGAACCAAAAAGGAAATTAACATGGTTAACCCTATGTGTTCGTGCATGTTTTAAGTAGAAGGTCTTACCCTCTCTCCTTGTTTTGGTTGCCACTCCAAAATTAAAATAATTATATTCCTATCTAATCTAATTACATAAATTTCCTAAATAGAGAAACCTCAAGTTACATTCGAGGGGAGTTACATAAGAAAAGAATTACACAAGAATTTTAGAGAAGGCAAGACTCGCAAGTCCTATTTAATTAAAACTAAAATTGTAAAATGCATGAACAGATATAATTCGGTTTTAGTCCATAACTATCCACCATGCTATTCATTATGCTTAAACAAAAAATTAAACATATAATTTTATTATTCCAAAATCTCTATTTTGGAAAATTAAAACAAATTTAGATATAATTTCTAAAATCAAATTCTAGAAATTTAATTAGGATAAAATCTAAAATTAATATTTTAGAAAATTTATTAGTTGCTAAAATCATATTTTAGGAATTAAATAATAATATGTAGTTTAAAATCAATATTTTAGAAAATATATTATTTTCTAAAATATAATTTTATCCCAAATCATGGATCTCAATTAAAAACTAATCATAAGTGATTTAATTCTCAAAACAAGAATTAAAAAAAAAAAAACTTTTGTGCGTTCAGTGGAAAAAAAACTTTTTTTACATATCTAAAATCACCCTTTTAGATAATCTATATTAATTTCCAAAGCTAATTTAAGAAAATAATATTGGTTAGTCTCAAAACGTCACTTTTGGGAAGATTTGGGAGTTCAGTGGGGGGAAAAAAATGAACCGCAGGCTACCAAAACAAAAACCGACGAAGTGGTTTTTTTTTTTTTTAATAACAAAGACATAAACAACAAGAATTCATCTTGGGGAGGACAAACATCATCCTCCCCATGATCAACCCATGGACAGCCAGCGAGCCACGGCTTGGGGAAAAAAACCTTTTTTTTTTTTGCCTTTCTTCTTCGTCTTCCAGAAACTATTTTAGGGCAGAAAACATCAAGTCTTCTAGTACAACTTAAGAGAACAATTCTCATACATTCAAATCCCTTTTTTTGTTTCTATGAATTTGATTGAAATCATTTTCCAGTAAAACAAAACCAGAACAAATCAAAATTTATTCAAGAAACAAGACAGTTTCAGGAAAATAATTTTCATTCTTTCAGTTACAGAAACAAACGCAGAAAAACATTTTCTTTGCAAGAATTATGACCCAGAATAGAAACAATTTCAAACTAAACAAATTACAGAAATAATTTTCTATAATACAACTATGTGTGTGAAACAATTTCAGACATAGGCAAGAAAATCAAACGAAAACAATTTTCAGAAACCATGATCAATCGTGAAACATCCTCACAGTCTCAAAACCAAGTGACAAACAATGCCCAGAATCATGTTCAAAACAATTTCATAGGATAAATTGAACTCGTTTAATTACTTTGTTCTTGGCAATCAACCTCTTTTTCAAGCAAGTTAAGAGACAACAAATATGAAATTAATAAATTGAAACCACCATCAACCTCTTTCTCAAGCAAGTTAATAGGAAGAAACAACCATTTAATCTCGTAGTCAACCCAAGTAATTAAATACCAAGAATAACAATCAATTAGTCAAAAGATCAAATAACTCTAAAAATCATGAATACCTAAAACAATGTTAAATTACAATAAAATAATTAATGCATCATTGTTCAAGAAAAAGAAAACAAAGTAAACGAAAGCACTCATAGACAAACCTCTTTCTTCTTCCTTTGAAAACCTTCTTACACAACCCTCCTTGATTTGAAGAATTCCTCCTTTGATTTGAGTGATGTTCTATGATAATCTATGAATTCTCTCCCTTTCTCTTGTGTTTTCCATCTATTTATAGGCTTTAGCAGTGTCTAAACTTATTGGTGTAAGGTTCTTGGCCGAGTAGTAGGTAGATACTAAAATTTCACAGATTACCAAAAATAGTGTAGAAAAATTAGGATTCCATCTTATCCTCAGGGCACATCCGGCGCCGCCTTGGCTGTTGGAGCCGGCGCTGGTTTTGTTCTGTTTCTTCCGTTGTTCGTCGATTTTTTCTTGATTTCCATGCAATGTTGTCCAGAGTGTAGTTGGTACCTCCTTGGTCCTATTTCGGTCCTGTTTCAACAATTTTTGTCACCTCAAAGTTTGTGTCAACAGCTCATGGTCGGCACCAGTTCCTCTGTTCTGTCTGGCGTCGCCTTGGTTCTGTTTTACGACGTTTTTGCTTTGTTTTACCTCTAAAATCTGAAATAATGAACAAAATACCTTTCCAAGGGTAAAATCTCAAATATGAAGAAATATGACTAGTTATTGTACAGAATATATAACAAAAGAACCTTAAATAACTAGGAAAAATATGAAATGCGCGCACTCAACTGCTAGGCCAAACTTCATGTTTGGTCATATCCTCATTTTTTTTTTTTTTACTTAAACTATTTCTAAAGTTGTATTTGAATTTTTTTTAAAAATATTAATATTATAACAAAATATAATAATCATATTAAGTGTACTAGTAAAACAAATTATTCAGTATAATAAGTTATTTTATATATTTATATAATTTTAAAAGTCTGTATGTAGTTAATTATATCATCATTCTTATTAAATAATTTTAGACATATAGATCAATTAAAAAAAAAAACTCATACACACACATATACACACACGCACACACACACGCGCGCGCACACACACACACACACATACATATAGATACACACATATATATATATACATCCCTTATAAACACACACACACCCCCCACACACATTTAAATATTTTAATCAACACACATAATTTAGACATCTATGTACATTTGGATAAATTTAAATGATAATTAATTTATTTATTACATATTTAAATATATATATATATATATATACACACACACACATACATGTATATATCCAAATATACTTATATATACACATATATATACTAGGGAATAATTGCAAAAAGTTTAGGAAGACATATTGTAAATGTTTATATTAGCCCTACGGGCATTCTCCTATATTTTGACTTATGAAAAACATTGATGAGAACTAACTTATGTGATAGACATGTGATAGGATATGTTTGACCTCAGTTCTTCCAAAGGCGTGCAAATGAGACTGCTAAGCAACTCTTAAGAAATGGAATCCAAGTTAAGTATAACTTCAACTTAAGAGTTTGAAAATCATGAAGTCTTTGTGAAGGAACTGTAGACTAAGAATTGTTGTTAAGGAATTATTTGTAAATTTCTATGTCTTTTTACCTTATGTTCAATATGTTTTTACCATGAAGCACACAAATAAAATGATTTCAAATAGTAGATCTTCAGATATTTAGATTGAGTAGTTTGGATGGACCTCTGAATCCAAAATTCCATCCAATGATCTATAGCATTTTTTTAAAAATATATCTCTTTGCATAAAATGTCATTTTGGGCTCACCTTTTGGATGGATATCCTTCCACTTTATGAATCCAAAACCCTGAAAATCTTGACATAAAGTAACTAGGCATTACTAGCCGTTGGTACTTCGGGTTTGGCTCCTATAAAAGCTTTCATAACTCAATTTTGAAGTAGATTTTGTGCTATCTTTCGCAGAAGCACTCTAACACCTTAGAATATAAAAATCTCCCTTTTCATTTATGCTTCAAAGTGAAATAAAACTGTTCCAAAAGTAAAAGGTATTGGTGCTTAGCTGTTCATATCTTACTTAATCTGTGAGCTATCTCTGTAATCTTTCTTTTTATCTATCTTGTATCAAGGTTAAAGAGGTAAAATCTAATTGGGCTAAGCTTTGATTGTTGTGATTAAAGAGGTTGGGAATAAAACCATGTGTGGTGATCCTCTTGTGTAAAATTGGTGTCACCTACCACCATTGATTTGGGAAAAGGATTTAGTAAGTGAGAACTTAAAGTAGTGGATGTAGATCATTTAAGGATCAAACCACTATAAATACTTGAGTATTTTCTTGTGCTCTCTTGCCAAAATTTCTTCACTACATTTTTTTGCTATCTTTAGATCTTAAATGTTGTATCTTTTCTTCTAAAATCAATGGCTTATTTATGACTTCTGTATTCTGAAGTAAATTTGTCCTTGATCTCTCAACTACCCATCTTTATTTTATACCATTCTCTTATCATTTTGTGCTGATTTAAAAGAACCCTACCTATACTCTTGAAGTCTTGATGCATCTTCCCAAGGGAGAGCTTACTACTAGGGTATAGGGTAATTCCTTTCCTTCCCAACACAGATGTGATGCACCTACTATGCTTATGTAAGAGTGTGTGGATCCTGGATCTATCAAAACTTTAACAAGACGACCTTGTATAGAAAGGTTACCTTTGATCACGGCTGCATCCGTTCCAACATCTTCTTTGTTCAGAGCGAAGACCTTGGCCTTCACTTGAGGCTTCTGACCTCCTGTTCCAGCTAGTCTAGCAGCAGTACCTCTATTGACTCCCATCGGCTGAGTCGGGGTTGTCTGCCCAATCCTTAAAAGTTTAGGGTAGGCGTTCCTCAGATGACTTGGGTCTCTACAGTTGAAGCACCTCCTTCCACCCCCATTGCCCCAGCAATTCCTCTAGGTGTGGCCACGCTTCCCACAGAGTTGGCAGTTCAGGTTGCCTTGCATTGGTCCGGCCATAGGCACTCGGGGCTGCTTACCCCAATTTCCCCACGGCATAGACCTCGCAGGTCGCTTGTTACTTGAAGGCCTCATTGGTGGATGATTCGGTTGCAACGGTCTATTCACCGGCCGATACCGATCCTCATTCTCCGTTCGGGATGCTTCGTCCACGGCAGCAGTGTATGACGTCGGCGGTGATGGAGCCAATGCCTTCCTTAAGTCTGGCCTCAGCCCTTTCACAAATTGCCAGGTGCGCTTCTACTCTTTGTCGACCAAGCATTTGCAGTGCTTGGACAACTGCGTGAATCGAGCTGCATACTGAGCAACTGACATGCTTCCCTATTTGAGGGTCTGGAACTCATCCTCCCTCTTCTCAACTACCCATCGGGGAATGTACTCAGCACAGAAAGCTTTAGGAAAATTGTCCCATGTCTATTCCTACTCCTCTCTATCCCAATCACTCTGTACTCACTGCCACCATGCTCGTGACGGTCCCCTCAACCGAAAAGCAGCAAACTTTACCATTCTCTCTTCTGAGTACTGCAAGGTAGCAAAGATATCCTCTAGCTGTTCGATCTACTGCTTGGCTTTCTCATCCTACTGCACCTCCCCCAGGAATATGGGAGGTTGGAACTTCAGGAAACGTTCCAAGGCCTCATCCTCTCCCTGCGGTGGTTTCTTGGCCACCTTGTCCACTTTCTCCGTCAGGTTCTCCAGGATTGAGGCCATCTTGTCGAAAGCCTATCCCATGGTCACATCCTGAGACCTTTCTGAAGCAAACTCCTAATCTAGCTTCAAGTGCTCCTCCACATCGGGTGTGGAACAATGCATCTACTCAAATTCCGGGGTGAAGGATGCACTTTCCTGCACTGTTTTGCTATGACCGACTGTCATGCATCTTGGTGCCATCTTTGATCACATTCACTCAAAGTCAGATAGTTACCAATGGGGAAAAGTATGCTCAGGTGCATGATCAGTTAATAGCAATGTTATCTACTCATTTTAAAAGAGAATTTGATGATATTATGCGGGGGAAAACCAAGTAATAAATGAAACTCATACTTTTCATATAAACCATACTTTCGTAAAGAAGGGGTTATCACATGCGATACCTTTTTAATCAATAAAATAATAAAGCCCTATAAGCAACATACTTCTTTAAAAAGAGTAAATAAACAAAGGAATGCAAATCCCGAAAGAGAAAGAGTAAATGCTGCTGGTCTTCTATACTCGACTCTCTCTAGTTTCAACAGAGGCATCGAAGTCGTCAGAGGCTGGTTCCACAAGCTACCCCACAGAGCAATCGGGTCTTCCTATGAAATCCCTTGCAAAACCAACGCCCTCCCTTAGCTGTCCTGACTCACCTTCATGGCCCCTCTTGGCTCTCATGGCCGTCTTATAAAGCTCATCCAACGCTAATCTAACTGCACCCCTAGGCGCAGGCCTCTCATTCCCCATGTCAGATAGATCAAGCAACCCCTCTCTCCTCAACTTTGCATCTATCCCCAGTCCATATCAAGGTCCACACCCTTTAGGACCCTCTTCTAGCTTCCTCTTTCCCTTATCCTCCATTCCGAGAGTGAACTGCCTAAGTTCCCTCTCTCTCGGGGTAACTCCATCCTTCGGCCTATGTCCCTCACCACTTGACTCCTTAAGATCATAGCAAGTAGGAATCCTATCAAATTCACCTATCTGCGGGGTCCGGAGAACTTCTATACCTCCTCATCCTCTTCCTCTATACCAGCCATCTCTCTTTCACTCTCATCGTCTCCCTCATTCTCAAGCTCATCTGCCTCCCCCTCACTCAACTTAGCCATCTCCTCATCTTCATCCCCCTCACTAGCAAGCTCAACAACCTCCCCCTCATACAATCCTAGGCTCCTATCAACCTCCATCTCTGCCTTAACTACCGGGTCGTCTAGCATAGGCGGCTCATGCTCTATCCCTGAATCAGACGAGGGGGGATCTGCTACAGGTAGTGGGGCAGGCGGATTCCCGCAGCCAGCAGTCCAGTCTCTGACAGCCGATATAGCTCTTTTGACCATCCGATAAACAAAAGGGCAAAAAATTAGCACCATATCAAAATACTTAAGAAAATAAAATCTAGTAAATCATATAATTGCCTAAACTTAGACTCTAATACCACTTGTAACACCCCAGTACTACGTACCCTAAAAGGGCGGGGATGTCACCCCGTCCTGGAGGACAAGGGGTCTTTAAAACGAGGTATAAAATATAAAGCCAAACCCCAAAAATCAAACTTAGATAAATAGAGAAAAATTCTTATTACATCAGGCTCAAACTGGAGCAAAATGAAATAAAACAAATATCCGATCAGAAGCTTAAAACCACAATTGTCTCCTAGAACATAATGGGAAAATAACAAAAACTTCAACTATCACATGCCCCGCTTGCTCAGCATAATCTATCTCCTGAAAACATGATATAAAATAGTGTGAGATTAAATCTCAGTAAGTCCTGTGTGTGCACATGGTACTTTGAACAGTTCATGTATGCATAATGGAAAACATTTGCAGAAATATTTGGCAAGTCATAAATAACTTTCTCTTTCGCAAGGAGTGGGTTTTTTTTATTGCCACACTTTATACAAATAAAATCATCCACTCAAATAAGAGTCATGTCACCACACGTTGGGCTCCATGAGGACAAGGCACCACACATTGCGCACCTTGCCTGGACCAGATTACCACATATTGGGCGTTCTGATCAAGGTGAGTGTACAACCCACCGGGTGAGATACTCCTCCTTCTCTACACCCAACAAAACCATCCGGGTGTCCATGTCGGGAAAATAGATAATACCTTACCAGGTACAAATGCTAGCTCGGACCAGCCTGACCAACCAACACTGTCGCCTCTTCGAGCTGAGCTTATCTTCTGGAGGTGGCCTCCTACCAAAAGACTTACTCTAGCCCTCCAAGACTAGTATTGTTAGCCTACCCTTATTGAGTGCTCAACGAACATATCCGTCAATTCCTGATTCAAAATATTTCCATATTTTGGCTTTGTAAAATGTGGTTTTCTTCAGAAGAGTTTTCTAAAAATTTAGGAGAAAGAATAGTGTTCTTGATAAAATCATTAGTTTGACAAATCCGATAAAAGAGCAAATATCCACGTTTACAACCCAAGCAATCATAGTTCAACAATAGCTTCACAAAACTTCACAACACTGACTTGCCATCATAAATATTTAACAAAAGAGTTTATGCAAGGACTTACTTGATATGCCTCAGATAAACAAGATAAAGTCACAGCTTGCTTCCTTCAAATACCCTCCTGATCTAAAATTATATAATATCATGATCAGGGTCTCAATCGATTCAAACATGCATTAAACTCATTTTTCCCATAACAAATTACAATCCATTATCTAACTCCAAATAAATTATCTAATCCCCAAAGTTCATACACTATGACCATCCAAGTCATGAATAATATATCAAAGAGATCTTGCCTTGACCCTCACAATTCATATCCATCATTACCACAATAAAATATACCATTGCTATCCATCGAATATGCTTAATTAATTACTCGACTCAAAATATTCATTCATCATGCTAATAGACATCATCAATCATATTAAACCTTAATTCAAACATCAAGGATAAGGATTCCTTTACCTTGAAACAACCGGGTTAACAAGATCTCGATGCTCCTATGGTGATCGTCCTGAGTTCGTTTGAGAAGAAGAGAAAAGCTGTCTTCTCTACTTCCTTTTGTTTGAAGGTAGCTAAAGAGGATGAAATCAGCCTCAATGTGGTGTGGTTTAAGGGAAGAAAAAAGAGAAGAATTAATGGAAGAAAAGAATCAAGAGGTTAAGGTGGTTTTTGCTTACCTTAGGGTGTGATCGGTTTTCTTGCTAGGAATTGCTCTTGCGATTTTCGGAAATTGCAGAAGGGTTCTTGCTGGAATTTTTCGTGTAGAATGGAGTGTGTAGTCGGCTACTGTGATTTACGGTTAGAGAAGATTGGTTTAGGATTAGATGGTGGTGCTAAGAAGGACTCCTAATGGCTTTAGGTTTCTTGGACAACAAGGGCGAAAATTGCAACTTGTTGTGCCCCTTGTTGCTGCCGAATTTGGGAAGGTTTAAGAGGAGAAAATATTCTGGACTTGTTCTCCTATGCTGGCCGAAATATTCCTTAGGAAAAGGGGTGTGTGTGTTTAGGTTGTTTTGGCCGAAACAAGGAAGAGTTTGAGTAGGTTTGGACAACTAAAATTCTGTGCAAGAATGGTGAGAGTGCTGTACGAAAATCACTGAACCAAAGGAAGAAATTTTGGACTGTCTTGGTTGTTGTTCTGCCGCAATTCACAGAGGAAAAGTGAGGGTTTTTGGTGCTGAAAAGTGGCTTAATCGGCTGAGGGTTTTGGTGTATCTTGGTGTGCAGAATTTTCGTTTGATTTGGAGTGCAAAGCTGGCCGAAATTTCCTGTGCAAAGCTGGCTGAAATTCTAGTTCATAAGCTGGCCGAAATTCTGGAACTTTTGGTGGATAAAATCTGATTTTGTGTAGCAAAAATAATCTGAATTGATGGAAGGTGTTTTAGGTGATTTAAGCTAGGGTTTGAAGAGTTTGTTTGATTGCACTTGGAGTGCCGGAATTTCGTGCAGCTTGTGCTTGCTCAAGGCTGCCGAAATTTTGCAGAAAAAGAGAGGGTAAAACCTAGTTGATTTAGGATTAAAATAAAATCTGATTTGCTAAAGGATTTATGATAAGATTTCCTAGTATTGGAAGAGTTTGATTTGAGCTAAAACTCCTTCAAAGGTGGTGGCACTAAGTTGGAAATTTTTCCAGATTTTTAGCTAGGGTTTTATGTTCAAAATCAACAAGGTATCTAACTAGAAAATTAACAATTTAATTCCAACTATCAATTACAAAATCTGATAAATTAAAATCTAGCTGGAATTTAATTATTCTAGCTAGGGTTTTTCGAAAATCAAAGAGAACAAAAGCTGAAAATAAGATTAAATCTTATCCTTATCAAAAGTCCTTAAATTTAGGAGATAAATATGGAGACTTATCTCCCTTGAAGATGTCACTTAAAATTCACTAGGATAGCTAGGGTTTTTTCGGCCAAAGCATGAAGAAATCTAGGAAAAGAATTTCAAAAAGAAACTAAGATTCGCAAGAGGTAAGATTCGAATCACCAAGGAAAATGACCAAACCTAACCGCTATTCCAAATCAACTCCAATGCTAATATTTCCCTAGGAAATTCTTTTCCACCCTAATTCTCATCCTTCCATCTCCTCTACTAAACTTCACTTAAAACAACTCTCAAATAATGTAGCAACACATCTAAATAATTTAATGCAAGCACAACCTTGAAATTCACATGCACCCATGCATAAATAATTTTAAGATATCACATGAAATGTGGAATGTTATGCAATGCATGACGATTTTTCCCCATAGTCAAAGGTGGTTTTGGGCGGGGTATTATATCCCCTCCCCCTCAAGAGAATTTCATCCCGAAATTTAGATTCCATACCCTTAGAGCATATCCGGATACTTCCGTCTTAACCATTCCTCAGTTTCCCATGTTGCATCTTGTGCTCCATGATGATCCCAAAGTATCTTTTCCATAGGTATTTGCTTGTTTCGAAGAGTCTTGATACTCCGCTCCAAAATCTTGACTGATTTTTCCACGTAGCTCAAATTTGGTTGCAACTCCAACGGTTCCTCACTAAGTACAAGACTTGGATCGGGGTTGTACTTCTTAAACTGAGATACATGGAAAGCGTCATGCATCCCAGTTAGTCCATCGGGTAGATCCAGTCTATAGGTAACTGGCCCAACCTTCTCCATTATTGGAAACGGTCCCAAATACCTAGGACTCAACTTCTCTCCTTTCGGGTGCCTCAGGATTACTTTAATAGGAGTCAACTTCAAGAATGCACAATCACCTACTTGGAACTCCAGTTCCCTCCTTCTAGAATCTGCGTAGCTTTTCTGCCGGCTTTGCGTTGCCCTTAGTCTTTCTCGGATAACCTTGACCTTGTCAGTCATTTCCTGAATATATACCTCACTAGTCCTTCTAATATGCCCCTCTTTTGTCCATCCCCAGTATATCGGTACTTGACATTTTCGCCTATATAAGGCTTCGTACGGCGCCATCCCAATAGATGCCGGGTAATTGTTGTTATACGCCGATTCAGCATGCGGTAAACACTCGATCTACTTGTCCCCAAAGTCCAAAATACATGCCCGGAGCATATCCTCTAGTATCTGAATGACTCTCTCAGATTGACCGTCGATTTGTGGATGAGCAGAGGTGGTGAATTTCAATATAGTACCCAAAGACTCTTGGAACTTGCTCTAGAATCTCGAAGTGAACCTAGGGTCCCTATCCGATACAATGCTTGACGGTACACCATGCAACCTTATAATTTCCCGGGTATATGTCTAAGCCAACTTTTCCATCAAGTCTCTTACGTTCATTGGTATAAAATATGCTGTCTTGGTCAGTCGGTCCATTACCACCCAAATTGCATCCTTGTGTGACTTGGTCATCGGAAGACCAGTCACAAAATCTATAGTCACCTCTTCCTATTTCCACTCGAGAATCGATAACGATTGCAGTAAACCTGCAGACTTCTTATGCTCCACTTTAACTTTTTGGCACATCAGGCATGTTGACCTATACTGAACCACATTTCTCTTTATTCCGGCCTCCTAATATTTCTTCTTCAGGTCATGGTACTTCTTTACTTCCCTAGGGTGTGTATGGTATACTTGCTCTTGTGAGCTTCGTCCAGTATCCTCTTCCTTAAGTATTGGTTGTCAGGTACACATATCCAGTCCTGAAAATACAGTACCCCCTTCTCGTCGGTCCGAAAATCGTTTCCTCCCCTCGAATTTCTTTCTCCTTGAAGGCCAGAAATTCCACACTGTCTTGTTGGGCTGATACAATCTCCTGCTCCAGATCGGGTTTCAGGGTCAAGTTGCTCACATAGATTTTTCTCTCTTGAACTTCCGCTTCCTGCTCCAGGATTTCCTGCACTGCCGACACCTCCTGTATTCTCAAATGTGCTATCTTCACTTTACGACTCAAAGCGTCAGCTACCACATTCGCTTTTCCAGGGTGATAATTAATGGGACACCTATACTCCTCTAGGAACTCCATCCATCTACGCTGTCGAAGATTCAAGTCCTTCTACGTGAAGATGTACTTCAAACTCTTATGGTCAGTGAAGACTTCATATTGGGCTCCGTATAGATAATGTCGCCACTTCTTTAAGGTAAACACTATGGCTGCCAGCTCCAAGTCATGCGTTGGATAATTAGCTTCATGCGACTTTAGCTTCCTAGACGCATAAGCTATGACCTTCCCTTCCTGCATCAGCACAGCTCCTAGACCTTCCTTGGATGCGTCCGTATAGAGTGCATAGGGCTTGTCAGCCTCGGGTAGGCTTAATACGGGTGCTGTAATCAACCTCCTCTTAAGCTCTTGGAAGCCCTTCTCACACTTCTTGTTCCAAGCAAAAGCGATGTCCTTCTTTAACAGTCGCGTCATCGGTGAAGCTAGGGCAGAGAAATTCTTAATGAAACGCCTATAGTACCCAGCCAACCCAAGAAAACTTCGTATCTCGGTAACGTTCTCCGGTTGTTTCCAATTAGCTACGGCATCCACCTTGGCAGGGTCCACCTTGATCCCATCCTTGGATATCACATGGTCGAGGAAGGATACCTCAGCTTTTCCAAGACCAACCTTAAGTGCTCCGCGTGATCCTCCGGACTCTTGGAGTAGATTAAGATATCATCGATGAAGATAACCACAAACTTGTCCAAATATAGCTGGAAAAACTGTCGGTGCATTAGTTACACTGAACAGCATTACCACGAATTCATAATGGCCATACCGCGTGTTGAAAACAGTCTTAAGAATGTCTTCTTCCTTGATCCTCACCTAGTAGTATCCTTGCCACAGGTCCAACTTCGAAAAGCAAGTGGCGCCTTGAAGTTGATCGAACAACACGTCGATCAAGGGTAGGGGGTACTTCTTCTTGATCGTTAAGTTGTTCAGTCCCCGATAATCAATGCATAACCTCAAAGTACCATATTTCTTCTTAACATACAACACCGGTGCTCCCCACGGTGATGTACTCGGTCGAATGTAGCCTTGCCTCACCAACTCTTCCAATTGCTCCTTTGACTCCTTCAGCTCCGTCAGTGCCATCCAGTAAGGGGTTCTTGACACCGGTTCTGCTCCGGGAATCAGGTCCACGGTAAACTCAACTTCCCGCTCAGGGGGTAGAGAAGTGAGCTCAGCAGGGAAAACGTCTGGAAAGTCTTTTACCACTTCCGTACTCTCCAAGGTACACTGATCCTTGGGTTTATTTAGAAGATACGCCAAATATCCCGTACAGCCTCTTTTGAGCAACTTCTGGGCCTTAGCACCAGTAATCATGAACTTCAGTTCCTTTGCTCGCTTACCGTTAAATTCAATCACATCCTGACCAGGTCTCACAAACTGCAACGTCTTGATCTTACAATCCACATGAGCTCCGTGCTTCGACAACCAATCCATGCCCAAGATCAGGTCATAATTGTCTATGGGCAGAATTATGAGGTCTGCTTCCAAAATCTCCTTCCCTACCTCAACTTCATAGCTCCCCATTTTCTTACCCGCTTCTACCACCTTTCCTAAGGGTGTGCTTACTACTAGGGTATAGGGTAATTCCTTTCCTTCCCAACCCAGATGTGATGCACATACTTTACTTACGTAAGAGTGTGTGGATCCTGGATCTATCAAAACGTTAACAAGATGACCTTGTATAGAAAGGTTACCTTCGATCATGGCTGCATCTGTTCCAACTTCTTCTCTGTTTAGAGCGAAGACCTTGGCCTTCACTTGAGGCTTCTGACCTCCCGTTCCAATTGGTCCAGCAGTAGCACCTCTATTGACTACCATCGGCTGAATTGGGGTTGTCTGCCCAATCCTTAAAGGTTTAGGGCAGGCGTTCCTCAGATTACTTGGGTCTCCACAATAGAAGCACCTCTTTCCACCCCCGTTGCCCCAGCAATTCCTCTAGGTGTGGCCACGCTTCCCACAGAGTCGGCAGTTCAAGTTGCCTTGTATTGGTCCAGCCATAGACACTCGGGGTTGCTTACCCCAATTTCCCCAAGGCATAGAGCCCGCAGGTCGCTTGTTACTTGAAGGCCTCATTGGTGGACGATTCGGTTGAAAAGGTCTGTTCACCGACCGATACCGATCCTCATTCTCCGTTCGGGATATTGCGTCCATGGTGGCAGTGTATGACGTCGGCGGTGATGGAGCCAATGCCTTCCTTAAGTCTGGCCTCAGCCCCTTCACAAACTGTAGAGTGCGCTTCTGCTCCGTGTCGACCAAGCATTTGCAGTACTTAGACAACAGCATGAATCGGGCTGCATACTGAGCAACTGACATGCTTCCCTATTTAAGGGTCTGGAACTTATCCTCCCTCTTCTTATCTACCTATCGGGGAATGTACTCAGCACGGAAAGCTTTACTAAAATCGTCACATGTCCATTCCTACTCCTCTTTGTCCCAATCACTCCGTACTTGCTGCCATTAGGCTTGTGACGGTCCCCTCAGCCGAAAAGCAGCAAACTTCACCATCCTCCATCTGTTCGATCAACTGCTCGGCTTTCTCATCCTGCTCCAGCCCTCCTGGAATGTGGGAGGTTGGAACTTCAGGAAATGCTCCAGGGCCTCGTCCACTCCCCGCGGTGGTTTCCTGGCCACCTTGTCCATTTTCTCCGTCAGGTTCTGCAGGATTGAGGCCATCAAGTTGAAAGCCTGTCCCATGGTCATATCCTGAGACCTTTCTGAAGCTAACTCCTGTTCTCGCTGCAAGTGCTCCTCCACATCGGGTGTGGAACGATGCATCTGCTCAAATTCCGGGGTGGAGGATGCACTTTCCTGCACTATTCTGCTATGAACGACTGTCCTACGTCTTGGTGCCATCTTTGATCACATTCATTCAAAGTCAGATAGTTACCAATGGGGAAAAAGTATGCTCAGGTGCATGATCAGTTAATAGCAATGTTATCTACTCATTTTAAAAGAGAATTTGATGATATTATGCAGGGGAAAACTAAGTAAAAAATGAAACTCATGCTTTTCATATAAACCATGCTTTCGTAAAGAAGGGGTTATCACATGCGATACCCTTTTATTTAATAAAATAATAAAGCCCTATAAGCAACATACTTCTTTAAAAAGAGTAAATAAACAAAGGAATGCAAATCCCGAAAGAGAAAGAGAAAATGCTACTGGTCTTCTATACTCGACTCTCTCTAGTTTCAACAAAGGCATCGGAGTCGTCAGAGGTTGGTTCCACAAGCCACCCCACATAGCTATCGGGTCTCCCTATGTAATCCCTTGCAAAACCAACGCTCTCCCATGGCTGTCCTAACTCACCCTCATGGCCCCTCTTGGCTCTCATGGCCGTCTCATAAAGCTTATCCAATGCTAAGCTAACCGTACCCCTAGGCACAGGCCTCTCATTCCCCGCGTCAGATAGATAAAGCAACCCCTCTTTCCTCAACTTTGCATCTATCCCCAGTCCATATCGAAGTCCACATCCCTTAGGACCCTCTTCTAGCTTCCTCTTTCCCTTATCCTCCAGTCCTAGAGCGAATTGCCTAAGTTCCCTCTCTCCCGGGGTAACTCCATCCTTCGGCCTATGTCCCTCACCACTTGACTCCTTAAGATCATAGCAAGTAGGTATCCTATCAAATTCACCTATCTGCGGGGTCCGGGGAACCTCTATCACCTCCTCATCCTCTTCCTCTATCCCAGCCATCTCTCCTTCACTCTCATCGTCTCCCTCATTCCTAAGCTCATCTGCCTCCCTCTCACTCAACTCAGCCATCTCCTCATCTTCTTCCCCCTCACTGGCAAGCTCAACTACCTCCACCTCATACTCTCCTAGGCTCCTAACAACCTCCATCTCTGCCTAAACCACCGGGTCGTCTAGCATAGGCGGCTCATGCTCTTTCCCTGAATCAGACGAGAGTGGATCTGCCACGGGTAGTGGGGCAGATGGATTCCCGCAGCCAGCGGGCCAGTTTTTTACAGTCGATACAACTCTTTTAACTATCCTATAAACAAAAGGGCAAAAAATTAGCACTCGATCAAAATACTTAATAAAATAAAATCCAGTAAATCATATAATTGCCTAAACCTAGGCTCTGATACCACTTGTAACACCCACTACTACGTACTCTAAAAGGGCGGGGATGTCACCCCGTCCCGGAGGACAAGGGGTCTTTAAAACGAGGTATAAAATATAAAGCCACACCCCAAAAATCAAACTTAGATAAATAGAGAAAAAATCTTATTACATCAGGCTCAAACTAGAGCAAAACGAAATAAAACAAATATCCGATCAGAAGCTTAAAACCACAATTGTCTCCTAGAACATAATGGGAAAATAACAAAAACTTTAACTATCACATGCCCCGCTTGCTCAGCATAATCTATCTCCTAAAAACATGTTATAAAATAGTGTGAGATTAAATCTCAGTAAGTCCTGTGCGTGCACATGGTACTTTAAACAGTTCGTGTATGCATAATGGAAAACATTTGCAGAAATATTTGGCAAGTCATAAATAACTTTCTCTTTCACAAGGAGTGGGTTTTTCTTATTGTCACATTTTATACAAATAAAATCATCCACTCGAATAAGAGTCATGTCACCACACGTTGGGCTCCATACGGACAAGGCACCACACTTTGTGCACCTTGCCTGGACCAGATTACCACACGTTGGGCGTTCTGATCAAGATGAGTGTACAGCCCATTGGGTGAGACACTCCTCATTCTCTACACCCAACAAAACCATCCAGGTGTTCCATGCCAGGAAAATAGATAATAGCTTACTAGGTAACAAATGCTATCTCGGATCGGCCTAACCAACCAACACTGTCGCCTCTTCGAGCCGAGCTTATCTTCTTCTGGAGGTGGCCTCCTGCCAAAAGACTTACTCTAGCCCTCCAAGACTAGTATTGTTAGCCTATCCTTATTGAGTGCTCAACGAACACATCCGTCAATTCCTGATTCAAAATATTTCCACATCTTGGCTTTGTAAAACGTGGTTTTCTTCAGAAGAGTTTTCTAAAAATTTAGGAGAAAGAATAGTGTTCTTGATAAAATCGTTAGTTTGACAAATCCGGTAAAAGAGTAAATATCCACGTTTACAACCCAAGCAATCATAGTTCAACAATAGCTTCACAACACTGAATTGCCATCATAAATATTTTACAAAATAGTTTATGCAAGGACTTACTTGATATGCCTCAGATAAATAAGATAAAATCACAGCTTGCTTCCTTCAAATACCCTCTTGATCTAATATTATATAATATCATGATCAGGGTCTCAATCAATTCAAGCATGCATTATCTAACTCCAAATTACAATCCATTATCTAACTCCAAATAAATTATCTAATCCCCAAAGTTCATACACTATGACCATATATCCATCCAAGTCATGAATAATATATCAAAGAGATCTTGCCTTAACCCTCACAATTCATATCTAGCATTACCCACAATAAAATATACCATTGAAAAGGTATTTTGTGCATTATTTCAGATTTTAGGGGTAAAATAAGACAAAATCGTCGCTAAACGGACTAGAGGCGGCGCTGGCCATGTGTTGTGGTATGTACTTCAAGGCGATGAAAAATCGGCAAAATAGTGGCTGAACAGAACACAGCCAGCACCGGTTGGGAGTCCAGAGGCAGCGCCGGCTGCCATCTGAAAGAACTTGGCATGAAAATTGAGAAAAATTGGTGAGCGGATAGAGAGATAGAATGCAACTAGCGCCAGCTCTAGGCAGGACAGGTGGTGCTTCGATTTTCATATGGGTTTTTCATAATTTTTAGAGTTTTGGTATTTTCCTACTTCTATTCGACCAAAAACCCTAGAGGAACAAATTTAGGCACTCTTAAAAAAAACACAAGTCAAAGGGATGAATTCAGGGAGTAAAACATAAAATCAAGGAGAAATTCATCAAATCAAGGAGGATTGTACAAGAGAGTCTGTGAAGGAAGAAGAAGGATAAACTTTGTGAAAAAGAAAGGGTAAACTTTCTCCTTCAAGCCTCAATGCTTTGAATGCAAAAGCACAGAGCATTTCATCGCTGACTGTCCCAATAGCAAAAGAAAATGAGGCCAAGCAATTTAAAATGAAAAAGAAGGACACAAAGTTGAAGAAAAGAAAAGGATTGATTAAAATTTGGGATCAAGCTCAATCCGAGACTGAAGAAAGTTGTGATTTTGAAAATGAAAAAGTAAACATTTGCTTTATGGCTATAAAGGATAAGGTAAATCCTACTTCTCCAAATTTGATAACTGATTTACATGATTCTGATTGTGAAAAGCATGATGATCCTAGTGAATTTCTATTTAACATGTTTCATGAACTTAAAAAGCTGTCTAGAAGAAACAAAGAAATAAAAATGAAAATTAATTCTTTGTTAGATGAAAATGCAAAGCTGTTGAATGAGAACAAAGTCTCACTTGACTTATATATGTGCTCAAATATTGAAAAGGATGTTATCATTACTTCTTTGCATCATGTGTCTCTAAAAACAAATGCTTGTGTGACAAAATTCGTTCTCTTGAAATTATGGTCAGCAATTTTGATGGTATGAAAAATAGAATCGATGATCTCACCATATGCATTAAAAAGTTTACAAATGGCAAAAATAATTTGGAAAAATTGCTTGGTGTACAACACATAGCTGGAAACCAAAATGGTCTAGGCTACAGGTATGAGATTAAAGCTGGAAATTATAAATCTCACTTTGTAAAAACTATTTCATCATATATGACACACAATTGTTACACATATTGTGGAAAATCTGGACACAAAGCATCTAAGTTTCATGTCAGGAAGAATGTGCAATCTGGTATAAAAACAGTTTGGAGGGTAAAAAGAATTATCACTAACCCCTATGACCCAAGAAGGTATGGGTACCAAAAATCACTCTTTCATCTTATGTATAGGAATATTTATCGGACAAGATGAGCTCCACAAAATGGTTTTTGGACAATAGATGCTTAAGGTACATGACTGAAAATGATGGATTGCTAGAAAATATTCAAGTTATAAGCAATGGATTTGTTACATTTAGAGACAAAAAGAAAGGAAAAATACTTGGCGTAGGTAATATTGGTAAGAGATCTTCAACTATCATCAAACAAATGCTATTAATTGATGAATTGAAGTATTATCTACTTAGAATCAGCCAACTATGTGATAATAGTTGCAAAGTTGTTTTTGAAAAAGATTCTTGCATTATCATGGATAGTTCTAGCACTAAGACTATTTTTGTTGCTAACCATGTTGAAAATGTATATGGACTGTATCTTGATGATCTCGTGGCTCATGATATTAGATGCCTCTCTGTAAATGATGATGACATCTATCTTTCACATAGAAGGCTAGGTCATGTATCTATTGATTTTCTAAACAAATTATCTTCAAAGGTACTTGTTAGAGGATTGCCTAAAATGAGATTTGATAAAAATCGGGTGTGTGATGCTTGCCAATTTGGAAAACAAACCAAAACCTCTTTTAAACCCAAGAAAATGATTTCAACATCAAAATCTCTTGAACTCATACATATGGATTTGTTTGGACCAACAATGAACACTAGTCTTGGTGGTAAGAAGTATGCTTATGTAATTGTGGATGACTTCTCAAAATTCACTTGGACTTTATTTCTTGCTCAAAAAGATGAAGCCTTCTTTGGATTTTCAAAACTACTCAAACGTGTTCAAAATTTCCTTAGTTGCAAATTGATCTCAATTAGAAGTGACAATAGTAGAGCATTTCGCAACCATAACTCTACAAAATTCTGTGATAAAAGTGGTGTTTCATACAACTTTTCAGCTGCAAAAACTCTTCAACAAAATAGTGTGGTTGAGAGGAAAAATAGAATCTTGCAAGAAATGGTAAGACCAATGTTATGTGAAAACTTCCTTCCAAAATATTTTTGGACTGAAACTGTGAATATAGCTTGGTAGATCATCAACTGGGTTATGCTAAGACTTTTTGTAAGAAGAGTCCTTTTTTGAACTCATATTTGACAAAGTTCCATCCATTTCATACTTTAAAGTTTTTAGATGCAAATGTTTTGTCCTCAATAGTCGCAACAACCTTAAAAATTTTGATAGCAAATTTGATGAAGCTATATTTTTTAGATATTCTTCCAACAAAAAGGTAAATAGAGTGTACAATAAAAGAACTCTATATATGGAAAAATTCATACATATTATGTTTGATGAATCAAATATATATTCTTCTAGAAATAATGATGATGATATAAGTATCTCAAAAGAAAAGGGCAGTGAGCAGCATATGGCTCCTCCACTTGATATTCATGCCAAAGAAGAGGAATTAGAAGAACAACAAGCTAAAAAAATAAACAAATAACTGAAAAGCCCATGAACCAATATCTGCCAAGAGATTAGAAGTACAAAACTGTCCATCCAAAAGAACAGATTATTGGTGATCCTAGCTGTAGAGTCAAAACTAGACGGTATTTTTTTGATAATTTTGCTCTATTTTCTAGCGCTTAACCCAATTGTATTGATGCAACCTTACATGGTGAATTTTAGATTATGGCTATGCAAGAAGAGTTGAACCAATTTGAAAGGAATCAAGTTTAAAAGCTTGTCCCTAGACCATTTGACCATCCCGTAATAGGTAGCAAGTGGTTTTCAGAACGAAACTTGATGAGCATGGTATTATTATTAGAAATAAAGCCAGATTAGTTGCCCAATGATTCAATCAAGAAGAGGGCAGTGATTATGATGAAACCTTTACTCCCGTTGCTCGGTTAGAATTAATAAGAATGTTGCTTGCATTTTCAACTTTCAAAGGTTTTATGCTCTACCAAATGGATGTAAAAAGTGCTTTCTTAAATGGTTTCATTGAAGAAGAAGTATATATGGAACAACCTCCTGGTTTTACTCATGACCGTTTTCCAAACCATGTCTTTAAACTCTCCAAAACCCATTATGGTTTAAAACAAGCTCCAAGAGCTTGGTATGAAAGGCTTAGTGGTTTTCTTCTTTCAAAGGTTTTATACTCTACAAAAAGGATGTCAAAAGTGCTTTCTTAAATGGTTTCATTGAAGAAGAAGTACATGTGGAACAACCTCATGGTTTTACTCATGACCATTTTCCAAACCATGTCTTTAAACTCTTCAAAGCCCTTTATAGTTTAAAACAAGCTCCAAGAGTCTAGTATAAAAGGCTTAGTGGTTTTCTTCTTTCAAAAGATTTTTCAAGAGGTTTAGTTGATACCAAATTATTTATCAATTCTGAAAATTCTGAAAATATCTTAATTGTGCAAATATTTGTTTATGATATTATTTTTAGAGCTACTAATGATTCCTTGTACAAGAAATTTGCCAAGATAATATAGCAAGAGTTTGAAATGAGCATGATTGGAGAACTTAATTTCTTTTTAAATTAAGAAAACTAAAGATGGAATCTTCTTAAATCAAGCCAAGTATGCCAAGAAACTACTCAAAAGGTTTAGTATGAATGAAGTAAAAGAAATAAGTACACCTATGAGCACATCATTAAAGCTTGATAAAGATGAAAAAGGTAAGAAAGTGGATGAATCAAAATATAGAGGTATGATCAAAAGTCTCCTTTATCTTACTGCCAACCAGCCTAATATTATGTTCTCAGTGTGTCTTTGTGCTCGATTTCAATCATGTCCAAAGGAATCTCATCTATGTGTTGTTACAAAACGGATCCTTAGATACTTAATTGGGACATATGACTATGGCTTATAGTATCCTTGATCTAATTCATTTGATCTTATAGAATACATGGATGTCGACTATGTCGGGTGCAAAGTTGAGAGAAAAAGCACCTGTGGACATTGTCAGTTTCTTAGAGATTCTCTTATCTCTTGGTATAGAAAGAAGCAAGCTTGTGTATCTCTCTCAACAACTAAGGTAGAATACATTGCTGCAGGGAGTTGCTGTGCACAAATTTTGTGGATGAAAAACACTTCACTTGACTTTGGTTCAAATTTTAATTACGTGCTTATCTTATGTGATAATACTAGTGCTATCAATCTAACAAAAATCCTATTAAGTATTCTAGAATTAAGCACATTGAAATTAATTATCATTTTATTAAAGATCATGTGCTTAAGGGTGATGTGTGTGTTGAATATATTCTAGTTGATGAACAGCTTGCAGACATCTTCACTAAAACTCTAGCCGAAGATAGATTTAATCACTTACGAAGAGGTTTAGGAATTACCAAATTTATGTAACTAGCAATTTTGCTGAAGATTATTTGTTCATTATTGTAGAATCTCTGACGATATACAATTTTAGATGGTGATTTTAAGACAGACATTCTAGACGAGATAAATTCAAAACCCTTCTCCAAAATCATTTTTTGAGCCAAGTGCATTTATCAAAATCGGATGGACCTTTGGACTAAACCTTAAGTCCAAAATTCCACCCGCTCATAAGTTGCGTATTTTATTTTTGGTTAAGAAATATTTGCATCCAGAATTTCTTTTTGAAATTTGAACTATTCGCGCCTTTCAAAAATTAGCTTTTCAAATCCTACAAAAATCCACTTTTCAGTTTACTTGAGTGTACTTCTTGTAATACTACCTTTTTATCTGTGACTAGCTGCTATTTGTAATAGGATAAGAATTTGTATCAATGGCCAGAACAAAATTTGATTGGTGTAGTGAGACGAATATTTTGGTATGATAATATTTGGTTAGAACCTAGATGTAATTATTGGATTTGTTCTACCCACACCCTAAATCTTCGGAAGTCAACTATTATTAATAAAATAAAATTTTAAGGGTACACTGAGAAGAGAAATTGATCAGTGTGATGAAATATACGTTTTGGTGTGAATTATGCTATCTAGGTCACTAGGGGTATTTTCGTCATTTTGACCGCACCCGTGACTTTGACCTTAAATTTGACCAAATAGAGAAGGAATTGAATAATTTAAGAATTATCAATGGATTCAGTAGAATTTTTGGAGTTGAATGGTGAAATAAAATATTTTTCTATTTTGGACCTGATTTTGGTCATTTCTAAGAAAAATTAGAAAAATGGGTAAAACTTGGACATGTGGCGCTATGTGATTGGTGGATAGAGACATGTGTCACATTATAAGAGGTTGTAAGAGACTTCATACAAGACAAAGTTTATCAAATAATTTTTACAAAATAAATAAATAAAATAGATGGACGAATGAAATTGCAACACGTGGCGGATAGGCCACAAGTTGTGACCAAATGGTCACCAATTTGGACCATGTATGGCGGTGAGGAGGCTGTTATAATAGCCAAAATTTTGGCCAGCATTGAAGAAGAAAAAAAAACAAGAGAAAACAAGAAAGAAATGGGGTGAGAAAAATTAAGGAAAAAATTGGAAAAAAAGAGAGAAAATATTGTTCTTGAAGAGTTGGAGATTCTTGGAGCAAATTCAAGCTAGAACACCTCAAACGCAAGGTAAAATCCTATTCTTCAAGAATTAAAGTTGTAGATTTCATTATGATGATCATTATGATATCAATTTTAACATGAAAACATGATTTTCATGTCTTGATTTTAGATCAAAGCTAAGGTTTGTGAACTTTTGTGTATGAACCTTATATATGCTTGTACAAGTACCGGCTGCCTAAGGGTTTTTGAATAAAGTTTTGTGTGAGGAAGAACTGAATAATTATGGTGATTTGAAAGCTATTTTCGGTTGAAGAGGTGATGATCAAAGTAGGGTAAAAATGGAATTTACTTGGTTGAAAAAATGAAGCAAACTAGCTTTTGATTAGAAGAGATGAATTTGTGTTGAATAAGTGTGACTTTTGTGAGCTACTGGAAATTTAGAATTAAAAATTATTTGAAGGAGAATTGAATGAATTAATGGTTTTAAAGTGTTAAAGATTAAAGAAGGACAAATGAAAGCATGAATAGTAAAAGTGAGGTAAAACTACTAGGGCTATTTTTGCCCAGTACCATGCCTTGAGAACCAGAATTCTAAAAATGGGCTAATATAGAATTAAATTCAATAGTCTTATGGTCATTTTGGTATATCATAGAGCCAAAACGGAGTTGTGGATTGAAAGTTATGTCCAAAACAAAATCATGTATCAAAGCAGCAAAATTTCAGAATTTTGCTTGGAACATGGACGAATTTAAGGATGATTAACTATGTGAATTTGGATGAAATAAATGAGGAATATGAAGTGAATCCCTTGTATATGGAGGGATAAAGGATGTGAAAAAAGGAAAATGAAAGAATCGAACAAATGATGAAAAAACGACGTGAATGAAAGTTAGACGTTTTCCTTAACCGTCGAAAACATCGGTTGTACGTCGGTTACCCGTCGGGCATGTCGGCTAACCGTCGGGTATTTTTTGGCCGAACACGAATGACCTGAAAATAATGTGTGGTGTAGGTTTATCAGTAAACAGTTAACGGTTTGTTGAAAATGGTAGAAATGATGGTCGAACGGCTATGAACGGAAAAGTTTAGTCAGGACGCGAGGTGAGTCCCTTAGACGCGAGGTGAGTCCCAATAAATAATTAATGAGCTCAAATGAACCAAAATAATTAATCTTTAATTATTTATATCTTGGGCTTAAATAAATAATCCAATAAATAATTAAGCATTAATTATTTTCCCTTTGTTTAAGCCTAAGTTAATTTCCTAATTATTCAAACTGGATTTAGGCCTTGAATAATTAATTAACCAAATAAACTAGAAAATTAATTTCTCTCAACTCCTAATTTTATTTATTTATTTATTTATTAATTCTGTCTAATAATAAATTAGACATCTTGAATAAAATAAAATAAAATAAAATCCTCTTGAACTGAGACCAATTCCTCAACCCAAAATTAATTAGGACTTACGGACTATTCCGAGGACCAAAAAGACACATCGTCTTGGCTGCTAAAATGACCAAAATACCCCTGCTATATAAATAGCTGTATTTTGCATTTTAAATATTTCCTAATATCACCATAACGAAATATTGACCCTAAGGACAATGCTGCATTAGCAAAGTCTTCGACCTACAGGTGAAATGACTAAAATACCCCTTTACACATCGCCGTACATTTAGAGAGGAAGAAGTGTACTAACACCCCTCTAAATGACATCTACCATCCTTAGGTTTCTAGTCCAATGATCCACGACTTTCTAGAGTGTTTCCGCTTTCCAAGGGAGCTACCCTAAAGCACACATCCGAGTCATGTTTCCTAGGGCCCTGGATATTTCGATCATTCGGACAACCACAAGGGGCGATTTAGTGTAGAAACTATCTTGTACAAGTCTGTCTTAACTAACTAGTCACACATACCCAACATGCAAGTATATTGGCCCTACGATAGAACCTCAACTATAGCAAATCAAAGTATATGCTTCCAGCTTTGCCAGACCATCAACTCATACTCAAGTCATAGAGTACTAGTCCACGCTATAGCGGTAGTAGTCTAGGTTTCTACCATATAGTACTTTTTAGAAACCACTACTATAGGTCATGTTCTACGTATTCGAAATACGCTTATGTTATGAAGTGAGTGGACTACTCACTGGCTAAAGGTAAGCCATCCCCCATTTAGAATTCATAACATAATAACCTAAATATGATGAGATTCTCATTCTCATCAATCGGTTAAGAACAACTGTTTATGTGTTCAATAACCTGTGATCCATACCTTACTGTGAAAGACCACCATTCATATGGATCACTTATTTAAACACAATAGGTTTGTTCCAAATGAAAATTGTGCACAAATAAAAAATAAATTCAAAAATAAATTCTGAAAATAAATTCTTTTATTAAAATATTTGATTTTACATCAGAAACCTAGTCTAAGAGGGCATAAAATCCAACAATCTCCTACTTGCACTCTAAGACTAGGTAAGTCCATAGGTGCCCACCCCTATGGCGTCTAAGTGTCTCTTAAAGACTCTCTCAGCCAAAGGCTTGATGAATGGATCTGCTAGATTATTTTCCGAGGTAATATGTTCCACCACGACTTCCTGTCTCTGGATAAAATCCCGGATCAGGTGGTACTTCCTCTCGATGTGTTTCCCCTTCTTGTGGTTCCGAGGCTCCTTAGATTGTGATACTGCTCCAGTGTTGTCGCAATAAATCACAATTGGCCTGTCCATATGTGGTACGACTCCAAGTTCTAAAAGGAACTTCCGGAGCCAAACTGCTTCCTTGGACGCCTCCGAAGCTGCCATATACTCAGCTTCCATAGTTGAGTCAGCAATACAAGACTGCTTGATACTCCTCCATGAAATTGCTCCTCCAGACAAGGTGAAGACATATCCACTAGTGAATTTTCTCTCATCCTTATCTGCCTGGAAGTCTGACTCTGTGTATCATGTAGGAACCAAATCATCAGTCCTGTAAACCAGCATATAATCTCTCGTTCCCTTGAGGCACTTGAGAATATGCTTTACAGCTTGCTAATGAATCTCCCTAGGGTTTGACTGATATCTGCTAACTAAGCCTACGACAAAGCAGATATCTGGTCTAGTACACAGCATGGCATACATGAGACTTCCCACAGCCGAAGCGTAGGGAATCCTACTTATTCTGTTTTTTTCTTCTTGAGACTTAGGACAATCCCTTGAAGAAAATGACAACCTATGTCTGCAAGGGATTAGAGCTCTCTTGCATGAGTCCATGCTGTACTTGGCCAGCATCTTGTCAATGTATGTTGCTTGGGATAACCCTAACATTCTCTGCTTCCTATTTCTAAGAAGCCTAATCTCGAGAATGTAGTTGGCTTCTCCCAAGTCCTTCATACTGAATTGACTAGACAGCCAAACCTTTGTAGACGACAATGTCCCTACATCATTTCTAATAAGTAGAATGTCATCCACATACAGGACAAGAAAAACCACATTAATGCCTTCAAGTTTCCTGTACACACATGGTTCATCTTCATTTTGAATAAAACCATAAGACTGTACAGTCTCATCAAAACGAATGTTCTATGCTCTCGATGCTTGCTTAAGTCCATAAATGGACTTCTTAAGCTTGCAAACCATATATTCCTGGCCTTCAGCAATGAAGCCTTCCGGTTGGGACATATAGATGTCTTCGCTAAGATGGCTATTTAAGAATGCCGTCTTGACATCCATTTGCTATATCTCGTAGTCATAGTGACATGCGATAGCAAGGAGGATGCGGATGGATTTAAGCATGGCTACCGGGGAAAAGGTTTCCTCATAGTCGATCTCTTTTTTCTGAGTATACCCTTTCGCCACAAGCCTAGCTTTGAAGGTTTCCACATTCCCATCCGCTCCCCTCTTTCTCTTGTACACCTACTTACACCCAATGGGTTTTATCCCTTCAGGTGAAGCTACAAGATCCCAAATCTGATTGGAGTACATAGACTCAATCTCAGCTTTCATTACTTCATGCCATAGATTTGCATCAGCATCAGCAATAACCTCCTCGTATCTAGTAGGGTCTTGTTACTGATGGTCAGAGACTAGCTCAAAGGCTTCTCTAGTCTATCTATCTGGAACCCTAGACACTCTCCCACTAGGACGGGGCTCCATTTGTACAGGCTCTTGAGGCTGTGCCTCTTCTTATTCCATAATCGGGCCAGAAGAAGTAGATTCCGTAGATAACTTCTCATCAAGTTCCAACCTTGTTGAACCTTTAGTGGAAGTACTTTGATCATCCTCTAATTATCTAGCATTGGTACTAACCAGTACTTTCTGCTCCTTAGGATGATAAAAGTAACCACCATTTGTTCCTTTTGGATACCCAACAAAATAGCATAATTCTGACCTTGGTTCCAACTTGTCTCCCGTGATCAAATACATAAGCTGGAAATCCCAAATCCTGAGATGATTCAGACTTGGCTTACGCCGAGTCCACATTTCATAAGGAGTCCTAGGTACTGACATGGAAAGCACCAAATTCAGAATGTATGCCGCTGTTTCTAGGGCATATCCCCAAAAGGACACTGGAAGAGTAGCATGAGACATCATGCTTCGGACCATTTCCATCAATGTCTTTTTCCTTCTCTCAGCTACTTTGTTTTGCTAGGGTGTTCCCGGCGCAGAGAGTTGGGATACTATCCCATGATGTACCATGTAATCCTTGAATTCACCTAAGAGGTACTCTCCACCACGATCCGATCGTAAGGTTTTGATTAATTTACCTGTCCGACGCTCCACTTCAGCCTTAAACTTCTTGAACTTGTCAAAAGAGTCAGATTTGCATCTCATCAGGTAAATGTAACCATACCTCGTATAATCATCCGTGAAAGTGATGAAGTACTCAAAACCGCCTCTAGTTGGTGTAGACAATGGACCACACACATCAGTGTGAACAAGACTCAACACCTCCTTAACTTTATCCGCCTTTGGTGTAAATGACCTTTTGGTCATCTTTCCTATCAGGCAGGATTCACACTGAGGCCAACTTTCCAATCTCAATGAGCCCAAAGGCCCATCATGGATTAGCCTCTGAATCCTGGTTGAGTTAATATGACCCAACCTTAGATGCCAAAGGTATAAATCATTGATATTGGTCTTTCTCTTCTTAGTTAAAGGTTCAGACTGAGCATTATTTGTTTGGTTGTTAATAGGGTTTAAAAAGAACAGATTTTCATACATGTGCCCAGTATATAAAATTTCTCCATCTCTACTGATAGAAATACCAGAATGGAAAGATACAGAATATCCTTAATTTATAAGTTTTGCAACTGAAATAAAATTCTGATGAAATCCAGGTACATATAAAATGTCTTTTAAAACCACTATTTTATTATAATAAAAAATAAGATCCAACTCTCCCACTGCAAAGACCCAGACTTGTGCTCTATTACCTACTCGTAGCCCATGTTCGCCCTTCTTGAATCTTTTAATCTTTCTAAACCCCTGCAAGGAGTTACAGATATGATCAGTGGCTCCTGAATCAACAATCCAAATGGATGTTGATCCTACCATTGATATAGACTCTAGATAGAGAACATTACATGTGGGGTTTTTCTTGGCTTGAAGATCTAGACACTCTTTTTCCTAGTGTCCCTTCTTCCCACATCTGAAGCACTTGCCCTTAGGTTTGTCTTTAGGCTGGGCTATTGCGTATCCCTTCTTCCTTTTGAACTTTCTAGGCTTAGACCCAGTTCTTGAGGAAGAAGCCTTAGCAATCATGGTCATTGAATGTGGTTTCATGACCTTCTCTGCCATCTGAAGTTCCTTCATCAACTTAATCAAACTCATATTGTAATTTAGTTTAAACTAAGTAAAGGAACCCGGTAGAGATTCGAGAACCATCTCCACTTGGTTCTCGAGGTCAATGATAGCCCCTAAGATTTCTACCTCCTCGAAAGAAACAATCATCTTGAGCATATGCTCCCTGACTGATGCTCCCTCAGCTATCTTAGAGTTTATTATAGTTCGAAGAACCTCCTGCCTTGCGGACCGGCTCTTATCCGCGAACATAATGGCCAATGAATAACTAATGTCATATGCAGAAGTCATGTGTTCGTGTTTAGCCTGGAGCACATTAGACATGGAGGCTGCTAGTATATAGCAACGTGCCATTTCATTAGTCTTCTTCCATGCCTTCTCAGCCTCTCGCTCTTCGTCGGTGGAACCTTCCACGATTTCAGGGCAGGTCTCATAAAGGACATACTTATACTCTACGATTGTGAGTATTATGTCCAGGTTCCTCTTCCAGTCCACATAGTTTTGGTCCCATTAACTTATTCTCACGGAGAATAACGGCCAAAGAACTAAAAGAAACTCCTACCATTTCCAAAAAATTGAATAATAAAAGAAAGGATTTAGTTTGTGAAAATAAATTTGTGCACAGAAATTAATTTGGCTCTTAGGAAAAACTGACATAGCTTCTTTGGAAGATTAATAATTTTCTAAGCTAAGTGTAATAACCACCACAAATTAATTTCCCTTCTAGGTAATGATCTAGAGAATAACTCCATCGTGGGATGGCCGTTTCCTCTCATTTCCTATGGACATTCCTCGCAATATAACCTCCAACGTGGGCTGGCCAATTATATTACGTGTCCTGGGTTATTAATTATATCATTCCATTAGATCTAGATCCTTGTGGTATCCCAATCCTATGCGGGTTCACTCCCAGGGTGACACGAGAGGACCCATGATCTCTAATGAGGATCGTGATGGAAGCCGTGGGGCCGTTAGAACCCCTCTCCCACTTAGTCTTTTAAAATAAAGATTTTCTGAAAAATATCATTTTGAAATTTCCATTAAGTTTTTCCTTAACTCAAAAATAAAATATCCAAGTCCATTAAAATCTCTATGTCAAGGCTTATATCCTTTGAGAGATTTCTCCATGGACTAATTTTATTATTTTTCTTGGACCTAAAAGGCTCAAAATAATAAACATTAATTATTTATTTTCTGGGCTTATAGAAATAACCCAATAAATAATTAATGAGTCCAAATGAACCAAAATAATTAATTTTTAATTATTTATATCTTGGGCTTAAATAAATAACCCAATAAATAATTAAGCATTAATTATTTCCCCTTGGTTTAAGCCCAGGTTAATTTCTTAATTATTCAAATTGGACCTAGGCCCTGAATAATTAATTAACCAAATAAACCAGAAAATTAATTTCTCTCAATTCCTAATTTTATTTATTTATTTATTTATTTTATTCCAGTCTAATAATAAATTAGACATCCTGAATAAAATAAAATAAAATCCTCTTGAACTGAGATCAATTCCTCAACCCAAAATTAATTAGAACTTACGGGCTATTCCAAGGACCAAAAAGACACATCGCCTTAGCTGCTAAAATGACCAAAATACCCCTGCTATATAAATAGCTGTATTTTGCATTTTAAATATTTTCTAATATCACCATAAGGAAATATTGACCCTAAGGACAATGCTGCATTAGCAAAGTATCCGACCTATAGGTGAAATAACTAAAATACCCCTCTACACATCGCCGTACATTTAGAGAGGAAGAAGTGTACAAACACTCCTCTAAATGACATCTACCATCCTTAGGCTTCTAGTCCAATGATCCACGACTTCCTGGAGTATTTTCGCTTTCCAAAGGAGTTACCCTAAAGCACACATTCGAGTCATGTTTCCTAGGGCCCTAGATATTTAGATCATTCGGACAACTACAAGGGGCAATTTAGTATAGAAACTATCTTGTACAAGTCTGTCTTAATTAACTAGTCATACATACCCAATATGCAAGTATATTGGCCCTACGATAGAACCTCAATTATAGCAAATCAAAGTATATACTTCCAGCCTTCGCCAGACCACCAACTCATACTCAAGTCATAGAGTACTAGTACACGCTGTAGCGGTAGTAGTTTAGGTTTCTACCATATAGTACTTTTTAGAAACCACTACTACAGGTCCTGTTCTACGTATTCGAAATACGCTTATGTCATGAAGTGAGTGGACTACTCACTGGCTAAAGGTAAGCCATCTCCCATTTGGAATTCATAACATAATAACCTAAACATGATGAGATTCCCATTCTCATCAATCGGTTAAGAACAACTGTTTATGTGTTAAATAACCCGTGATCCATACCTTACTGTGAAGACCACCATTCATATGGATCACTTATTTAAACACAATGGGTCTGTTCCAAACGAGAATTGTGCACAAACAAAAAATAAATTCATAACTAATTTCTGAAAATAAATTCTTTTATTAAAATATTCGATTTTACATCAGAAACTTAGTCTAAGAGGGCATACAATCCAACAATTAGATATTTGGATTAAGTAGTTTAGATGGACTTCTGAATCCAAAATTCCAACCAATGATCTGTAGCATTTTTTTTAAAATATATCTCTTTGCATAAAATGCCATTTTGGGCTCACCTTTTAGACGGACATCCTTCAACTTTGTGAATCTAAAACCCTAGAAAACTTGATAGAAAGCAACTAGCTATTTGGACTTCGGTTTGGCTCCTATAAAAGCTTTCAGAACTTGGTTTTGAAGCAGATTTTTGTGCTATCTTTCTCAAAAATACTCTTACACTTTAGAATACAAAAATCTCCCTATTCATTTGTGCTTGAAAGTGAATTAAAATTGTTTCGAAGGTAAAAGGTATGAGTACTTAGTTGTCCATATCTTGCTCAATCTGTGAGCTATCTCTGTAATCTTTCTTTCCATCTTTCTTGTATCAAGGTTAAAGAGGTAAAACCCAGTTGGGGTGAGCCTTGATTGTTGTGATTAAAAAGGGTTGGGAGTAAAACTAAGTGTGGTGATCCTCTTATGTAAGATTGGTGTCACCTACTACCATTGATTTGGGAAAAGGTTTTAGTGAGTGGTGTTGAAATCATTAAGTGAAAACTTAAAGTAGTGGATGTAGATCATTTGAAGATCGAACCACTAAAAATCATTGAATCTTTTCTTGTGTTGTCTTGCCAAAATTTCTTCACTCGTATTTTTTCGCTATCTTCAGATCTTAAATGTTATATCTTTTCTCTAAAATCAGTGGCTTATCAAGAAGTAAACTTGTCTCTGTATTATGAAGTAAACTTGTCCTTGATCCCTCAACTACCCATCTTTATTTCATACCATTCTCTTATCATTTTGTGTTGATCTAAAAAACCCCAACCTGCACTCTTGAAGTCATGGCACATCTCTGCCATTTGATTCGTTCTTTTTTAAAGGCATCAAAATTTTTATTTCGCATTTGTTTGCCAAAAACCTTATTCATCCCCCCTCTAAGGTTTTTCAGTTTAAAATTTTAGTGACCAATCTAAAATTTTTTTTTATGATCATACTATAAATATTCAAAAATTTACGGACTAATTTGTAAAATTTTGGAGGTCATTTTATAAATGTTAACAAATTTAGTGACCAATTTAAAGTTTTTTGGGGGGTCATTTTGAAAATATAAAAAAATTTAGGGACCAAAATATATTCAAATATTCAAATATTAATACATACATACATACATACATACATACATACATACATACATACATACATACATACATACATACATACATACATACATACATACATACATACATACATACATATATATATATATATATATATATATATATATATATATTTACATATTAATACACACACACACACACATATATATATTCATAAATTTATATACATATTCATATATATAAATATATATGTATATATATATATATATATATATATATATATATTTGTACCTATGTATATATATTTGTATATGTGTGTACACATTTATATATGTACATATTCATAAATATATATATATATATATATATATATATGTGTGTGTGTGTGTGTGTGTGTGTGTGTGTGTGTGTGTGTGTGTGTGTGTGTGTACAAATATATATGTATACATATTCATACAAATGTATATACATAAAATAAACATATTTTATTTATGTTTGTGTATGTGTCCATATATATTAATATATACATATATTAATTATTCATATATATTTTTATATATATTAATACACACACACACACAAAAACACACACAAATTTAAAAGTAATCGGATATGTTTTGCCACAAAATCTAGTATAATCTCCGTAAAAATGCTGAAAACCTAACACATTTAGAAATATAAGCATATTAAATTAACGATCCAACCATTAGATTTGATAAAATTACTAAAAAAGTATTGTGACCAAATTTAAAAATAATTGGACATGTTTTACCACAGAATCTAATATAATCATAATAAAAATGCTCGAAACCTAACATATTTAGAAAGATAGCAATATCAAATTAACGATCCAATCATTAGATTTGATAAAATCACTAAAAAAAAGTATTATGACAAAATAATACTTTTCTGATATGTTTTGCCACAGATAAAATAATACAAAATAAAATCACTAAAGGTAATCAGATAAGTTTTACCACAGAATCTAGCTTAATCTTTAGAAAAATGATTAAAACCTAACACATTTAGAAAGATAGGCATATCAAATTAACGATCTAACCGTTAGATTAGATAAAATCACTAAAAAAGTATTATGACAAAATTTAAAGTTAATTAGATATGTTTTGCCAAAGAATCTAACCTAATCTTTGGGAAAAAAAGCAAAACTGAAAACCTAGCACTTTTAGAAAGATAGGCACATCAAATTAACGATTCAACCGTTAGATTTAATAAATCACTAAAAAAAGAATTAATGAAAAAATTAAAAGGTAACCAGATATGTTTTGCCATAGAATCTAGCTTAATCTCTGTAAAAATATTGAAAACCTAACATATTTACAAAGATAGGCATATCAAATTAATGATCCAACTGTTAGATTTGATAAAAATGACTAAAAATAGTATTATGACCAAATTCAAATGTAATTGAATATGTTTTGCTATATAATCTAGTATAATCTCTGTAAAAATGTCGAAAACCTAACACATTTAGAAATATAGGCATATCAAATTAATGATTCAACCATTTAGATTTGATAAAATCACTTAAAAAGGTATTCTGACAAATTTTAAAGTCAATCTGATATGTTTTGCCATAGAATCTAACTTAATCTCTATAAAAATGTTGAAAACCTAATACATTTAGAAATATAGGCATATCAAATTAACGATCCAATCGTTAGATTTGATAAAATTATTTTAAAAAGTATTGTGACCAAATTTAAAGATAATCGGATATATTTTACCACGAAATCTAGTATAATCTCAATAAAAATGCTCGAAACCTAAAACATTTAGAAAGATAGACATATCAAATTAACGATCCAATTGTTAGATTTGATAAAATCACTAAAAAATATATTATAACAAAATTTAAAGGTAATCAAATACGTTTTGCCTCACAATCTAGTTTAATCTCTGTAAAAATGCTGAAAACCTAACACATTTAGAAAGATAGGCATATCTAATTAACGATCTAACTGTTAGATTTGATAAAATTAGTAAAAAAAATAATTGTTTATTAATTTTTAAAACATTAATATTATAAAAAAATATAATAATAATAATAACAATAACAACAACAATAATAATAATAAAATTTTCTATGAACTAGTATTATTCCGTATAATAAATTATTTTGTATATTCATAAAATTTTAAAAATGTATATGATGTTAATTATATCATTATTCTTATTAAACAATTATATACATATAGATCAATTTAAAAAAACTTTTATGTATATATATATATATATATATATATATATATATATATTTCTAATATATATATATGTACATATATACACACACATACAAATATATACATACATACATACATACATATATATATATATATATATATATATATATAGACACACAACATATATATAAATATATATGCCACACAAATACAAATATATGTACACACACACACAATAACAATAACATATATATAAATAAATATATATATATATATATATATATATATACATATATTACAAAATGCACGAAATCTAACCCATTTACAAAGATAGGTATATCAAATTAAAGATCCAATTATTAGATTTGATAAAATCACTAAAAAACGTTATATAACAAAATTTTAAGGTAATTGAATATGTTTTGGCACAGAATCTAATATAATCTCTATAAAAATACATAAACATAACACATTTAGAAAGATAGGCAAATCAAATTAATGATCTAACCATTAGATTTGATAAAATCACTAAAAAAATATTAAGACAAAATTTAAAGATAATCGGATATGCTTTGCCACTTAATCTAATATAATCTCTATAAAAATGCTCAAAACCTAATCCATTTACAAAGATAGGCATATCAAATTAATGATTCAACCGTTAGAATTGATAAAATCACTAAAAAAAAAAGGTTTTATGACCAAATTTTAAGGTAATTGAATTTGTTTTGACACAAAATCTAGTATAACCTCTATAAAAATATAGAAACCTAACATATTTAAAAATATAGGTATATCAAATAAACGATCCAACCTATAAATTTGTTAAAATCACTAAAAATAATATTATGACAAAATTTAATTGTAATCAAATATGTTTTGCAACTTAATCTAGTATAATCTCTATAAAAATACTCGAAACATAGCCTATTTACAAAGATAGACATATCAAATTAATGATCCAACCGTTAGATTTGATAAAATCACTAAAAAAAAAAAAGTTTTTTGACTAAATTTTAAGGTAAACGAATATATTTTGGCATAGAATTTGGCATAATCTCTATAAAAATACTCAAAACCTAACACATTTATAAAGATAGGTATATCAAATTAACTATCCAATAGTTAGATTTGATAAAATCACTACAAAAATGTATTATAACAAAATTTAAAGATAATCGGATATGTTTTGCCACTAAATCGAGCATAATCTCTATAAAAATACAAAAAACCTAATATATTTAGAAAGATAGGAATAATAAATTAGTAATCCAACCTTTAGATTTTATAGAATTACTAGAAAAAGTGTTAGGATCAAATTTAAAGGTAATCGGATATTTTTTGCCACTTAATCTAGTATAATCTCTGTAAAAATACTCAAAACCTAACTTATTTACAAAGATAGGCATATCAAATTAATAATTCAACCGTTAGATTTTATAAAATCGCTAAAAAAATATTTTATGACCAAATTTTAAGGTGATCGAATATGTTTTGGCTCAAAATCTAGCATAATATGTATAAAAATTTAGAAATCTAACACATTTAGAAAGATAGGAATATCAAATTAATGATTCAACTATTAGAATTGATAAAATCACTAAAAGTTATATTAGGACAAATTTAAAGGTAATCGGGTATATTTTGCCACTTAATCTAGTATAATCTCTATAAAAATACTTAAAACCTAACACATTTACAAAGATATGTATATCAAATTAATGATCCAACCGTTTGATTTGATAAAATCGCTAAAAAAAATATTTTATGACCAAATTTTAAGGTAATCGAATATATTTTGACACAGAATCTAATATAATTTGGATAAAAGTACAGAAACCTAACACATTTAGAAAGATAGGTATATCAAATTAATGATCCAACCGTTAAATTTCATAAAATCACTAAAAACAATATTGGAACAAAATTTAATGGTAATTGGATATGTTTTGCAACTTAATCTAGTATAATCTCATTAAAAATGCTCGAAACCTAATCAATTTACAAAGATAGGCATATTAAATTAATGATTCGACCACTAGATTTGATAAAATCACTAGAAAAATGTTTTATGACTAAATTTTAAGGTAATCGAATATGTTTTTGGCATAAAATCCAATATAATCTCTATAAAACTGCAAAAAACCTAACACAGTTGCAAAGATAGGCATATCAAATTAACGATCCAACCATGATATTTCATAAAATTACTAAAAAAATATCAAGAAAAAATTTAAAGGTAATTGAATATGTTTTATTAGTTAATCTAGTACAATCTCTATAAAAATACTCACAATCTAACATATTTACAAAGATAGACATATCAAATTAATGATCAAACCATTAGAATTGATAAAATTACTAAAAAAACATATTATGACAAAATTTAAAGATAATCGGATATGTTTTTGCCACTTAATCTTGTATAATCTCTATAAAAATATAGAAAGCCTAATACATTTAGAAAGATAGGGATATCAAATTAATGATCCAACCGTTAGATTTTATAGAATCACTAGAAAAAGTATTAGGACTAAATTTAAAGGTAATCGAATATGTTTTACTACTTAATCTAGTATAGTCTCTATGAAAATGCTCAAAATCTAACCTATTTACAAAGATAGGCATATCAAATTAGTGATTCAACTGTTAGATTTCATAAAATCTCTAAAAAATATTTTATGACAAAATGTTAAGGTAATCGAATATGTTTTGGCATAGATCTTGCATAATCTTTATAAAAATACAGAAAACCTAACACATTTACAAAGATAGGAAAATCAAATTAACGATCCAACCGTTTAGTTTAATAAAATTACTAAATAAATTATTATGACCAAATTTAAAGATAATCGTATATGTTTTGCCACTTAATCTAGCATAATTTTTATAAAAATGCTTGAAACCTAACCTATTTATATATATATATATATCAAATTAATGATATAACCGTTAGATTTTATGAAATCACTAAAAAAAATTTATGACCAAAATTTATGGTTATCAAATATGTTTTGGCATAAAATCTAGCATAATCTCTATAAAAATGCAGAAAATTTAACATATTTAGAAAGATATGTATATCAAATTAATTATCAAATCGTTAGATTTGCTTAAATCAATAAAAGAGTACCTAATCTATCATAATCTTTATAAAAATGCTCGAAACCTTACCCATTTACAAAGATAGGCATATTAAATTAATGATCCGATCATTAGATTGGTTAAAATTACCTAAAAACAAATTACAACCAAATTTGAAGGTAATCAAATATGTTTTGCCTCCTAATCTTGCATAATCATTATAAAAATACCTAAACCTAATATATTTATAAAGATAGACATATCAAATTAACGATCCAACCGTTAAATTTATTGAATTTGCTAAAAATAAAAAATGTATTATGACCAAATTTGAATATAATCGTACTTGTTTTTCTACATAGTCTAACTTAATTTCTATAAATTAGCCCAAAACTTAATTCATTTATAAATATTTAAAAAATTAGAGATTAATTTGTAAATTTTTTGGGATTATATTTTAAATATTCTAAAATTTAAAGATCAATTTATAAATTTTTTGTTATCATTTTATAATTTTACAAAATTTAAGGAACAATTTGTAAAATTTGGGATCATATTTTATATATTTTGAAAATTTAGGGACCAATTTATAAAATTTTTTAGGGTCATATTATAAATATTTTAAAATTTAGAGATCAAATTACAAAATGTTAAGGTCGTTTTGTAATTATACAAAATTTAAAGACAAAATTATAAAAATTTTAAGGTCATATTGTAAATATTTAAAAATTTAAAGACAGGTAGGAAATATGAATTTTGTTGCTAAAAGTATAGTTAATAGTGATAAAAGTTAATATTTTTAGTTAGGAAATGAATGTTTGTCATTGATGATGCATTATTAGCGAGAAAAATTAAGTTAGGAAATGAATTTTTGTCGCTGACATCATCAGCGAGGAAACTTAAATTTTCTCACTAATATACTTGTTTTCTAACTAAAGCTATCACTTTTAGTTAAGAAATAAAAAGTTTATCACCGAAGGTCTTAATCAATAGCGATAAAAAGTTTTGTCACTGAAGACAAAACTTTAATTAGGAAGAAATTTTTGTCGCCAATGTATCATTTTCTTGTAGTGCTTATACTAACTTGTGCAGGTTTGAGAATACTATCCGATAGGTGGCCATTTCCGAACTATGGTCCCTTTCTTCGCAGCGTGTCAGTTTTTAATATTTAGTCATCTTTAACTAGCACCACATTTTCTAATGGAAAAAATAGAGGGTGGACATGAGACATCCGAACCGTAGTGCCGACGTCTATGACGATGATAAATGTATAATTAATTGGGGTGTACACACTCAGTTGATCATATATTTATTATTATGTTCATATGATTGGAATCCAATAGTGTTCATATTTTCTGTTGGGAGATATACTCCCGGGTATTATTTTTTATGGGACAATATTTTGTCGATAGATGATGTGAGATCACGATGTGGAATTTCGACCCATGCATCTTCAACACCACCACATAATCTTAAATTTATTGCAGTTCACATAAATGACAGTGAGCATGACACAAGAAGCAGATTTCTGCCTTTATTCGAAAGTGCAAATATTTCAACAAAAATGCTACTTCTCACAACGAAGCTTGGGTAAAACACCATGGATAAGACGATCGGAAATGTGACGATAGACCTCTTGTGTCGAATGTGTACCATCCCAACTCATATACTTTGCTGGATTCAAGCAAGACCCCACTCCATTCGTTCCACATTTCCTCTGGCTATCGTAGTTGTACTTCCCTCCGATACCGCAACACGCTTGCAGCAACGATCGTCGATCGAACCCGAGAAGTGGACCGTGATGAATAACATATTTGAAGGCATTGTAGATATCGAAGTACAGAATATCTACATGGGGAAACTCTGATCTCAGGGAAGCCAGAGCTCTCTGAAGAACGTTGTTGTGGAACTGAGAGAAGTCGTTCCTTTGTCTCCAACAGCCCAGTTCATCATAATCGTCATGGTTTGTTCTGGGAAATGAAGTCAGGTATATAGGGAAACATCCTGCTGGAAAGTCGCCCGGAACTATGATATGAATTGCTCCAAGTTTGATGACTTCTTTTACAGCTTTGGTAATGGATTTAACGACAGACGGCACATAAGTTTTCGCCTGTTCTATGGACTTTCCTTGAAAAAAAGCGTTGCCGTAATCATTGCCCCCTATCTCTCCCACGATGAAAAGTGCATTTTGGAAACTGTTTTCATTCTGCTGCAGAGATTTGAGATGTTTCTTGAACCATTTCAGTTGAAGGCTAAGGGGAATGTTTGATGGTTTTACGCTTATGTTTATAGCAGCAAAAAAGTCATTATCGAGAGCTGTACTTCCTCCTACTGCAAAATTTACACCATGTTCGAAGGAAGCATTTTTGTCGAGGTATGGTTCGAGAAATGGGAGATCAAGAGCTTTGGCTAAGTAATCAATCACAAGAAGCCCATTGGAGAAGCGACCTGTGGGCTTGTGGAAGTAAGTCTCACCATAAGGCAGACTGGAAATGTTGAATTCTGAAGGTGCACCAGCTTGCCTGATGCGATTGCCGGTGTCTGAAACTGAATCACCAAATTGGTAAATTTGTTGGAAGGAACAAGCGGTCTTATTTTGAGAAGCAAGAACAGAGCAAAAGAGAGAAAAAAGTATGAGAACCGAGAATATTTTCAAGGAAGACATTGTTGAGATGAGCTCGGAGGTTTCTGCTTTCCTCCTCGGTTTTATGTGCCAGACCTTTGTGAGAGGATAGAATTTATATAGAAATTGATGGTAGGTTTCTTCCCTTGACTGTTTGAGGTTATTGAACGCATGCAATAAACTTATTTTTAAAATAGAACGATCTTAGAAACCTGTATTTCATGCATTAATGTTATGTACTTTTTAGGTGGATAGAAGTTCTAATGCATTTATCTACAATAATTGGATCTATAAAACCATTTTCTGAGTATTAAGCAGCTCTTTCCCAAAAAAAAAAAAAAAAAAAAACTATAAAAGTGCACACTACATAAATATATATATATATATATATATATATATATATATATATATATAAAGAGAGAATTTGGATTAATTATATTACTATCTTATTACAATTAGTTTCGAGTTCTTGTAGTTTTAATTTATTTACCAATTTGTGTGTCTAGGAAGGACTACTAATGGGAAACTATTCTCTTTTATTAAGGGGAATAATTGGATTTTTTATTCTTTTATTGAAAAATCAATCTCCATTTACACTCAATCAGCAATATTCTCACCTCAATCCTTTTAAATAAATCTCTTAATTAGTATTTATTTTTATTAATTTTATTTCTTAAATTTATAAAATTATAACATGCCGAGCAAAACCCGTTCACCTCAATGCATTAAATAAATCTTTTAATTAGTAATTATTTACAGTATTGATCTTGACATTATTGATACAATTCCCCGACTTCCCCCTTCCCAACTTAGCTTTTCTATTGTCCTTTCCTCTGTCTGCTCTAAGGTCATCTTAAAATGTTATTTTCTCCGTCCCATAATATAAATCGTTTGACTTAATTTTACGCATATTAAGATTCTTAAAAACAAGGTGATTTTATGTTTTTTCTTCCTAAAACACTTCTATTTAAATGTTTTGGAAACGAGAGAAGAGAGAGAGAGAGAAAGAAATGGAAAGAGAATAATAAATAAGGATAAAATGTAAAAATAGCTTCAAAACCTTTTTAAAAAATCCCCAACGATTTATAATTTGAGACAACAAAAATAGTTTCAAACAACTTATATTATGGGACGGAGGGAGTACTATTTTTGTTTCACAATATAAATTGTTTTATAAAATTTTATTATTTTTTAAAACTCTATCACTCCTTATAATCTTTCTTTTCATTAATTATGATTCAATTCTCTCCAAACGTACTACATATTTCATGCATATGTAGTTTAGTATTAGGGATAATTTTTTTAAAGTTTAGTTTTAAAGTTGTTTGAAATTTAAAATCCTTAGTTCCTATATACATAAATTTAAAACGACTTATATTGTAAAACGAATATAATATTTGGTGAACCAACAAACCTCATTTTGGATATCTTAGAACAAATTCTTATGAGTTAAAGAATAACAATCTTTCTTACGATGACTTTTGTAATAGTCCCATCTCGTATGACTTTATTAGCAATAGTCATATATGTTGGATTTATATAAATAAGTCTTAATTATATTGTTCTACTTAATAAATGGGTGCTCTTTTGTAGTGGGTGCACTAAATTCTGTGCCGTTTTAATATTGTGAATAATATTCAAAATTTTCAGAAACGAATGCTTATCCGATCAAAATTTCTTCTACGGAACTACCGACAAAATCTTGCACACATTTACAAAAAATTATTAGCCCGGCAAGGACATGCATAGCTATCGAGTTGTCTTGACCCGTGAAATATTTGTTTTATATTCTAACTATATTGGTCCGGCAAGGACATGCATAGTTATCGAGTTGTCTTGACCCGTGAAATATTTGTTTTATATTCTAACTTTATTTGGATAATGAATACTTGTTAAGTAGTATTCACGTCAGTTTTGTTGAGTCGACTTAATGGTTACTTTGAATTGTTGTCAATTTGATGAGTTTTTCGAGCCGATAAAGTCAACATTTTGAGTAGCCGTTAGTTATAGTCAATATCGGCACCACAAAGCCAATAGAAGTAAAACGAATTCCTGATCTTTCGACGCGAGAATTCTGCGAGCATATCCACGACTGTTGGGAGTATTCTTTGGCCGGAAAAAACTCCACGATCTGTTAATGGCTCGATTGTAGCAAGTATAAAAGGAGAATGCTGCCCAGAGCCCATACATGACCATCATCAACCAACAACATTAAATTTTTATTTCTTCTGCTTTGTCGTCATTTACAACTTTTTAGTCTAGGATTTCAATTTCTTACAACTTTCTTACCGTTTTGTTATAGCTTTGTTTCCAGCTTCCCATTCTTCTGTCAAGGTTTAAATTTGTTCTGTACTTTCGTTGAATCAAGTCAATACACGTATCTGCTTGTTGTTCCGAAAAGTTCTTCTATTGTACATTTTCAGCTGACTTTCTTGGACCCTTTCTATAGTAAGTTCAAGGAATCCTATCCCTGATTCAAAAAAGATCTGATACCATTTTCTGTTTTCACCATATTGGATAGTTTGTGTTTATCGAAAGTGTAGCCGATACCTGATTACATCGGCTCATCATTTTGACAGCAACACAGATTGGCACGCCCAGTGGGACCCGAGGTCAGTTTTCGCATGCTATTACGGTCAGGACGTTTGATGGTGAACAATTCACAATAGCCACCTGCACTAGAGTCATCTGAACGACTCCCAATTCGTACTTTCCGGGGAGTTTTTGATCCTTCTGTTACTACTTCCAGTTATACTCAGGTTACTCCTCCGGAGTAAGGGTGTCAGTCCTCACCCCCACCACAGGTATCTCAGTCGACATTTACCTCTCTAACTGCTATCCGACATACTATGGAACAATGTACTGTGAGCTCTTGCAGGGTCTTATCCTGCAATTTGCTACTATTTTTCGACCTCTACTTTAGAATGAGCTCCAACAATTTGTACAGAGGCAAAATATGTAAATTTTCACTCAGCCACCGGGTTACCCTACACAAGGGACAACCATGACACCTGCGTACCATATGCCATCGGCTGATGGTGCACTATCTTACGAATCAGTTCACCTTCTGCATAGAGAAATGTCTTTCCCTGCTATTGGGGGACACTAAGTTATTCCAAGAGTAGTGGCTCAGAACACTATGCCAGCAGAAGTGTTTCCAGGAAGGAGTTCGGTTCCGATAATAGGATTATCAACAACTTATGAAGCAGCCCCAACCTTCGTTAGGAGAAACATGCCACCTTTCGGGGGGCAGCCGAATTACTCTACTTCTTGTCCTCCTGTGTATCCGACAATGACAACAGCTTATCCATCCAGGGGATCGAAAGTACTGAGCCTTTCATGGGGCAAGGTTCTCGACCTGTCATACAAGGTCCTTCAGCCCAGATTCAACAGCCATACCAGCCGGCCGATATAATGACGGAAGCATCTCGTCGACAGTCACTGGATCAGCTCATGTACCAAAAACCTTATCCTGATTGGGTGGATTCCATGGCAGTACTCCCTCGAGGTTTCAAGCTACCAGAGTTTACTACGTTCTCTGGTGAAGATAATAAGTCCACCATAGAACACATCGAGAGGTTTACAACACAATATGGTAAGTTGAGAAATAACGAATGGCATAAATTACAACTGTTTTCATTGTCTTTAACAAGGGCAACGTTCGCCCGGTATGCCAATCTAGCTTCTAACTCTGTATACTCATAGGCTGACATGGAAAGATTTTTTCACCAACGATTCTTTAAACCTGCATCGGAAGCTTCCATTGCCGACCTCTTAGCAATAAAACAAAAGGGCTCAGAAGATAAGATGTTGCGGATTTTATTGAGCGTTTCTAGCAAACTAAGTCCAAGTGTACAACCCAGTTGCTAGAGACAGAATGTGCGAGAATTGCTATCAGCAGAATTCATCCGCAACTCAAAGAACGACTCATTTTTCAAGATTTCTCTGATCTATCCCGTTTGTTATCTCATGCCGTCAGAATAGAAGAAATGATCAAGGAGAAGGAGAAGAGGCGTTCCGTAAAGTTCTCCCATGGCCAGACAATTATATCAGTCATAGACGATACCAAGAGGACGATGAAGAGCAAGCTATAGAGGTAATGGTGGCTGAGTTGGTAAAGGGTTCCTCCTACACGTGTCTACATTTGAAGCCTGGCAAAGGGAAGGAAGAAGTTACCACAGCAGGACCATCCTACTCTTTTGATGTTTCAAAAGCTAAACAGATCTTTGACCAACTAGTGGCAGATAAATAAATCTGTTTGACTTATGGACACAGGATCCCGAGCCAAGAAGATTTGAAAGGAAAAAAGGTACTGTAAATGGCACAATTCCTTTTCTCATAGTACTAATAGTTGTGTTGTTTTCAGGAATACCATTCAAAAGGCTATCCAGGAAAGAAGATTAAAGTTTGCAGATAAAAAGGAAGAGACCTTGGTGGACACGAATCCATTTCCGTTAGCTGATGCGCACATGCTGCAAATCGAAGCGGGTAGGAATTATGAAGAACCTACAGAAAGCAATAAGCCAGAGGTGATAGGGAAAGGATTCCAAAAATTGGATGGTAAACCATCGGTTTTTACTAGTTTATCTCCTTCCTCATTTGTAGCACATTTCCATGGCAAAGAAGGGAAACTAACAGTGCAGGTGCCCCAAGAGAGGCCATTTCTGATTGGCCGTTGTTCCTGACCTTCAAAGTCCCAAAAAAGACGAGAACAACGGAAGCGAGCAAAACAAAGGCGGCTTCTTGATGCTTGGGTCGAGGAACAAGTATCCCGTGATAATGGCCAAAAATATACTCAGCATCCTGCTGTCAAGTTTTCGAGCTACCTCTCGTCAAGAGTCCATGGAAGAGGATTATCATGCGGAGGAAAAAGCTAAAGTGGAATTGGTTGATGTCAAGGCCCCACCAGAAGGGATGCTTTTTCCAATTCCGACAGCCCAGAGTGGTAACCACCTCAGGCCCTTATATATCAAAGCACATATCAACGACAAGCCTTTTACTTGAATTTTTGTTGATGGTGGAGCTGTCTTGAATGTAATGCCTTTCTATACCTTGAAATGATTCGGGAAAGATAGAACGGATTTGTCCTCTACCAATGTACAAATGGTTAACTTCATTGGAGAAGCAGCTGCGGCAGAAGGCGGTATCACCTTTGAAGTCACAGTCAGGACCAAGACCAGTAAGACGGTCTTTTTTATAATTAATGCAAAGTCAGCTTATTCTGTTTTATTGGGCAGGGATTGGATTCACACAAACCATTGCGTACCGTCCACTTTACATAAGATGATGTTGATCTGAGATGGAGAATGGGTAGAACAAATTCCAACCGATCCCAATCCATTTTTAGCAGAAATTCATATGAACGAAACTCTATTTTATCATCTGACCTTTAATTCGAGCTAGTATGCCAAGCTAAATATGGTTCGTAACCTGATCACAACTGAAGAGCCAAGGGGAAACGGCTTACGACCGAAAGATCCAGAGGTTTGGCGAGCTCCTGGTTTTGTTGCTCAAGATCCGTTAACAGAAGTAGACATAGGAGAACTTGGGGAGAATAGAACAATCAAGGTTAGTCTACATTTGTCTGTTGTGCAGAGAGATAAGTTGTCTTGTCTAATCCGCAGGTATAAAGATTGCTTTGCATGGGACTACCATGAGATGCTAGGATTGGACAGAAGCATTGTGGAGCATCGTTTACCTGTCAAAGAAGGCTTTAAACCTCATAAACCACCGGCAAGACGTTTTAATCCCGCGTTGCTACCCAGGATTAAGGAGGAGATAGAAAGGTTACTTTGGTGTGGATTCATCCATACGTGCCGATACACAGATTGGATATCTAACATTGTGTCGGTCATTAAGAAGAATGGTTAACTACGTATCTATATTGACTTCAGAAACATAAACTTGGCTACTCCAAAAGACGAGTATACTATGCCGATGGCAAATATGCTAGTAGATTCTGTTGCGGGTAACCAATTTCTAAGTTTCATGGATAGTTATTTAGGGTATAACCAGATATTCATAGCTGAGGAAGATACACACAAAATAGCATTCCATTGCCCAAGGTCTATCGGTTTGTTTGAGTGGGTAGTCATGCCATTTGGTTTGAAGAACGTTGGTGCTATTTTTCAGCGGGCTATGAACCTCATCTTTCATGATCTTATCGGTAGCACAATGGAGGTCTACATAGATGATTTGGTTGTAAAGTCCTTCACTTTCTTACAACATTTGGTTGATTTGGAGCAATTATTTCTCCGAATGCACAAGCACCATTTGAAGATTAATCCCGCTAAGTGTGCATTTGGAGCTACTACTGGGAATTTCCTTGGTTTTTTAGTACACCAGAGGGGGATTGAAATAGATCAGAATAAAGCTAGAGACATTTTACAGGCAAGACCTCCTCAGACGAAGAAGGAGCTTTAGAGTTTCCTAGGGAAGATAAATTTCCTACGACATTTTTTGGTAAATTCTACGGGTAAACAGAAAGCTTTTTTTTTTCTTTATTATGATTAGAGTTGTCTCAAGATTTTATTTGGCAGCCTAAGCATTAGGTAGCATTTGATCAGATAAAGAAAGCTTTGTCACATCCACCGGTATTAGCACCTCCCCACAACCAGTCTTCCATGAAATTATACATTTCAGCTGCACAAGAATCCATCGGCAATTTATTAGCTTAGGATGACCGACAAGGGATTGAAAGAGCGGACTATCTTAGTCGAAATCTATCGGACACAGAGACCAAGTACACCCCTATTGAAAAATTGTGCTTATCTCTCAACTATACGTGCATAAAGTTGGAACATTACTTGTTACTTAGGGAAGTACATGTCTTGTGCAAGGTAGATTTAATTAAATTCTTGTTGAATCGTCCTCTGTTAAATGGACGGCTTATGAAATGGGCAGTTAAATTACATGCTTTTTTCCTAACTCATGTGCCGCTAAGGGTAGTCAAAGGACAGGCTATTGCGGATTTCTTAGCCGAACATCCTTCTTTGGAAGTACCACAGGAAGTACCTGATAGGGGCTAATTTGGTTATATTTTGCGTAGTTATTTGAGGCTCTTTTGTAATACATTTTGTGCAATAACTAGTCATATTCTTTCATATTTGAGATTTTACCATTGAAAAGGTATTTTGGTCATTATTTTATGTTTTTAGGTAAAACGAAGCAAAACCGTCGCGAAATAGAGCAGAGGCGGTGCAGGCTGGAAGCCTGGAACCGGCGCGGGCTGTACACTGGATGCATGGACTTCAAAGCGATGGAAAAATTGGAGAAGTAGAATGTTGGAACATTACTTGTGGTAGTATATGAGTTATATGGTTTATTTATACTTGTCGAGTAGTAAGGGTAAAAAGAGAATTTTGCTTGGGGACGGAATAGGAAGACGGCTTAAGGCTTAGATAAGAAGAGAATTTAGTTGGGAAAATAAGAACGAGAGTTGTTGTGATTAAATGGTTAGATCTTTGTGATTTAATCTATAAGGTCATGAGTTCAAATCCCATCACCTAAGTTTTATTTATAATTATCTTAACAAATGTTTGAATTTTCATTTTTCTTACATCCCTTAAAGTTAGGAATGTTGTCCTAGGGAAGACATAATGGTAATGTCTTAACCATGTGATCTTGTCCCAAAAGGAATTCTAGAAGAATGTTGGTCTCCATTATTCTTGCAAGCCTTGTCCTAACCTATTCAAATTTAAACTACTCTTATTTTTTAAATTCATTTCAATATCTATAAAAAGTCTTGGAATTCCTTGCTTGAAGTTTCAAAAATTCCAGCTCTTGGGGATAAGAGGATGACTGAAATTGTGGAAGGAAAATAGGAAGAGGTTTTTGAATAAAACACCATAGCTATTCTTCCAAGAACTTCATTTTCTTCTTGTTCTTGTTTTGGTTAAAATCTGGAAAATTTTCCAAAAATTCTTCATGGCTGGTTTTCAAAAATTGTAGCAACCTTTCTCTACCTAATTCTTGCAAACAACTAACCATCTTGTGTAAGATGAAAGCTGAAAACACCTTGGAATTTTTGCAGCTTGTACAAGCTATAACAAACCAGAATTTTTCCAGCAAACAATATAGCTTTGAACATGAACATTGAGCCATCCATTTGTGCACAAGAACACCTGCAACTTTCCTCTTTCTTCTCCAAGATGGTGGCTGGAAAACCACAATTAATGGACCTTTAAACACTCCTAAATTCCAGCTACAAGTTAAGTTCAAAGGGGTTTGAAGAATCTGCTCAAAATCCTTCCAAATCACAAGAGTTCTTTAGCTAAAATTCCATAATTTTTTCCAGCTTTGACTATCAAAGGTAAGAACCAATTGCTTCATCGAACTTCTTCATATTTTCGGCCACTTGCAACCATGGACAGAACACTCAATTACCTAATCTTCTACCTCAAACATCTTAACATTTCCCTCAATTTGAAATTTGAAAAAGCTGAAACTCTCTCTCTCTTTCTTGGATAACCGAAATCCTTTCCCCTAGCTAGGCCATTTTACCATCATTCACGAGACACACACAAAACACACTCTCTCAATTCCTTCTCAAGAACACCAAGAACACACACTAAACTTCTTCAACTTCCAATCACCCTTATTCATTCCAAATCACTCCAAGAACCCTCAAACCAACTAGGATTCGATCCATACTCACTCCTAGGCCACTCCATAACACCGAAAACACCAAAGTTGATCTTCCATTCGGATCAAACACACTTTTTGGCCAAGAACAAAAAGAACATCAAGAAGGTAAATTTAAACACCTTGGACATTTTTCATCTCTTCATCACCATTTCATTATCATCCTAATCTCTCTCTCTCTCTCTCTCTCTCTCTCTCTCTCTCTCTCTCTCTCTCTCTCTCTCTCTTGGCCGAATCATTGATGGCCATTCTTGAACAATTTTGACCAAGGAAGGACTCTTCAAACACCCAAGGATCTTCATTGCACAAGGCGATATCTTCAACTAACAATCATCAAAACAAGTATTTCTCTCATGACCTTCTCTTTAAATTCTCAAACTTAAGGCTTTTAGATGATGGTATTGATAGGTTGATTGAATAATGTTGGGTTGGAGATATGTTTGTGAGGGGAAACAAATTTAAGGCATGAAGATTGGAAAGAATGTTGTAAGTCATGAAGTGTGGATTATGCTTTAAGATCATTGTATGTTCATTATAATTAAAGGCTTTATGGATGTAATTGATGTATGATAGACATTATACCACCCTTGTTAATTATGCCTTCATGATGTTATTTTTCAATAAATCCCTAGATGATATTATAGCTAGTAGAATATCACCTTTGTTGTGATGTGTGTTAATACAAGTCCATTTTTGGATAAATCGGCTTGCTATTTTGTTGGATCTATGTGTGTATGAATATGTATATAGATTTTCTCTAGTATTTCACTATGATCGTTAAAAATTATTGTAAGAACTAATTTTATTATTTTTAGTATTATTCTTACGATCATCATCATCATCATCATTATTATTATTCTAATTTAATTGACTAATTTTAGTAAACATAAATATTTTTTAAATTAATAATTATTTGAATTATTGTTATTTCATTGGATAAATAAATAGTAATATTGTCATTAAATATAAATAATATTATATTAGAATTAATTAATACCAAATGTCTTTTATATTCATATTATTATTAGTTAGCATTACTAAAACTTTTATTTAGACTCATAAATATTATTTATATTAGAATAACTTATTTATTATTAATTTTATTTGTTATTTATTATTTATTATTAAAATTACTTATAATCTATTATTAATATTACTTATTATTTTGTAATAATATTATTTATTATTTATTACCAATATTATTTAGGATTTATTATTAATAGTACTTATTACGAATTACTAATTTTATTTATTGTTAATATTACTCATTATTTATTACTTGTTAATAAATTGTTAATATTATAATTTATTATTTATTATTCATAACACCTATTTATTTTAACTTATCAAATTAATCTTATTCTATAAAATACCTTATCAACTAGTGTTAAAGCTTAAGGCATTGTTGTCATAGCTAGATGTTGTTGTATTTAGTTGAGCTTAAGCATGTTAGGCTAAAAGTTATTCATTTAAAGAAAGTATTGTCTAGATTTTGAGACTTATACCCTATATTTAACCCAGGCAGGGTTAGGTTGCCTTAAACTATCTTGAAAGGTTGTTGTACCTAAGAAAGGTAAGAGATCAGGTAAGTCCTTGCATAAAGATGTTTGTGAACAAATGCATTTTGCAAGTCAAATGCACTGATTATCGTGGAAGATGTACCTTGAGATGCAATTATGAACAATTTATTCCTTCTTCTAAAATAAAATATTTTTTGTCAAGCAAATAATTTTCTGAGCAAAACAATAAATTTTCCTTAAACAAATTTTTACCTAAGGTTGTTCGAAAACCATAATTACTAATTCAAAAAAAGCTCTTCATTGATTTTATATTTCCTAAGTGGAATAAACATAACGTTGAGTACTTAATTAGGGTAGACTATTAGGATTAGTTTTTGAAGGGTTGGGTAAGCCTCTCAATAGGAGGCTACCTCTAAGGGGTGAACCCTGCCTAGACAAGACGACAGTTCTTGTTGGCCAGGTTAGTTCGAGCTAGCAATACAGTTCAGCTAGACTGTTTATTTCCGGAGTGGACAACTGATAAATTTGGATGTAGAGATAGAGGAGTATCTCACCCCGTGGACCATACACCCACTTGTATCAGCATGAATAAAGTGTGGCATCCTGATCATTCTCTTGTCATGACGCACAAAGTGTGGCATCCTGACCGTTCTTTTGTTATGGTGCACAATGTGTGGTGCCATGTCCATTCATGATGCACAGTTTCAGATACAACTTCATTTGAGTGGTTATTTATTTAAAAGTCAAGCACTTTTACTTTACAAATCTGATAATACACTACTCAGTATTCAAAGACAAAATTCTGGACTTGCAGACTCGTTGTTGTGACTTGTCCAGAACTTGTAACATGAACAGTTTTTCCTGAAATACCATGAGCACATATAGGACTTACTGAGAAATATTTCTCCCACCATTTATATCATGTCATCAGATCAATCCTGCTTGGACGGTCAATTTACTTATGCTGCCATAGGCTTGGAAGATTTATTTTGATGTATTTATTTATTGGAGGATTTAGTTACCATCTATTTGTTCAAGACTTGTATAAGACTTGTTTTCGGATTGTAATGAGTTTTTTATTAAGTTATTTCTTTCTATATTTTCTATTATCTAGTTATAAAGACCCCTTATCCCTAGGACGGGGTGACATCCCTGCCCCTTTTGGGGTATGTAGGTAGTGGGGTATTACACTTGTGACGACCCCATATGTTAGCACTCATGCTTTGGATGCCCTTCCCCACAAAAGTCATAACTTACACTTATTACCTGCCCTTGGGAAGGAGATGTTACCAATTGATCCATCTTTTGCATGAGTGCTTCCACCTTTACCTCCAATGCTGCCATTGCATCCACCTTGTGTACTCCATAGACACAAGCTCTTGATCATGAACTACCCCAAGCATAGTTGTTTGTGAAGGGATTTCACTAACGCAATAGCATTTAACGCAGCAGAAAAAATAGAAATCCCATCACAGGATCGCATGCATATGATTTAAACAGGTAAAAGAACGAGCATCCGTTTACCTCAGGCGTTCAAAAATTCCTTTGCATCTGTGAAGCCTAAGGTGCGATCCAGCAAACCTCTCGATCAAACAGTAATTGGATGATGAACAGTTTGTCTCGCTTCTTCAATCTCAATGTGAGATTGACTCTAACAGTAATCCACATGAGGTATGCTCTCAAGAATGCCAGAACACAATCTCTATGCTAGCAGAGAAATAATGGAGGCAAGGTTAAGACACAGAGAAGAGAAGAAGAGAGTCGTGTGTTTGTTTTAAGAGAAAATTTTTTCTCTGTGTTGTTTTTTTTTAAAAAACAAAAACCCGCTTATTCTCCGGGGAAAATAAACAGAAAACAACGCAGGTGACACCTCTTGGAAATTTTAAAAGAACTAGAATTCTTCAATTATAATTAGAACGTACAAGTTCTCACAATTACAATTTGGCCTAGAAAGTATAATTAAATATAATTTGGCCCAAAAAACTTCTACTTCTCACAATTAACCTACAATGTTATCATATAACATCTCGAGTACATAATCTTCTATTGTGTGTGACCTATTAGGTCTCCCGGTCCAATGGTAGTGAATATGAATAAATCTAAAAGTCTTTGAGATTAATAATCCTTAATAATTTAGAATTAATCTACTAATTCTAATCAGGATTAGTTTATTAATTCATCAATTAAAAAACTCATATTCTGCAGATGATGACCACCCAAGAGTCTAGAAAGTCAAGTAGCTTGACATGAACCCTTCAATAACAAATTACAATGCAATTAATTCCTTTCACCACACAATATCTTATATCATTCAATTTGGAATACGGAATTAGTGCCAACTCCCTCCAGATTATATATTAATTCTGGCAAAAAAATATTAGTACTTGTACTAGGAATCCACTACTCTACAAGTGTATCAATCGGAACTGATTTCCAATACAAAATTACCTTAGCTAAGGATTTCACAAGTAGTAATTTTAACAAGTAGTCGTGAGATATTCTCCCTTACTATTAGGAGTGGTGAATCTTTTATTGACGCTCTAAACTACTTTCGTTTACCTCACATTGTACCCAATATCCATCCTATAGATAGCCCTCGATCTAGCTCCAGAGATTGGAATCAAAGTACAATGCTCAGCTAAATAAGTACCTTGGAGATTTCAAGTCTATGGATACTTGCACGTTTGCTATAACGAGATTATATCACTAGCACTACATAGTTATCCATGTGATTATCTCGTAGTCAAGTCATCCAATGCATTTATTCTATTAACAAGCATCCACATGTTAACTTTGAATATCTCAATACTCACGGATATGAGAACCACCAACTGATCAGATTAGGATGTCTAACACGTGCTAGTTCTAACGCATTAATGATGTCATATCTCATTAATACTATGACCTGGGATTATTTAAGTACTAATACAATACAATGTAGTAGGAATATCACATCATGATCTCTATCATTATTTCCTTAACACAGTGTTGTGCCAGGGACTTTATCTAACAGTTATTTTACATGAAAGTAAAGAAAACAAGCTGAAAGATAAATAATACCTTGTATTATAAACAAATATGTCATATACAAAGTACAAGTAATTGCCTCTAGGGCACAATACTAACAAACTCCCACTTGCACTAGAGCCAATCATTAATATATCTGATATCGAATGACTCAATATGCCTATCATGTTTCTTCTAGGATAATGCTTTTGTAAGCAGGTAAGCTATGTTCTCATCCGTGGGAACTCTCTTTATCTTTACATCTTATTTATCTATGATCTCCCAGATTAGATGATAGCATCATAGTATGTGTTTGGATCTTTGGTAAGACCATGGCTCCTTTGCTTGTGCAATGGCTCCGTTGTTGTCACAATACAAGAATATTGGGCCAACAATGCTAGGCACCACACCCAGTTCCGGCATGGACTTCTTGATCTAAACAGCTTCCTTAGCTGCTTTAGAAGTGGCTATGTACTTAGCTTCTGTCGTAGAGTCAACAATAGTCTCTTGTTTGAAACTCTTCCAACTTATTGCCCCTCCACATAATGTAAACATGTAGCTAGACTGTGATTTGAAATCATCTTTGTCAAATTGAAAACTGGCATCAGTAAATCCGTTAACTTTCAAATCACCTTCTCCATAAACCTATAACACATATTTAGTCCTTCTGATGTGTGTTTTTTAGTATAGAAAAAATTACCAACAAATTACACAATCAATCAAGCTATGATTAAAATGCCAACCACTAAAATGACACATATGGATAAGTATACCCATCATATAGTATAGGGAATAGCAAGTATCAAATCAACAAGAACTTAGGCTCCCACCTTACTTTACCAAAATCTTTATTGTTTAGCCAATAAAATAAGAAGAGACTAAAAAGGAAAATAAATAAACATAACAATAAATATAACTCAAGGATACTACAATTTCATGTAACTAGACAATTATCTTGAAAACATAATCTTGAATTACTTAGCATTTATCACAGTCAATTATCGTATTGTCATCATGAAGGAATATAAGGATAAATTCCAATTCGTGTATCATAATAAATGACAAATCCATATCCAAAGTTAAAAAGAAAATCACAACTCCATTATAGAGAAATAAGCTCAATATAGCTTCAAATCTCCAAATTTTTAATTTTCAAAATTTTACTAAGAAAACACCAAGATAATTGATTAAAAACTTGGACAAAGAATATTATTAAACCACTCCCCCACACTTAAACTAAACAATGTCCTCATTGGTCAAAATCAACACAAGAAAGCATCTTCAAATGGACCAAATCTAATAAAGGGGCAGAAAGTTTAAGCAATACTTCCCAAGTGCAATAAATCGCCAATAGATATCAAAACTAAAAATAGAGAGAAAGCTTGTCCAGGAAGACTTTGTTCCGGCCTACAAAAGAAACCACAAATAAAAGTACAAAGAAAATAATAATAAAAGAAAGACACACCTAAATAAAAAGAAAACAAACTAAAAATCCTAAGAAAGTAAATAAAGACACGACCCACTCCTCCATACTTAAGATGGAAAATATTTTCCTTATTTGGGAGAGAAAAAACAAAATATTTAACAAAACATAAAACAAAAATTCTTTCCACTCATCACGCTTTCTTATCAAATCTCTTGAAAAGAAATTAAAACTCAAATTAGAAGATAGGCATGATGAATGTAAAAAGAAGAGAGGTTTTTTTTTTTTAAAATAGAAGGTTTATGAAAACAGTTTTTCTTACTAAAGCAAAACACATAAACTTCTTTCTCTAACATTCCTTTAGACCCACAAATATTTTTGCCAATGAATAAATGCACATTATGTCTAAAGGATGCATCAAACGTGAAATCACCATTTAAACCTTCAAAAGATTTGCCATAATGAAAATTCTCCTTAAAAATTAGCATTTGAGTTTTCAAAGATAGGATCAAGAAATTGTTACTTTTCAATGCATGGTCTATGGGAACTATGTTACCTCCCTAAAATTGGGGTGAAGGGTAGAGATTACCACCATTCTCCAAGAACTTCTTATGATGTATCATTGAAAGATCCAACTTCTTGAGGCATGTTAAGCTTAACACATCATCATTTGGACCATTGTCCTCATAGAATGGAATGGAACCTAAGAAATCATTTGACAAAGAGAGATTAGAATTATTAGCACAAAAAGTAGAATCGAATACCTCCCTCTCCACATTGGGTAATTGTTCCTCATATCTTTTCTCCTGTTCTTGGGGATTCTCTTGTTCGAGTGTATGTTCATTTTTAGCATCTTCAACCAATTTGGCTAGTTGTGTTCTTGTAGAGCTCATTTGTTGGGATGCTTCTTCATGCCACCTAAGGGACGTGGTCGTGTTGGCAACAAAGGATTGGATTAAAGTTTCAAGTGACATCTTACAAACAGTGTTAATCTAAGCTTGTAACCTTGCCAATCTATCTTTTATGTTATCTCTTTTAACATTGTACCCATGAATAATTGTTCATGATGATAGTTTGAAACTCACATTCAAAGAAAAACAAAAATCAAATCAAAAATAAAAATAAAAACAAACAAATACAATAAACTAAAATAATAAAAAAATAAAGAAAAGAAAAATACAAAAATTAGAAATATTCACAAACTACCTAAACACAAAAGTTAGTGATATTTACAAATACAACAAAGGCTAAATCAATAAGACTCGAGTGTTTCTGATAGTGCCCATCGCTGGCAACGATGCCGAAAACTTAATGCGTGTTTTTTAGTATAGAAAGTATTACCAACAAATTACACAATCAATCAAGTTTTAATTAAAATTCTAACCACTAAAACCATGCATACTGGCAAGTATACCCATTGTATAGCATAGGGAATAACAAGTATTGAATCCACGAGAACTTAGGCTCCCACATTCCTTCACCCAAATCTTTATTGTTTAGCCAATAATAAGAGGAGACTAAAAAGGAAAATAAATAAAGATAACAATAAATATAACTCAAGGATGTAATTTCATGTATTGACAATTATCTTGAAAACACAATATTGAATTACTTAGCATTCATCACAATCAATTGTCATCATGGCATTATGAATGAATATAAAGATAAATTCCACTTTATTTGTCAATTCACGAAATCACTATATTTTGATTCATATTAAAAAATTTGTCAATCAAGCTAACATAACCAAAAAATGCATTAAGCTCATCACTATATTTTGATTCAATTAGCAGATTTGTCAATCAAACCATTCAAACCAAAATATGCATGAATCTCAATTCCTTAAAAATATGAAATTAGCTAATAACCCTTTGTCAAGGCAAAATCAACTAATTTTTTATCACTTAATCCTATAATCTTCACTTTGTCGTTCAAATCCATTAAGATTTGACAAATACGAAATCAATGCAACAAAACTCCTAACATCATTTTATCGAGTCAATTAGAAGAACTCGCATCAATAACCAATGAATGATAACAAGTAATCAAATATCAAAGATAACAATAGACTGATAAAAAATTCCAATTAACTCAAAATCATAATCTCCAAAATAATATCCAATTACAATCAAAACATTAATCACATTATTTCTAAAAAAAAATAAACAAATGATGAAAGATAAAACTCATAGACAAGCCATTCTTCTTCTCTTGAAAACCTCCTTTGAACAATGCTCATTTGAGTGGCGATTGAATAGCTAGCTTGGATCCATCAAATCACCAATTTCTCTTGTGTTTTCTTGTTCTTTTATAAGCCTCTGGGATGCTTAAGTCATGGTTTAGGAAGTTTTGGCCGAATAGGATTCAGAAAATACCAATATTATTGGAGAATTTCTAATTTGGTACACAGAATATTCGCCTTCCAAAGGGTACCTGGCGCCGAGTACTTTTAACCTACTTGGCACTAGATGCACTCTATTCTTCCTCTGGAGTTTGGCTCTATTTTTTGTCTACAGACCGAATGGACCCAATGCCAAGTACAATTACTAAACTTGGGGCTAGGTCTATTCTAGATTTCCCCTGAACATTGGCTCAATTTCTAATGTTTGACCAGAATGGACCCGGCACCTGGTCCATTGGCTAGGCCTGGTGCCAAGTACATTCCGGAATTATTCACTTTCTACTCGATTTTAAGTTAAATTTGCATACATTTTCCAAAAACACTTTTTACAAGTAAAATGTCAAATATGAAGGAATATGCCTTGTTATTGCAATAAATGTATCACAAAATGACCTTAAATAACTAGTAAAATAATGATAATTTTAGCCCCTATCACGTTCGCAAGTACTTAAGGATGTTCTTTACAGCCGCCCAATGATCTTCACCAGCGTCAAATTGGTATCTGCTCGTCCTTTTTGACCTATCTCTATAGATCCTACATTCCAAGAATGTAGGTTGCTTCTCCAAGATCTTTCATGGAGAATTTCTTAGATAATCAAACTTTAACTTATTGTAAAACCGGTACATCATTTCCTATTAACAATATGTTATCTACTGTTAGTGTTATGCCCTAGAGGTAATCACTTGTACATTGTATATGACGCATTTTATTTTAATAAAAGTCATTATTTATTTTACAGTTTCTTTTGTTTACTTTAAGTAATATAACTGTTCGATAAAGTCCCTAGTACAATACTGTGTTAAGGAAATCATGATAGAGATCATGATATGAAATTCCTACTACACTGGATGGTGTTAATACTTAAATAGTCCCTAGTCATAGTATTAATGAGACAGGACATCATTAATGCGTTAAGATTAGCATGTGTTAGACTTCCTAATTTGATCAGGCGGTGGTTCTCAGAACCGTGAGTATTAAGATACTCAAAGTTAACACATGGATACTTGTTAATGGAACAAGTTCATTAGATCACCTAGCTTTGAGATAATCACATGGATAACTATTTAGTGCTAGTGATATAATCTCAATATAGCAAACGTGCAAGTATCCTTAGACTTGAGATCTCCAAGGTACTTTGTTTGCTGAGTTTTGTACTTTGATTCCAATAGCCAGAGCTCGATCGAGGGCTGCCTATGAGATGGATATTGGATACATCGTGAGGTAAACGAAAGTAGTTGAGAGGGTCAATAAACGATTCACCACTCCTAATAGTAGGGACGAATATCTCACGGCCACTTGTAGGAATTACTACTCGAAAAGTCCTTGGCCAAGGCGATTGTGTATTGGAAATAGTTCCAATTGATACACATCTAGAGTAGTGGGTCCTTGGTACAAGTACTATTGTATTCGGGCCAAAATTAATTCTGGAGGGAGTTGGCACTAATTCCATACTCCAAACCGAATGAGATATTGTATGGTGAAAGGAGTTAATTGCATTGAAGTTTGTTATTGAAGGGTTCATGTCAAGCCACTTGACTTTCTGGACTCTTGGGTGGTCATGATGTGTTGCTAGATACCACTCATGATCTGGGAATATAGGTTTATTAATTGATGAATTAATAAACCAATCCTGATTAGAATTAATAGGATTAATTCTAATTAATTATGGATTATTAATCTCAAAGATGTTTGGATTAATTCATGTTCGCTACCAATTGACTGGGAAACCTAATAGGTCACACAAAATAGAGGATTATATACTTAAAATGTTATTTGATAACATAGTGAGGTTGATTGAGAGAAAGAGAAGTTGTTGTGGACAAATTATAATTAGTTATAATTTGTGATCCAAGTTGTAATTGTAAGAATTTGATGTTTCCAATTACAATTAGGGAATTCTAATAGGATTAGAATTTTCAATTTTGGGAGGAAAATTTTGTGTAACATATAGTAGAGTAACACGAAACCCTATGCTATGGAATTAGACACATGAAACAATAGCTTCTTCTTCCCTCTCCTTTTCTCGTTTTGTTGAAAACAAAATAACCCTAGCCACCATTATTGTTTCTGCTAGCACATAAAATTTTAGTGCTTGAGTATTCCTCTCGTGTGGATTATCTGTTAGAGATAATTATACATTGTGATTATAGTGGTTAGACGTCCAACTCTCGTGGAGTTTGCATAAGAGGATTGCTGGATCACGCCTTGATTTGAAGAAGATCAATTTTGTTCTTCGGATAATCACCCAAAGGTAAAAGCTGTTACCTTTATTATCATTATGTCTTGTTTTCCACACATAGACGGGTCTTGGGAGGGCATCTCGTTTTATTTTCCACTGCGCCATATAGGATACGAGCCTGAGATACCCAACATCTACATAAAGTGATAAGAAAACGATTGCGCTCCCACTAACCTTCTTGTACACATAAGGTTCGTCCATGTTTTGAATGAAACCAAATTCTTTGATTATTTCATCAAAATAGATGTTCCAACTCCTAAAAGCTTGCTTAAGTCTATAAAGAGAATTTCGTCCCGAAATTCAGGTTTCATACCCTTAAAGCATATCCGGATACTTCCGCCTTAACCATTCTTCCGTTTCCCATGTCACATCCTGCGCACCATGATGATCCTAAAGTATCTGTACCTTAGGTATTTGCTTATTTCGAAGGGCCTTGATACTCCGCTCCAAAATCTTGATTGGTTTTTCCACATAGCTCAGATTCGGATGCAATTCCAAAGGTTCCTCATTAAGTACATGACTTGGATTGGGGTTGTACTTTTTCAAGCGAGACACATGGAAAACATCATGCATCCCGAGTTAGTCCATCGAGTAGATCCAATCTATAGGCGACCAGCCCAACCTTCTCCCTTATCGGAAATGGTCCTAAATACCTGGGACTCAACTTCCCTCCTTTCAGATGCCTCAGGATTCCTCTACTAGGAGTCAACTTCAAGAATGCGCAATCACATACTTGGAACTCCAGTTCCCTCCTCCTAGAATCTGCATAGCTTTTCTGTTAGCTTTGCGCTACTCTTAGTCTTTCTCGGATAACCCTGACCTTGTCCGTTATTTCTTGAATACATACCTCACCAATTCTTCTAATATGCCCTTCTTCTGTCCATCCCCAATATATCGGTACTTGACATTTTTGCCCATATAATGCTTCATATGGCGCCATCCCAATCGATGCCTGATAACTGTTGTTATACGCCAATTTCGCATGCGGTAAACACTTGATCCACTTGTCTTTAAAGTCCAAAATACACACTTGGAGCATATCCTCCAATATCTGAATAACTCTCTCGGATTGACCATCGATCTGCGGATGAGCAGAGGTGCTGAATTTCAATGTAGTACTCAGAGACTCTTGAAACTTGTTCCAAAATCTCGAAGTGAACCTGGGGTCCCTATCTGATACAATGCTTAACGGTACACCATGCAACCTTACAATTTCCCAGGTATACGTCTGAGCTAACTTTTCCATCGAGTCCCTTACGTTCACTGATATAAAATGCGCTATCTTGGTCAGTCGGTCCACTACCACCCAAACTGCATCCTTGTGTGACTTGGTCATCGGAAGGCCAGTCTCGAAATCCATAGTCACCTCTTCCCATTTCCACTCGGGAATCAGTAATGGTTGCAATAAACCTGCAAACTTCTTAAGGCATGTCAGGCACGTTGATACATACTGAACCACATCTCTCTTCATTCCAGCCCACCAATATTTCTTTTTCAAGTTATGATACATCTTTACTTCCCCAGGCTGTATGGTATACTTACTCTTGTGAGCTTCGTCCAATATCTGTTTTCTTAAGTCTTGGATGTCAGGTACACATATCTAGTTCCGAAAATATAGTACCCCCTTCTCGTCGGTCCGAAAATCTTTTCCTCTTCTCGCGATTTCTTTCTCCTTGAAGGCCTGAAATTCCACACTCTGTCTGTTGGGCTATTACAATTTCTTGCTCCAGATCGGGCTTCAGGGTCAAGTTGCTTACACAGATCTTCCTCTCTTGAACTTCCGCTTCCTACTCCAGGATTTCTTGCACTGCCGACACCTCTTGCATTCTCAAATGTGATATCTTCACTGTACGACTCAAAGCGTCAGCTACCACATTTGCTTTGCCAGGGTGATAATTAATGGGACACCTATACTCCTCTAGGAACTCCATCCATCTACGCTGTCGAAGATTCAAATCCTTCTGCGTGAAGATGTACTTCAAACTCTTATGGTCAGTGAAGACTTCATATTGGGTTCCATACAGATAATGTCGCCACTTCTTCAAGGCAAATACTATAGCTGCTAGCTCCAAATCATGAATCGGATAATTAGCTTCATGCGGCTTTAACTTCCTAGACGCATAAGCTATGAGCTTCCCATCCAGCATCAACACAGCTCCTAGACCATCCTTGGATGCGTCCGTATAGAGTGCATAGGGCTTGTCAGCCTCGGGCAGGCTCAATACGGGTGCTGTAATCAACCTTCTCTTAAGCTCTTGGAAACTTTTTTCACACTTCTCGTTCCAAAGAAAAAGCAACTTCCTTCTTCAATAGCCGCGTCATCGGTGAAGCCAGAATAGAGAAATTCTTAATGAAACGCCGATAGTAACCTGCCAACCCAAGAAAACTTCGTATCTCGATAATATTCTCCAGTTGCTTCCAATTAGCTACGGCATCCACCTTGGCAGGATCCACCTTGATCCCATCCTTGGATATCACATGGCCCGAGGAAGGATACCGAGCTTAACTAAAACTCACACTTACTGAACTTAGTGAAGAGCTTGAATTCCCTCAGCTTTTCCAGGACTAACCCTAAGTGCTCCGTGTGATCCTCTGGATCCTTGGAGTAGATGAAGATATCGTCGATAAAGATAACCACAAATTTGTCCAAATATGGCTGGAAGACTCAATGCATCAAATCGATGAAAACTGCCGGTGCATTGGTTACACCGAACGACATTACCACAAATTCATAGTGGTCATACCGCGTGTTGAAAGCAGTCTTAGGAATGTCTTCTTCCTTAATCCTCACCTAGTAGTATCCTTGCTACGGGTCCAACTTCGAAAAGCAAGCGGCGCCTTGAAGTTGATCAAACAACTCGTCGATCAAGGGTAGACGGTACTTGTTCTTGATCGTTAAGTTGTTTAGTCCCCGGTAATCGATGCACAATCTTAAAGTACCATCTTTCTTCTTGACAAACAACACCGGTGCTTCCCATGGCGACATACTCGATCAAATGTAGCCTTACCTCACCAACTCTTCCAACTGCTCCTTTAACTCTTTCGGTTACGTCGGTGCCATCCGGTAGAGGGTTCTTGACACGGAGTTACGCTCCGGGAATCGGGTCCACGGTAAACTCAACTTTCGGTTCGGGGGTAGAGAAGTGAGCTCGACGAGGAAAAATGTCTAGAAAGTTTTTTACCACCTCCATACTCTCCAAGGTACACTCGATCTTTGGATTTGTTTAGGAGATACGCCAAATATTTCGTACATCCTCTTTTGAGCAACTTACGGGCCTTAGTGCCGGTAATCAAGAATTTCAGCTCATTCGCTCGCTTACCATTAAATTCAATCACGTCCCGACCAGGTCCCACAAACTGCACCATCTTTTGATCTTATAGTCCACACGAGCTCTATGCTTCGACAACCAATCCATGCCCAAGATCAGGTCATAATCGTCAATGGCCAAAATTATGAGGTCTGCTTCCAAAATCTCCTTCCCTACCTCAACTTCTCAACTCCCCATTATCTTACCCGCTTCTACCACCTTTCCCAAAGGTGAGCTTACTACTAAGGTATAGGGCAATTCCTTTCCTTTCCAACCCAGATGCGATGCACATACTTGGCTTACATAAGAGTGTGTGGATCCTGGATCTATCAAAACATTAACAAGACATCCTTGGATAGAAAGGCTACCTTCCACTCCAACTTCGTCTCTATTCAGGGCAAAGGCCTTGGCCTTCACTTGGGGCTTCTGACATCCCGTTCCAGCTGTTTCAGCTGTAGCACCTCGGTTGACTCCTATTGGCTGAGTCGGGGCTGTCTGCCCAATCCTTAAAGGTTTAGGGCAGGCGTTCCTACAAAGACCTGGGTCTCCACAGTTGAAGCACATCCTTGCACCCCCGCTGCTCCAGCAATTCCTCTCGGTGTGGCCACGTTTCCCACAGAGTCGGCAATTCAGATTACTTTGCATCGGTCTGGCCATAGCCACTCGAGGCTGCTTACCCCGATTTCCCCATGGCATAGAGCCCGCAGGTCACTTGTTACTCGGAGGCCTCATTGGTGGACGATTCGATTGAAAATGTCTGTTCACTAGTCGATATCGATCTTCATTCTCTATCCGGGATCGTTGCGTCCACGGCGGCGGTGTATGATGTTGGCGGTGATGGAGCCAATGCCTTTCTCAAATCCGGCCTCGGCCCTTCACAAGCCGTCGGGTGCGCTTACGCTCCGTGTCGACCAAGCATTTTTAGTACTTAGACAAGTCGCATGAATCGGGCTGCATCTCGGGCGGCCGATATGCTTCCCTGCTTGAGGGTTTGGATCTCATCCTCCCTCTTCTCAGCTACTCACCGGGGAATGTACTCCGCACGGAAAGCTTTGGTAAAGTTGTCCCGTGTCCATTCCTGCTCCTCTCTATCCCAATCACGCTGTACCCACTGCCACCATGCTCGTGATGGTCCCCTCAACCAAAAAGTAGCAAACTTCACAATCCTCTCTTCTGAGTACTACAAAGTGGCAAAAATATCCTCCATCTACTCAACCCACTGCTCTGCCTTCTCATCCTGCTCCACCTCCCCCTGGAATGTGGGAGGTTAGAACTTCAGAAAATGCTCCAGGGCCTCATCCTCTCCCCGCAGTGACTTCTTGGCCACCTTGTCCATTCTCTCCATTAGATTCTGTAGGATTGAAGCCATCTTGTCGAAAGCCTATCCCATGGTCACATCCAGAGACCTCTCTAAAGCTAACTCTTGTTCTCACTGCAAGTGCTCCTCCACATCGGGTGTGGAACGACGCATCTGCTCAAATTTCAGAGTTGAGGATGCACTTTCCTGCACTGTTCTACTATGAACGACTGTCCTGCATCTTGGTGCCATCTTAGACCACAGTCACTCAAAGTCAGATAGTTACCAATGGGGAAAAAAAGTATGCTCAGGTGCATGGTCAGTTAATAGTAATGGTATCTACTATTTTTAAAAGATAATTTGATGATATTATGCAGGGAAAAACCAAGTAATAAATAAAACTCATGCTTTTCATATAAACCATGCTTTCGTAAAGAACGGTTATCACAAGCGATGCCCCTTTATTCAATGAAATAATAGAGTCCTACAAGCAACATGCTTCTTTTGGAAAGAATAAATGAACAAGGGAATGCAAATCCCGAAAAAGAAAGAGTAAATGTTGCTGGTCTTCTATACTCGACTCTCTCTAGTGTCAACAGAGGCATCGGAATCGTCAGAGGCTGGTTCCTCAAGCCACCCCACGAAGCATCGGGTCTCCCTATCTAATCCCTTGCAAAACCAACGCTCTCACTTAGCTGACCTGACTCACCCTCATTACCCCTCTTGGCTCTCATGGCTGTCTCATAAAGCTCATCCAAAGCTAATCTAACTGCACCCTTAGGCGCAGGCCTCTCATTCCCCGAGTCAGATAGATCAAGCAACCCCTCTCTCCTCAACTTAGCATCTATCCCTAGTCCATATCGAAGTTCACACCTCTTAGGACCCTTTTCTACTTTCCTCTTCCCCTTATCTTCCATTCCTAAAGCGGACTGCCTAAGTTCCCTCACTCCCGAGGTAACTCCATCTTCGGCCTATGTCCCTCATCACCGGACTCTTTAAGGTCATAGCAAGTAGAACCCTATCAATCTCTCCTATCTGCAGGGTTCGGGGAACCTCCATCACATCCTCATCCTCTTCCTCTATCCCAGTCATCTCTCCCTCACTCTCATCATCTCCCTCATTCCCAAGCTCATCCGCTTCCCCCTCACTTAGCTCAGCCATCTCCTCATCCTCCTCACCCTCACTAGCAAGCACAACTACCTCCCCCTCATCATCCCTATCATACTCTCCTAGGCTCCCATCAACCTCTATCTCTGCCTCAACTACTAGGTCATATAGCATGGGCGGCTCATGCTCCATCTTGTCCTCACTCAACAACCATCCTCCCTCAGGCTCTGTCTCTGAATCAGACGAGGGTGGTCCTGCTACAGGTAGTGGGGCAAGTGAATTCCCGCAGCCAGCGGGCCAGTCCCTGACAGCTGACACAACTCTTTTGACCATCTTATAAACAAAATACAAAGGTTAGCACCAGATCAAAATTACTTAAGAAAATAAAACCCAGTAAGTCAAATAATTGCCTAAACCTAGGCTCTGATACCACTTGTAACACCCCACTACTATGTCCCCAAAAAAAGCGGGGATGTCGCCCCGTCTCGGAGGACAAGGGGTCTTTAAAACGAGGTATAAAATATAAAGACAAACCAAAGAAATCAAACTTAGATAAATAATGAAAAACTCTTATTACATCAGGCTCAAACTGGAGCAAAACTAAATAAAAATAAATATCCGATCAGAAGCTTAAATCAACAATTGTCTCATAGAACATAATGAAAAATAACAAAAGCTTCAACTATCACATGCCCCGCTTGCTCAGCATAATCTATCTCCTGAAAACATGATATAAAATAGTGTGAGATTAAATCTTAGTAAGTCTTGTGTGTGCACATGGTACTTTGAACAGTTCGTGTATGCATAGTGAAAACATTTGCGTAAATATTTGGCAAGTCATAAATAATTTTCCCTTTGTAAGGAGTGAATTTTTCTCATTGTCACACTTTTATACAAAATAAATCATCCACTCAAATAAACTGTCATGTCACCACACTTTGGGCTCCATGAGGACAAGGCACCACACTTTGTGCACCTTGCCTGGACCAGATTACCACACGTTGGGCGTTCTGATCAAGGTGAGTGTACAGCCCACCGAGTGAGATACTCCTCAATCTCTAAACCCAATAAAACCATCCGGGTGTCCATGCCGGGAAAATAAATAATACCTTACCAGGTACAAATGCTAGCTTGGACTGACCTGACCAACCAATACTGTCACCTTTTCAAGCAGAGCTTATCTTCTAGAGGTGGCCTCCTGCCAGAAGACTTACTTTAGCCTATCCATATTGAGTACTTAACGAACATATCTGTCAATTCCTGATTCACAATATTTCGATACCTTGGCTTTGTAAAACGTGGTTTTCTTTAAAAGAGTTTTCTTAAACGTTGAGAAAAGAACAGTTCTTGATAAAAATTGTTAGTTTGACAAAACTGTTTAGAGAATAAACATCCACATTTACAACCTAAGCAAACATAGTTCAACAATAGCTTCACAAAGCTGTACCACATAGACTTGCCATCATAACATTTAATAAAAGAGTTTATGCAAGGACTTACTTGATATGCCTCAGATAAACAAGATAAAATCACAGCTTGCTTCCTTCAAATACCCTCTTGATCTACAATCACATAATATCATGATCAGGGTCTCAATCGATTCAAACATGCATTAAACTCATTTATTCCCATAACAAATTACGATTCGTTATCTAACTTCAAATAAATCATCTAATCCTCTAAGTACATACACTATGATCATATATCCATCAAAGACATGAATAATATATCTAAAAGGTCTTAACTTGATCGTCACACTTCACATTCATCATTATCACAATAAAACATGGCATTGCTATCCATCAAATATGCTTAATTAATTACTCAGCTCAAAATATTCATCTATCCCAACTAAGCACATATATCATTCTATAATACTTCCATAGACATCATTAATCTCATTAGATCTTAATTTCGACATCAAGGGTAAGAAATCCCTTACCTTACAACCTCTGGATTAGCAAGGTCTCGATGCTCCTATGGTGATCGTCCCGAGTTCATTTAAAAAGAAGAGAAAAGCTGTCTTCTTTACTTCCTTTTGATTGAAGGTAGGTAAAGAGGATGAAATCAGCCTCTATGTGGTGTGGTTTAAGGGAAGAAAAAGAGAAGAATTAATGAAAGAAAGGAATCAAGAGGTTGAGATGATTTTTGTTTACCTTAGGGTGTGATCAGTTTTTTGATAGGAATTGCTCTTGTGTTTTTTGAAAATTGCAGGAGAGTTTTTGCTGGAATTTTCGTGTGGTAAGGAGGGAGTAGTCGGCTATCTTGGTTTAGGGTTAGAAGAGGTTAATTTAGGGTTAGAAAGTGGTGCTAAGAAGGACTCCTAATGGCTTTAGGTTTCTTGGACAGCTATGGCGAAAATTGCAGCTTGTTGTACGCTTATTGCTACAGAAATTGAGAGGGTTTAAGAGGAAAAAATAATCTGAAATTGTTCTCCTATGCTGGCCGAAAACTGCACAAGGAAAGGGCTATGTGCTTGTTCAGGTTTTTTGGCCAAACAAGGAAGAGTTTGTGCAGCTTTGGTAACTAGAAATTCTGCATGAAATCTATGAGCAAAAAGCAGAATTTCTGGGCTGTTTTTGGCTTCTATTTTGTCCGCAAATCAGAGGGAAAAACAAGAGTTACAGGTGCTGTGGTTTGGCTTAATCAACAAGGAATTTTGGTATGTTTTGGAGTGAAGAATTTTCGTGCATTGCACTAAGCAAAGCTGGCCAAAAATTCTGGTGTAAAGCTAGTCGAAATTCCTAATGCAAAGCTAGTCGAAATTTCTGTGTAGAAACTGGCCAAAATTCTGAAATTTTTGGTGGATAAAATTTGATTTTGTGTCGCTAAAGTAATCTGATTTGGTGAGAGGTGTTCTAGGTGATTTGAGCTAGGGTTTGAAGAGTTTGATTGCACTTAAGAGTGCAGGATTTTTCGTGCAGCTTGTGCATGCACAAGGCTGTCGAAATTCTGTAGAAAAATAAAGAGTAAAACTTAGTTGGCTTAGGATTGAATTAAAATCTGATTTGCTAAAGGATTTGGATAAGATTTCCCTAGTCTTGGAAGAGTTTAAGTTGAGCTATGAATGCTCGAAAGGTGGTGACACAAAGCTAGAAAAATTTTCAGATTTTTAGCTAGGGTTCTATAATCAAAATCAACAAGATATCTTTCCAGAAAAATAAAAAATTAATTCCAGCTATCTAATATAAAATCTGATGAATTAAAACAAGCTGGAATTTAGTTGCTCTAGCTAGGGTTTTTTGAAAATCAAAGAGGACAAAAGCTGAAAATAAAATTAAACTTTATCCTTATCAAAAGTCCTTGAATTTAGAAGATAAATATGGAGACTTATCTCCTATGAAGATGGCGCTGAAAATTCACTATGGCTAGGGTTTTTCGACCAAAGCATGAAGAAATCTAAGGAAAAGAATTCAAAAGGAAAACTAAGATTCGCAAGAGGTAAGATTCCAACTCGGGTCACCAAGGAAAATCACCAAACTTAACCGCTATTCCAAATCAACTCCGATGATAATATTTCTCTAGGAAATTCTTTTCACCCTAATTCTCATCCCTCCATCTCCTGTTCTAAACTTCACTTAAAGCAACTCTCAAATAATGTAACAACACATTTAAATAATTTTATGCAAGCACAACCTTGAAAATCTCATGCACTCATGAGAAAATAATGTTAAGATATCACATGAAATGTGAAATGCTATGCAATGCATAACTTTTCCCCATAGGTCAAAGGTGGTTTTGGGGGGGGGTATTACAATACCACTCCTCACATGATAGATCTATGAATTCAGCTGGTCTAAGGAACAAGGAACCTATAGATAAAGGGGATGAGGAAGAGGAAGCTCTCGTCCTTTTGGCGGGTTGACCCCGTACTCTAGACATAGTGGCGAGTAAGTAGTGGTGAAAATAGGAAGATAAAACGAATGGGCTTAACGATTTTAGAAGGGCTATATCTCCCCTGTTTAAACACAATACACAACGCTCACTCAACCCTCAACCAGCTCACAACAATAATTCCCAAACTCCTTTAAAGTATGTCACACACCCAACAACAACTAATTCAATTCCTTCAATCAATTCAACACAACCTGCAGGAGTACATAGAAATTTTACTATAAAGTATAAATATGTTGAACAAACCTAATGCATTCGAATGTGCATACATGATCTTGTAAATAAAGGCATCATCATGACATTAGAGTAATCAAGTGTAAAATAATTCAAGGCCAATGTGCATCAACTACTCAATCATCATAATAACCATGATCCTACCCTTAAGCATATGCATAAATTTCCTAATGATCATGTCAATGAATCAAGTAATCAAGAATCATTAACTCATAATATATCCAAAGTCATGAAGCTCAAGAGTTGATTCACAATGCAAGAGAATATCATATATCCCAATTTTCGGCCAAAAATATACTCAAAATTAGAAAAATTCAACTAAAACATTTTAACCGTGGGAATTCAATAAAAATCATACATTTGTGCTCTCTTATGCATGGGCAAGCAAAAGATGCAATCGATTTCCAGAAATCCAAGCTCTTTGCATGCGGATTAAAGATTGAGTTTTTGTCAAAAATGGAAGGTTTAGAGAATTTTGAACCACAAAACCAATGAAAGAAAGATAGATTAATGTTTTAAAAGTGTTTGGGAGGTGAAAAATCAAATCTTGAGATGTTTGGAAGGTGAAGCCGGCGTCGGTTAGAGAGAATTTGAGAGAGAGTTGGAGAGTTTAAAAGAAAAATATGGCTAAAATGACCTATTTGGAGTGGGATGCCAGACAGGACCCGGTGCCAATTCTGGTCCTAGCTGACGCCGGTTACATTCTGTCTAGGCTTCGAGATTTTTTTTTATCAAAATAAAAATAATGAACACGCAATAATGATGAATAATGCAATTTAATTCATGAAGAAATAATAAAAGAGAATAAAACAAAACGACGAAAGTAAAAATTGTTCCAAATCATAAAAATTGAAAGTAAAAAAATGACTTCAATGTTTTCCACGGCCTTGATCCCATGGATTTTCCTCAGTGTTTCCTAGTAATGCCCCCGCTTGACGATCCTTAAGTAGCTTAGCAAGTTGGCCAATTTAGTTCTTCAAGTTGCGCATGGAAGCCTCTAAGTTCCTTGTTGTCACATCAACCCCTTGGAACTTAGTCTCTGTTGTACTTACCAATTGGCCAATCAAGTCCTCCAATGGCAGTTTGGAAGGTGCTGAATTGTTGCTCAAAGGGAGTTGGTTCCTTTGATTACCTCCAAAGTTAAAAGAATCCTGCCTAGGTTGGTTTCCATTGCTCTAAGAGAAGTTAGGGTGATTTCTCCAACCAGGATTGTAAGTAGAGCTATAAGGATTGTTACCTGGATGGATATTACCTGCAAAAGTGGCTTGTTCCGTAGTTTCTTGGAGTGAACCCATATTTTGTCACTTATGGTTTGGGTGCCCTTCTCCACAAAAATCACAATTCCCATTTACCACTTGGCCTTGAGGCATCACCATTTGTTCCATCTTTTGAGTCAACGCTTCCACCTTAGTCTCCAAAGCTGCCACAACATCCACTTTGTGCACTCCTTGCACACGAGCTTTTGACCTTGCACTTCCCCAAGAATAGTTATTAGAAGCTAAATTTTCAATGAGATCGAATACCTGTTCTGGGGTCTTATGATTGATGGAACCCCTTGCAAAAGAGTCCACCACTTGGCGTGTTGCGAATGTCAGGCCATTAAGAAAGAAAGATGCATCTGCATTCCGAGCTCAAATCCGTGGTGGGGGTACTTTCTCAGCATTTCCTTGAATCTCTACCAACTTTCATACAAGGGTTCAGAATCTAATTGTTGGAAGGCAAAAATCTCGTTTCTAAATTTGGCTGCCCTAGCCGAAAGGAAATATTTGGCAAGAAACTTTTCAGCTAGGGCATTCCAAGTCGTGATGGAACCTATAGGTAAAAACTTTAACTATGATTTGGCTCTATCTCTCAAAGAAAAAGGAAAAAGTCTTAGCTTTTTTGCATCTTCAGATACACCATTCATTTTGAAAGTATCACAAATATCAAGAAAACTGGCTAAGTGGGCATTAGAATCTTCTTCAGGTAGCCCATCGAATTAGACCATATTTTGGACCATCTAGATGATATTGGGCTTTATCTTGAAATTGTTTGCATCTACCCTAGGTCTAGTGATACTTGAGCCTGTGCTCGAGATTGCATCTATAACCCTCCTGTCATTTCCAGCATTGTTATTTTGAGCACCATCTATGTCTGCGATCAAGTTCCTGTGGATTATCTGACGGATTTTTGGTAGTGTCCTTTCAATCTCAGGATCAAAATTGACTATCTTGCATTTAGATTTTCAGGTCATGTACCAAGGATAGCACCTAGAAATGACAAAAAGCAAGTTAGATAGAATTCATGATTAACACAAAAATAAGAATAAAAGGTTAGTCAATAGAATATAGTCAAAGTTAGAAAGTTAGACTACAAAGGTATACATAGGATACACCAAATACAAAAGATGGCACCTTGTTACATAAAGAACAATTGTACATATTTACATATTTACTCGTTTATATATTTACATGGTTAAATCAACAAAATCCGAGCTTTCATGATTTTGTTCCCCTGTAACGGTGCCAAAAACTTGATGTGTATTTATTTTGGTATAAAAAATCATATAAAAATGAGCACATTCCTAATCAAGTTTAAATTAAAGCATTAACCCCAAATTACACATATGAGTAAGCATACTCATCATTAACATAGCATAGGGTTCAAACAAGTGTCGATACTCCAGGAACAAGTATGCATTAATCACTTTTCTTTCATTATTTAACTGACTCAATAAAGTGAAAAAGAAATAAAAAGGAAAATACAAGAATATATACATGTCAAGGATGGAGAACTATGTAACTTAAATAACTGTTCTAACAAACATGATCTTAAAGTACCTAATCATTATCATAACTAATTATTCTCTTGGCATTATGAAGGATTAAAGTAGATTCACTTCTTTGGTCAATCCATGGAATCACTATCTTCTAGATAAATTAGAATTACTTGGTCTTGTCTCAACTAATTCATTCAAAAGATGCATTAAACACAATCTTTGATTAAATTTCCTTGGTATCGGCAAACATAAAAAATGAAATTAATCAATGAATCCTTGGTCTCGATAGACATCAATTAACCTTTAATTACCAGTTTTCATCAATTATCCCCTTTGGTCCAATAATTTAATCGACAACGAATATGAAATTAATAAATTGAAACCACCATTAACCCCTTTGGTCCAGTAAGGTAATGGAAAGGAACAACCAACTAATGTCGTAATAAGCACAAGTAATTCAATACCAAGAAGAATAACCAATTAATCAAAAGATCAAATAACTCAAAAAAATCATGAATACCTAAAATAATGTCAAATTACAATAAAACAATTAACACGTCATTGTTCAAGAAAAAGAAAATAAAGTAAAAGAAAGCACTCATAGACAAGCCTCCCTCTTCTTCCTTTGAAGACATTCTTGCATAATCCTCCTTGATTTTAGGGATTTTCTATTATGATCTATGAATTCCCTTCTTTTTCCTTATGTTTTTCATCTATTTACAGGCTTAGGAAGTGCCTAAAATCATTAGTGTAGGGTTTTTGGCCGATTAAAAGTAAGAAGATACTAAAATTCTGCAGATTACCAAAAATCACGTACAAAAATCAAGGCACTGCCTCAACATCAGGTCACAGCCAGCGTCGGTTGTGTTTTGTTTCTCCAATTGTTCACTGATTTTTTCTTGATTTCTTCGCAATGTTTTTTAGAGTGCAGTCGGTGCCGGTTCCAGCTTCCCAGCTGGCCCTGGTTTGGTTCTGTTCCGAACGTTTCACTAATTTTTTATCACTTCAAAGTACGTGCCAATAGCACGTGGCCGGCGTCGGTCCCTCTATTATGTTTTGCGACGTTTTTGCCTTATTTTACCCCTAAAATCTAAAATAATGCACAAAATACCTTTCCGATGGTAAAATCTCAAATATGAAGGAATATAACTAATTATTGAATAAAATGCATCACAAAATAGTCTCAAATAACTAGGAAAAATATCACTAATTTAAGCCCTATCAATAACCCTAAAACTCTTGGCTTAAGTATTCACCTCCTCGTTTCGATCTTATAGTCTTAATACTTTTGCCTAATTGTTTCTATACTTCATTCTTGAAGTCCTTAAACTTTTCAAAAGCTACAGATTTGTATTTCATTAAATACAAATATCCATATCATAAAAAATCATCGATAAAGGTTATAAAATAGTTATAACCTCCTCTTACTTGTGTAGACATTGGGCCACATACATCAGAATGTATGAGTTCTAATAACTCTTTAGCCCTTTCTCCTTTCTAGAAAAAGGAATTTTAGCCATTTTACCTAGTAAACAAGACTCGCAAGTGCCATATAATTCATAATCAAATAACCTTAAGTCACCAAGCCTGTGTAACTTAGAAACACGGTTCTCGTTTACATGGCCTAAACAATAATGCCATAAGTAAGAGGTGTTTGGGTTATCAATCTTTGGTTTCTTATTGTTTATATTGAGAATTGGATTATCCATGTCTAGAACATATAAACCATTAACCAAAGCATAACTACAATAAATATCATTCAATGAAAAAGAAAAATATTTATTCTTAAAAATCAAATGAAATCCATACAAGTCTAAGCACACAACTAAGATAATATTTTTTTTATTAAAACTGGTACATAATAATAGTTTTTCAGTTCTAAAACTAATCCTGACGGCAGGTTCAGCTTGTATGTCCTCATAGCAAATGCAGCCACCTTTGCTCTATTTACAGTACGCAGGTCTACATCGTCTTTCTCTAGCCTTCTACTGCTCTTTAGTCCCCATAAGTTATTGCACAAATGATATCCACATTCGGTATCCAATACCCATATCTCATTTCTAAAGGTAGTATTTATCTCAATCATAAACATACCAAGAATAGAAGTAGAAGTACCTGCAAGCATCTTCTTCTGCTTCTTTTCCTTGACAGTCTCCAAGAAGGCTTTGCAATTGCACCTTCAGTGGCCCATTTTACCACAGTGATGGCATGGGCCTTTGGTGGCTGCATCATTCTTCTTTACACCACATTTGGGCTTAATAGGAGCCTTCTTCTTCCTTTGAACTTTTTTCTTGGAAAAAGAAGATTCTACCATCAAGACCGCATTGGAATCCTTCTTCATAGAGGACTTCGCATTCTTGAGAAGATTGATCAACTCAGGAATGGTGGACTCAATCTTGTTCATCTGAGAGTTAATCACAAATTGTGAAAAACTATTAGTTAAAGATTGTAGAATTAAGTCAACACTTAATTTATGGCCGATCACAAACCCAAGAGATCCAAGCTTCTCAATCAAGCCCAACAACATCAGCCCATGAGTAGCCATAGAAGTACCCTCATCCATTTTACAATGGAATAGTTTTTTCGAGATCTCATAATTCTCTGTTCTGGCTTGGGCGTCAAATAGCTCTCGAAGATAGAAAATCATCAATTGAGCATCCATATACTCGTGCTGTTTTTGTAGCTCAGGAGTCATTAACGCCAACATGATGCAAGATGTCATCTCACTGTCCTCTTTTGTGATTCTTGTTGATAGCATGCTCATTAGCATGAGCATCTTCAGCTGGTGATGGCGAAATAGGAGCATCTAGCATGTAGAGCAACTTTTCCAACTTGAGAACGATTCTTAAGTTTCTATACCAGTCGAGATAGTTCGATTTAGTTAGTTTGTTGGTCTCCAAGATGCTACATAGGTTAAAGTTGGTTGACATGATGCACGTGACCTAGATGTAAAGATAGAGAACATTAGCCAGCTATATATGCACATGTAATGCAAATAATTAGGTCTTCAATTAATTGCATTGTTGTTCCACTATTTTACTCAAACTAATAGCCCTCACTATTGATTCATGAAAGCCTGTTGGAAGCTTTTCTAGTGGACCGGTATTCAAATTCCTTAAGAATAACCAAGGGTTTGCTCAACATCGTATGTAATACCAATACCAATACTAATACATCATATGTAACTACCAGATCATTGGGTGATTTACAAATTTAAATCTTAAAGCCTTTTGATTTTCTCTAAATTTCTTTATGCTTAAGTTAGCCCAACCAGGATAAAGAATTTAGTTAAACCCAACCCATTAATCAGGAATTTAATTCCATAAGAATTTAGTTTCACAGCTTGAACATGCTCGATATCGAGTAGGCTTGGGTTAGCCCAACAACCCGATCTCGAAGTGATAACCATGGTAGTAAAGTGATTACGTGGTATGGTTATGGACTTTCCCTAAATTAATTTTCTTGAGCCAAAAAGGAAATTAAAATGGTTAACCCTATGTGTTCATGCATGTTTTAAGTAGAAGGTCTTACCCTCTCTCCTTGTTTTGGTTGCCATCTCCAAAATTAAAATAATTCTATTCCTATCTAATCTAATTACATAAATTTCCTAAATAGAGAAACCTCAAGTTACATTCGAGGGGAGTTACATAAGAAAAGAATTACACAAGAATTTTAGAGAAGGCAAGACTCGCAAGTCCTATATAATTAAAACTAAAATTGTAAAATGCATGAACAGATATAATTCGGTTTTAGTCCATAACTATCCACCATGCTATTCATTATGCTTAAACAAAAAATTAAACATATAATTTTATTATTCCAAAATCTCTATTTTGGAAAATTAAAACAAATTTAGATATAATTTCTAAAATCAAATTCTAGAAATTTAATTAGGATAAAATCTAAAATTAATATTTTAGAAAATTTATTAGTTGCTAAAATCATATTTTAGGAATTAAATAATAATATGTAGTTTAAAATCAATATTTTAGAAAATATATTATTTTCTAAAATATAATTTTATCCCAAATCATGGATCTCAATTAAAAACTAATCATAAGTGATTTAATTCTCAAAACAAGAATTAAAAAAAAAAAAACTTTTGTGCGTTCAGTGGAAAAAAAACTTTTTTTACATATCTAAAATCACCCTTTTAGATAATCTATATTAATTTCCAAAGCTAATTTAAGAAAATAATATTGGTTAGTCTCAAAACGTCACTTTTGGGAAGATTTGGGCATTCAGTGGGGGAAAAAAAAATGAACCGCAGGCTACCAAAACAAAAACCGACGAAGTGGATTTTTTTTTTTTTAATAACAAAGACATAAACAACAAGAATTCATCTTGGGGAGGACAAACATCATCCTCCCCATGATCAACCCATGGACAGCCAGCGAGCCACGGCTTGGGGAAAAAAACCTTTTTTTTTTGCCTTTCTTCTTCGTCTTCCAGAAACTATTTTAGGGCAGAAAACGTCAAGTCTTCTAGTACAACTTAAGAGAAGAATTCTCATACATTCAAATCCCTTTTTTTGTTTCTATGAATTTGATTGAAATCATTTTCCAGTAAAACAAAACCAGAACAAATCAAAATTTATTCAAGAAACACGACAGTTTCAGGAAAATAATTTTCATTCTTTCGATTCTGTAAACAAACGCAGAAAAACATTTTCTTTGCAAGAATTATGACCCAGAATAGAAACAATTTCAAACTAAACAAATTACAGAAATAATTTTCTATAATACAACTATGTGTGTGAAACAATTTCAGACATAGGCAAGAAAATCAAACGAAAACAATTTTCAGAAACCATGATCAATCGTGACACATCCTCACAGTCTCAAAACCAAGTGACAAACAATGCCCTGAATCATGTTCAAAACAATTTCATAGGATAAATTGAACTCATTAAAATCACAAGCAAGCAGGCTCTGATACCACTGAAGGGATTTCACTAACGCAATAGCATTTAGCACAATACAAAAAATAGAGATCCCATCACAAGATCACATCCATATGATTTAAATAGGCAAAAGAACAAGCACGGGCCTACCTCTATCATTCAAAAATTCCTTCACGTGCATGAAGGTTGTCTCGACTCTTCAATCTCAACGTGAGATTGACTCTAATAGCAAGCTACATGAGGTATGCTCTCAAGAATGCTGGAACACAGTCTCTGTGCTAGTAGAGAAAGAATGGCGGCTAGGGTAAGATCACAAAGAACAGAAGAAGAGAGTCGTTTGTCTGATTTCAGAGAGAACAATTTTTCTCTGTGTTGTTTTTTTTTTTAAAACAAAAACCAGCTTATTCTTCAAGGAAAATAAATAGAAAACAATGCAGGTCACACATCTTAGGAATTCTAAAAGAATTAGATTTCTTTAATTGTAATTAGAACCTACAAGTTATCACAATTACAATTTGGCCAAAAAATTATATCCAATTATAATTTGACCCAAAAAACTTCTACTTCTTACAATTAATCCCACAACGTTATCATATAACATCTTGAGTACATAATCCTCTATTATGTGTGACCTATTAGGTTTCCCTGTCTACTGGTAGCGAATATGAATTAATCCAAACGTCGTTAAGATTAATAATCCTTAATAATTTAGATTGAACCTATTAATTCTAATCAAGATTGGTTTATTAATTTATCAATTAATAAACCCAAATTCCGCAAATCATGAGTAGTATCTAGCAATACATCATGACCATCCAAAAGTCCAGGAAGTCAAGTGGCTTGACATGAACCCTTCAATAACAAACTACAGTGCAATGAATTCCTTTTACCATACAATATCTCATTCGATTTGGAGTACGGAATCAGCACCAACTCCCTCCAAAATATATATTAATTCTAGCTCGAATATATTAGTACTTATACCAGGAATTCACTACTCTACATGTGTATTAATCAGAACTGTTTCCAATACATAATTACATTAGCCAAGGATTTCACGAGTAGTAATTCCAATAATTGGTCGTGAGATATTCGCCCCTACTATTAATCCTTTATTGACCCTCTCAATTACTTTTGTTTTCCTCACATTATACCCAATATCCATCCCATAGGCAGCCCTCGATCTGGCTCCAGAGATTAGAATGAAATTACAATGCTCAAATAAGTACCTTGGAGATCTCAAGTCTACAGATACTTGCATATTTGCTATAACGAGATTCTATCAATGGCACTACATAGTTATCCATGTGATTATCTCATAGTCAGGTCTTCTAATGCACTTGTTCTATTAATAAACATCCACGTGTTAACTTTGAGTATCTTAATACTCACGGATATGAAAACTACCGCCTGATCAGATCAGGAAGTCTAACACGTGCTAATTTTAACACATTAATGATGCCCCTATCTCATTAATACTACGACTATGGATTATTTAAGTACTAACATAATACAGTGTAGTAGGAATCTCACATCATGATTTCTATCATGATTTCCTTGACACAGTGTTGTACTAGAGACTTTATGTAACAGTTATTTTACATGAAAGTAGAGAAAATAAACTGAAAGATAAATAATTCCTTGTTTTATAAACAAATATGCCATATACAAAGCATAATTGATTGCCTCTAAGGTACAACACTAACAGTTTGTAGCCAAATTTTCAATCAAATTAAATACCTCATCTAGGATTTTAGAATTAATGGAGCCTCTTACAAATGCATCAACTAATTGCCAGTAGCAAAGCTCAACCCACTGTGAAAGATTTGCATTTGCATACCCAACTCAAATCCATGATGAAGACACTTTCTAAGCATTTTCTTAAACCTCTCCCAACCCTCATAAAGGTTTTCAGACTCTAATTGTTGGAAGGCAAAAATATCAGTCCTTAGTTTTGATATTCTAGTTGGGGGAAAATATTTGGCCAAAAATTTTTCAGCTAAAACATTCCAATAGTAATAGATCCAGTTAGCAAAGATTTTAACCATGATTTTGCTCTATCTCTCAAGGAAAAAGGAAAAGGCCTTAGTTTAATGGCATCCTCAGAAATCCCATTCATTTTTAAAGTGTTACAGATTTCCAAAAAACTCACAAAGTGGCTATTAAGATCTTCCTCAAGTAACCCATCAAATTGGACCATGTTTTGGATCATTTGAATTATGTTGGGCTTTATTTCGAAATTGTTAGCCTCTATCCTAGGCCTCGCGATACTCGAGCCCGTACCTGAGATTGCAAGTGTTACAAAGTCATCCATAGTTTGCCTACCATTACCACTATTACGACCTTGTTGAGTTGGTTAACCTCCATGTCTTTTCTTACCCTTTCGCTTACAACATTCCAGACCTTAGTTAGGGTTCTCTCAATCTCAAGATCAAGATCTACTATATTGGATTTGGATCGTCGGGTCATAAACTAAGGGCAAGGTCTACATAAACAGAAGGTAGTGAGATTATAGAATTTACAGGTTAGATAGTTAGTACATATTCACATATTAAGCTAAAAGCAATTACAACATGTTGGGACATAAAATTATAAATGTGCAAGAAAATAAAATATGGTACCTATTCATACAAGGAACATATATATATATATATATATATATATATATATATATATATTCACATATTCACATATAAACATGAGTAAATCAACAAAATCTAAGCTTTCATGATGTTGTTCTCTGGCAACGGCGCAAAAAACTTAATGCGTAAATTTTAGGTGTATAAAAATCATCAAATTTAAATCCATCCCAAAGTCAAGTTTTAATTAAAACATTAATCACAAAATATACATACGAGCAAGTATATTCATTGTGAGCATAGTATAGGGAATTAGTGAGTATCGATCCTCAAAGGAACAAGTACACACTAGTAACTTTTTATTCATTGTTTAACCGACCAAAATAAAGTGATAAGGTAATAAAAAGTAAAATAAAGAAATATATACAACTCAATGATGTAGGAATGTGCAATTTAGATAATAATCCTAGAAAACGTGACAATAAATCATTTAACAACTATCTCAATTAATCATCGTCTTGACATCATGAAGAAATATAAAGTAAAGTTCAATCATTTCCCAAGTCAGGAATTCAATTATATAGACTCCATTTCTTTTCCAATATGGAATTACTATCTCCTAATTAAATTAGTAGATTTCCCAATCAAACCAATATAACCAAAAGATGCATTAAACACAATTCCTTCTAAACATGAAATTAGTCAATAATCCTATACACTAGGAGAAATTAACTAGTCTTTGATCACATAAGTTCTTTGGTCTTGACTTCATTTCCCAAGTCCATTAAGAAATAACAAATATGAAATCAATAAAATTAAATAAACTCCTAACGTCTTTTCACAAGTCAATTAGAAGAAAATTAAACTTCATTAATTCTTCCATAATCACAGACAATCAAATACCAAGAATGATAAAAAAAATAAAATAAAATTGATCAAATAGCTAAATTAATACAAAAATCATGAATCCCAAAATATTGTCAAATTACATTGAAAATATTAAATAGATCATTATTCTAGAAAAAGAAAATAAAGGTAAAAGAAAGAACTCATAGACAAGACACCTTCTTCTCTCTTGAACAATGCTCTTTGATGTGATGAATTCCCCATTTTATGAGTGATTTCCAGATTTGATCCTTGAATTCCTCCTCTTCTCTTGTTTTTTCCTTGTTTAAATAGGCTTCTAATAAGCTAAAATTCGTCCCCTAAGAGTTCTGGGGCCGAGTAGAGATTGAAAAATACCAAAACTCTTGGAAATTATCAAATCCGTGCAAAAATGGAAAGCTCACTAACGTTGTACAGAGTAGAGCCAGAGCCGGAGCCGGCGCTGGCACGGAGGGTCACGGCCGGTGCCGGTCATGCCTTGGTCGGCTTAGTGTCTTTGTCTTTTCTACAAAATTTTTCAATATTCCAAATCAGGGCTGTGCCGGCTCTGTGGGTCATGGCCGGCGCCGCCCGTGTACTAACGGAGACGATTTTGTCATTTTTTCAACGTTTTCTATAATAAAATTTCAAAGCTCCTTTCCAAGGGTAAAATATCAAATATGAAGGTATATGCCTGTTATTATAAAACACCATCAAATAACTAGAAAAATATAGATGAATTTTACCCCTATAAGTTGAACATTTGAGAATGATTGGAAAACAAAAAAGGGGCACATAACGCAAACACAGACTAAATTTTGGCCTTTTGAGAATGTAAAATTAAAAATGATGAGCACATGACACAAATATAAACTAAATTTAGACACTTTGAGAATGTAAAATTAAAAATGAAAATGTGACACAAATACGTACTAAATTTAGGCACTTTGAGAAGGAGGGTAAAATTAAAAAGGAACACAAGACATAATACAAGCAAAATTTGCAGAAACTAATATATATTATTTGGAGGATTTATTATTATTTTTTTAGGGATTGGTGAAAGTTAAAGTAATGAATAGATTTTAAATTTGCATGCAGTGATCTTATGCATGGAGATAAGGCTATATTTTCAGAATTAAGTGCATCAATTCAAAGTATGATGAAACTTCAAAATAATGCAAAAGTGCTTGTTCTTAGAAAGGAAAAAAGCTGTTATTACTTTGAAAGATTGGTCTTCTAATTTTGTTTTAGATGTTTTCTATGTACCAAGTCTTCATCATAAGTTATTGACTATCGAACAACTATTTGAAAAGGAGCACAATATTAATTTCATTAGTAGAATTTCCATAGTAAGTGACTCATGTAAAGAACTAATTATAAGAGTAAATATGACTGCTAATAGAATGTTTCATCTCCCTTTAAATTCTAGTTGTTTACCTTACTTTAGTTCTATAGCATTTAATGATCACTAGTTGTAGTGTATGCAAGTTGGATACATGAATTTGTTAGTTTGAATTTACTTGTGAAGAAAATTATTATTTTGGGTTTTCCATCACTTAATTTTAGTAATAATAGTTATGAGTTTGGAATTGTTGGAGAGAAATATGGGGTTTTTTTTTTTTTTTCATTGAGAAGGAAGAAGTTTGGAGTGCAAACTCACCCATAATATTATTTTATTCTAATTTGTGTCTTGTGGAGGTTCCTTTTTTTAGTGGCAAAAAAATATTTTGTCACTTTTATTGATGACTTTAATAAAAAGATATGAGTATATTTTCTGAGAAATAAATCTAAGGCCTGTAATATATTTAGAAGTTTCAAAATTTATGTGGAGAAGCAAAGTAGATATCCTATTATTGCTTTGAGAATTGATAGGGACAATTGTTTGAAATTATTTTTTAAGAAAAGATGATATTCAACATTAGTCGACTACAAGACACGGTTCTTGCCAGTGTTATGCCCTAGAGGCAATCATATGTATATTGTATATGGCACATTTATTAATATAAGGCATTCTTAATCTTTCAATTTAATTAATCATTTCGCAAATATGTCTATAAAACTAATAGATAAAGTCTTAAGCATTTAGTATATTGTTAAGGAAATTATGATAGAGATCATAATGTGATATTCCTACTAAACTATGTAGTACTTGAACTTAAATTATCCCTAGTCATTGTATTAGTAAGATAGGACATCATTAATATGCAAAGACTTGCATGTGTTATACTTCATTATTTGATTAAGCGGTGGTTTTCACATTCTTAAGTATTGTGATACTTGAACTGAACATATGGGTGCTTATTATTTGAACAAGTTTATTAGATGACCTAACTGTGAGATAATCACATGGACAACTATTTAGTACTTGTGATAAAATCTTATTATAGTAAATTTGCATGTATCCTTAGACTTGAAAGCTCTAAGGTACTCTGTTTATTAAGTGTTGTACTTTGATTCCAATCCCTGGAGTCTCTACAAGACCACTTATGGGATGGATGTTGGATACAATATAAAGTAAACGAAATTAGTTGAGATAATCAATAAAGGATTCATCACTCCTAATAGTAGGGGTGTATATCTCATGGCCACTTGTATAGAATCATTACTCGAGAAGTACTTGGCCAAGGTGACTATATGTTGAAAATAGTTCTAATTGATACACATATTGAGTAATGGATTTTGGAATAAGTACTAATAAATTTGGACTAGAATTAATTATATTCTAGTAGGAGTTCACACGAATTAAATAGTCTAAAACCGAATGAGATATAGTATGATGAAAGGAGTGTATTGCATTGACGTTTTGCTATTGAAAGTTTCATGCCAAGCCACTTGGTTTTCTGCAGTTTTGGGTAGTCATGATGCATTGCTAAATACCACGCATGATATGGTAAATATAGATTTATTAATTAGAGAAATAATAAATTAATCCTTAATTAGAATTAATAAGTTAATTCTAATTATTAAGGATTATTAATTCTAAAATTATTAGAATTAATTCATATTTTACTACCAATAGACTGCAAAACCTAAAGGTCACACACAAAAAAGGAATTGACACTCCAGATATTATTTGATAATATTTTGGAGGTAATTTTTTGAAAAGAAATAATTTTTATGGGCAAATTATAAGTTGTTATAATTTGTTGGGTTCCAATTGTGATTATGAAAAGTTTGTAGGCTTGATTACAAAATTGGAAAAACTAAGGCCCATTACAAATTAAGAAAAGATTAAATTTCCTAAAGATGTTTAGGAAGTTAAAAAAAAAAAAAAGGTGACATCGTAGTTCCTGAATGTTTCATGAAGAAAAAGGACGAAAAGCTTAAATTTGTTCATAAATAGTTTAAGAAATAATTGAAGTCTTCCATGCGTGCTTAAGGTGGTTTAAAAGCCTTCTATAAATACAAAGAATAATTCTCAATTTTGGTAGCTTGAAAATCCACCTCACTAAAAGAACGAAATATACACAGTTTTACTTTCCTTCTTCAAAATTAAATCTCTAGCTCCCATATTACTTTTCTAATAGAAAATTTTGGTGTTTCCTTAAAACGTCCTCATGTGGATCAATATTAAAGAAATTTTTATCCTTGAAATTTAGTGGTTTGTTGATGCATAAATTTTTGGTGTATAAAATCATCAAATTTAAATTAATCCCTTAGTTAAGTTTTCATTAAAACATTAATCCCAAAATATAGATATGAGTAAGTATACTTATTGGAAGCATAGCGTAGGAAATTACGAGTATCAATCCTGAAAAGAATAAGTACACACTAATCACTTTTCATTCATTATTTAACCGACCCCATAAAGTGAGAAAATAAGAAAAAAAAAGAAATATATACAACTCAAGGATGTATGAATATGTAATTTAAACAATTATCCTAGAAAATATGATAATGAACCAACTAGCAATTCTCTCAACTAATTATCATATTGGCATAATGAGGGAATATAAAGTAAAATTCAATCGTTTCCCAAGTCATGAATCTACGTGGATAAATTCTACTTCGTTTTCCAATCCATGGAATTAATATATTTTGATTAGTATTAATAGATTTGCCAATTAAACTAACATAACCAAAACATACATTAAGCCCAATTCCTTATAAATATGAAGTTAGCTAATGACCCTTTGTCTGAGGTGAAATCAACTAATTTATCACTTAGTCCTATAATATTAATTTCATCGTCCAAGTCCATTAAGATTTAACCAATCCAAAATCAATGCAATAAAACTCCTAACATCATTTTACCATGTTAATTAGAAGAACTCGCATCAATAACTAATGATAACAAGCAATCAAATACCAAAGATGAGAAAGAACTAATCAAATAACTAAATTAACACAAAATTATGAATCCCAAACTAATGCTAAATTAAAATAAAAACATTGAATACATCATTATTTAAGAACAAGAAAACAATGATAAAATAAAGCACTCATAGACAAGCCTCTTTCTTCTCCCTTGAAGACTCTCTTGAACAACCCTCATTGACTGGTGAATTCCTCCTTTAATAAGTGATTGGAATTTTAGCTCTTGGATCCACCTCCACGCACCTATTCCATGTATTTTTTATTACTTTTATGGGCCTCTTAGATGCTAAATTCATAGTTTGAGAAGTCTTGGCCAGGTAAGATTCAAAAAATACCAAAATCATTGGAAAATTTCTAAATTCGTGTACAAGATTTTTGCCTTCCATAGTGGACCTAGTGCCAGGTCCAGTCGACCCACTTGGTGCCAAGTGCAATCTGATCTTCCTCAGAATTTTTCTCATTTTCCCTCTTGCAGTCTATTTTCTTCTTGAAATTTGCCTTGTTTCCTCTTCCTGACCAAAATGAACCCGGTGCCTGGTCTCTTAGCTGGGCCTGGCACCAGGACCATTCTGGAATTTCTCCAATTTTACTCGAATTTAACTAAAATATGCACAAATTTGCCAAAAACACTTTTTTTGGAGTAAAATTTCAAATTGGAAGGAATATGCCAGGTTGTTATAGCAAATGTATCTCAAAACAACCTCAAATAACTAAGAAAATAATGGTGATTTTAGCCTGTATCACATACCCCCATACTTGAACTTCTGCTTGTCCTCAAGCAAAACACTTAATACCAAGAAAATTATCAAGAAAACAGAAGTTCTTTCTCATTCTAATTTTTTTTTTTAACATAGCAAGAATTATAACTATTCTTCATCCTTTAGGTAAAACTCTTGTCATTCACATCCTTTGAAAACAATTCAAACTTTGAAACATTTGACAAGACATCACAAAACTCTTGAACTCAAATTAATCTAGTATATACCTTAGTCTAAGAAAATTATTTCACTCTTCAAGTTAAAATATAAATAACATAATCACACAAGTCAAGCCATCTACCAACTCAAACATTATAAATCCAAAAATTGCAGAACTTAAGTCATGATGTAAGGAAAGCACTCCAATCCTTCTTTCTCACAAAATTTTCAATGATTTAGGGAATTGATAGCCTCAAGTGCATGGGTTTCTCTTCACACACCGTATTGGCCCCATTTTGGTCATTATCTTTTTTCAGCATATTTTCAACATGTTTCTTTCTTTCTTTCTCTCTTACCTTTTTGCCTTGGGAATAGTGTCAAGAGAGTGTACCAAGTAACACTTGCTACTTCTCCCTATATTAACCCATTTTTCAGCAAAAAGTCTTCAATGATTAAAAATAAGAGCATTTTTTTCCAACCCAATTCTTTTTTTTTTTTATCACACAATTCTCCACAATCTTTTATCAACTTACATTCCTCATCATAACTTAAAGATAAGTAAAATGTAAACTCATAATATAAGAGTTAGCCAATAAACTCTCCCCATATTCATTATATTTTTCATATTCAAACTAGATGAGTCTAATAACATTCAAACACCAATGCATAAGTAAGTTTAATCAAAATTCTCATATTTTGACAATATCCTATCCAACAAACTAATATCATAAAATCCACCAAATGAATGACAAAAAAATCATATCCTAGTAAGAAAAAGAATTACACCTTTGCTAAACAATGAAAATCACTCAAATTTTGAAAAAAAAAATCACAAAAATGATATGAAAAAATATTTCTTCAATCTCATTCTCTCCCCTCCCCCACACATACTTTAACTAGACATTGTCCTAAATCCCATTTATGGACTAGTTCGCTAGTTATAAGGTTATAAATACTGTATCTATGCAAGATCCAATATTCAAGAACCTTAACTTCACCTAGATTAATAATCTCATGGGATTTCACAAATAAATAGAGAATTTCTTTCAAACAAATATGCAAGCTAAAATTTCAGCATCTGCATTAGTTACCTTACATTTATACAAACCACTGCAATAGCTGAGAATCCTCAGAATATAACTTGTCATATCAGACAAATAATCTTAGGAAATGATCCTTATAGAGGACAAACTGAATTGCAAGATCAAGCTATGATTGGAACTTAGATAATAATCCTATTTTTCTTAAAAATAGATATAATTTAGAACTTAATAAGTATAAGTAATGTAATCATAGTTGGCAAAGATATAACAATAAAAGTATAGCCAAGAAGACCAAAATCAATAAAAAGGAAGAAAAAAGAGAAGAAAATACTTCCATTGGGAATTAGCTCCAAATGTTCTAAACTTTTAAATCTTCAACTTTTCCAAACTTTCAAGAAATTTGCAACAAAGTTGTTTTTCAATCAAAATCTTTGAAACCAATATTTTCAAAATAGCTCAATTCCAAGAAAACACCGAGATGATTGATAAAAACTTGGACAAATAATATCACCAAACTACTCCCCCATACTTAAATTAGACAGTGTCCTCATTTGCCAAAAATAAATACATCAAAGCGTCTCCAAATGGACCAAAACTAATACAGGGGTAGAAAGTTTAAGCAATACTCTCCTACTACAATAATGATCTAATAAATATTAAACATGGAATAGAGAGAAGAGCTTGTCCAAGTGGACTTTATTCTGACTTGCAAAAGCAAACACAGATAAATGCACAAAAAAATAATAAGAAAAGGAAGACACACTTAAATAAAAGAAAACAAACTAAAAATCCTAAAAAAGCAAATAAAGACACGACACACTCCCCCACACTTAAGATGGAAAATATTTTCCTTATTACTAGGGAAAATAACACCTAACAACTCCAAACACAAAATAAAGATACAAACTCTTTCCACTCATTATGCTTCCTCATTAAAGCTTTGAAAAAGAAATTAATGCTCTAAGGATAAAATAGGTAAGATGAATACAGAAAGAAGGGAGGTTTTTGAAAAAGGTCATGTTCATGAAAACAATTTTTCTTAGTAAAACATAACACATGAACCTTATTCTCTAATATTCCTTTGGACACATAAATACTCTCGCAAACAAATAAATTCATGTGGTCTCTAAAGAATGCATCAAATGTGAAATCATCATTTAACCATTCAAAAGATTTGTCACAATAAAAATCCCACTTAAAACTTAGTATTAGAGTCTTCAAGGATGGGATCAAGAAATCCTTACTTTTTAATGCATGGTCTACAAAAATTAAGTTACCTCCCTGAAATTGGGGTGAAGGGTAGAGATTACAACCGTCCCCCAAGGACTTTTTATGATGTAGTGTGGAAAGATCCAACTCCTTGAGACATGGTAAATTCAACACATTATTAATGGCATCATTAGGCTCCGTGAGTTGAGGGGTACCTAAAAATTCATATGACAAAGAAAATTAAGAAATATGAGAGCATAGAATAGAATCAAAATTTTTTCTACTTACATTGGGCAATTGTTCCTTGTATCCTCTCTCCTCTTTTTGGGGGTCCTTTTGTGCAAGTGTATGGGCCTTGATGTCATCTTCGACTACCTCAGCTAGTTGTGTTCTTTGATGGCTCATTAGTTGGGAAGATTCTTCGTACCTCCTAACAGACATATTTGTGTTGCAACAAAGGATTTGATTGAAGCTTCAAGTGATGTCTAACAAAATGTGTTAATTTGAGCTTGTAACCTTGCCAATTTATCATCATCGTAGCTTATTTGACATTATGCCCATGAATAATTGCCCATGATGATGGATTGAACCTCATACTCAAAGAAAAACAAAAATCAAATTGAAAATAAAAATAAATAATAAAAAAAACACAAATTGGAAATATTCATAAACTACCTAAACATAACAGTTAGTTATATTTACAAGTACAACATCAACTAGGCTAGTCAATTAAGTCACACAATGTTATAAACAACAAGATATAACCCCTAGTTACACAAAGAACATGTATACATATTTATAGATAGACATATATACATATAAAAATATAAACATAGTTAAATCAATAAAATTCAAGCTTTCATGATATTCTTCCCCTTACAACGGTGCCAAAAACTTGATGCATAAATTTTGGGTGTATAAAAATCATCAAATTTAAATCCATCCCTTAGTCAAGTTTTAATTAAAACATTAATCCCAAAATACACATATGAGCAAGTATACTCATCAAAAGCATAGCATAGGGAATTAACGAGTATCGATCCTCAAAATAACAAGTACACACTAATAACTTTTCATTCATTGTTTAACCTACCTAATAAAGTGAAAAAATAAGAAAAAGAAAATTAAAGAAATATATACAACTCAAGGATGTAGGAATATGTAATTTAAACAATTATCCTAGAAAACATGATAATGAACCAACTAGTAGTTCTCTCAACTAATTATCATCTTGCCATTGTGAATGAATATATAAGTAAAATTCAATCGTTTCCCAAGTCATTACTCTACTTAGATAAATTCCACTTTGTTTTACAATCTGTGGAATTATTATGTTTTGATTAATATTAATATATTTTCCAATCAAGCAAATATAACCAAAACGTGCATTAAGTCCAATTCCTTATAAACATAAAATTAGCTATTGACCCTTTGTCCTAGGTGAGATAAACTAATCTTTGATCACTTAGTCCTATAATCTTAACTTTTTTGTCCAAGTCCATTAAGATTTAACAAATCCAAAATCAAGGCAATAAAACTCCTAACATCATTTTTCTAAGTCAATTAGAAGAACTTGCATCAATAACCAAGGATAACAAATAATCAAATACTAAAGATGATTAAGAATTGACCAAATAACTAAATTAACCAAAATGATGAATCCCAAAATAATGTTAAATTATAATAAAAATATTAAATACATCATTTTAAGAACAAGAAAACAAAGATAAAAGAAATGACTCTTAGATAATCCTCATTCTTCTCCCTTGAAGGCTTTCTTGAACAACCCTTCATGAATGGTGAATTCCTCATTTCATGAGTGATTGGAATTTTAGCTCTTGGATCCATCTCCACACACCTATTCCTTGTGTTTTCTCTTGCTTTTATAGGCCTCTTATATGCTAAATTCATAGTTTGGGAAGTCTTGGCCGAGTAAGATTCGAAAAATATCAAAATCATTTGAAAATTCCCAAATTTATGTATAAGATTTTCCCCTTCTAAAGTGGACTTGGCGCCGGGTCCAGTCGACCCACCTCGCGCCAGGTGCAATCTGCTCTTCCTCCGAATTTTTCTCAGTTTTCCACTGGCCACCTAGAATGGACTTGGCACCGAGTCCAGTCCACCCACTTGCCGCCATGTCCATTCTGCTTTCTTCCTGAAAATTGCTTTGTTTCTTCTGCTTCACCAGAATGGACCTGGCGCCAGGTGCATTCTGAAATTTCTCTAATTTTACTCGAATTTAACTTAAATCTACACAAATTTTGCCAAAAACACTTTTTAGAAGTAAAATGTCAAATTTAGGAATATGCCTAGTTAATATAGCAAATATATCTCAAAACAATCCCAAATAACTAGAAAAATAATAGTGATTTTAGCTCGTATCACATACCCCCGCACTTGATGTTCTTCTTGTCCTCAAACAAAACACTTAATACCAAGAAAATTATCAAGAAAGCAAAAGTTCTTTCTCATTCTAATATTTTTTTTAACATAGCAAGGACTATAACTTCTCTTCATCTTTTAGATAAAACTCTTGTCATTCACATCCTTTGAAAACTATTCAAACTTTGAAACATTTGACAGGATATTACAAAACTCTTGAAATTAAATTAATCAAGTATGTACCTTAGTCTAAGAAATTTATTTCAATCTTCAAGTTAAAATATAAATAACATGAATCACACAAGCCAAGCCATCTACCAACTCAAGCATTTAAATCCAAAAATTGCACAACTCAAGTCATAATATAAGGAAAGCACTCCTATTTTTTTCTCTCACAAATTTTTCAATAATTTAGGGAATTGATAGCCTCAAGTGCATGGATTTCTCTTCACATACCATATTGGCCCCCTTTCAGTCATCGTCTTTTTTCAACATTTTTTTCAACATGTTTCTTTCTTTCTTTCTTTCTTTCTTGCCTTTTTGCCTTGGAGATAGCCTCAAGAGAGTACACTGAATAACACTTGCTACTTCTCCCCATCTTAACCCCCTTTCAGCAGAATGACTTCAAAGATTAAAAATAAGAGCATTTTTTCCAACTCAATTCTTTTTTTTTTATTGCACAATTCTCCACAATCTTTTATCAACTTACATTCCTCATCAAAACTTAATGATAAGCAAAATTTAAACTCATAATACAAAAGTTTACCAATAAACACTCCTCATATACATCATATTTTTCATATTCAAACTAGATGCATCTAATAAAATTTAAACACCAATGCATAAGCAAGATTGATCAAAATTCTCAAGTCTTGACAATATCCTATCCAACAATCCAATGTCATAAAAACCCACCAAATGAATCACAAAAAAATCATATCCAAGTGAGAAAAAGAATTACACCCATGCTAAACAATGAAAACCACTCAAATTTTGAAAAAAAAGATCATAAAAATGATATGGAAAAATATTTCTCCAACCTCATTCTCTCCCCACAATTAAACTGGGCATTGTCCTCAATAGCCAAAGATATAACAATAAAAGTATAGCCAAGAAGACCAAAATCAATAAAAAAAAAAAGAAGGGAAAATAGAAGAAAATAATTCCATTGTAAATTAGCTCCAAAAGTTTTGAACTTTTAAATCTTCAACTTTTCAAAATTTTCAAAGAACTTGCAACAAAGTTGTTTTTCAATCAAAATCTTTTAAACCAAAATTTTTCAAAGTAGCTCAACACCAAGAAAATACCAAGATGATCTATAAAAAGTTTGGACAAAGAATATCACCAAACCACTCCTCACACTTAAATTGGACAATGTCCTTATTTACCAAAAATAAATACATTAAAGTGCCTCCAAAGGGACCAAAACTAATAGAGGGGTAGAAAGTTCAAGCAATACTCTTTTAGTGCAATAATGCTCCAATAAATATTAATCATCGAATAGAGAGAAGAGCTTGTCCAAATGGACTTTATTCTGACCTACAAATGAAAACATAAATAAATGCACAAAGAAAATAATAAGAAAAGAAACAACTCCAAACACACTTAAATAAAAGAAAACTGATTGAAAATCATGAGAAAGTAAATAAAGACACGACTTACGCCCCTACACTTAAGATGAAAAATATTTTCCTTATTACTAGGAGAAATAGCACCTAACAACTCCAAACACAAAACAAAGAAACAAACTTTTTCCACTCATCGTGCTTCCTCATCAAACCTTTGAAAAAGAAATTAATGTTCAAAGTAGAAAATAGGCAAGATGAAAATAGAAAGAAGCAAGGTTTTTGAAAAGGGTCATATTCATGAAAACAATTTTTCTTAGTAAAACAAAACACATGAACCTCATTCTCTAACATTCCTTTAGACATACAAAAATTTTTGCCAACAAATAAATGCACATGGTCTCTAAAGAATGCATCAAATGTGAAATCACCATTTAAGCCTTCAAAAGATTTGTCACAATGAAAATTTCCCTTAAAACTTAGCATTTATGTTTTCAAAGATGAGTCGAGAAATCCTTGCTTTTCAATGCATGGCCTACAAAAATAAAGTTATCTCCCTAAAATTAGGGTGAAGGTAGAGATTACCACCATCCTCCAAGGACATCTTATGATGTAGTATTGAAAGATCCAACTTCTTGAGGCATGGTAAATTCAACACATCATCAATAGCATCATCATGCTCCGTGAGTTGAGGGGTACCTAAAAATTCATGCGATAAAGAAAATTAAGAAATATGAGAGCATAGAATAGAATAAAAAATTTTCCCCATTACATTGGGTAATTGTTCCTCATATCCTCTCTCCTCTCTTTGGGGGTCCTTCTGTGCAAGTGTATGAGCCTTTATGGCATTTTCAACCAACTTAGCTTGTTGTTTTATTTGATGGCTCATTAGTTGGGAAGATTCTTCGTACCCCAAAATAGACATGTTTGTGTTGGCAACAAAGGATTTGATTGAAGCTTCAAGTGACGTCTCACAAAAATCGTTAATCTGAGCTTGTAACATTGCCAATCTATCATCATTGTAGCTCCTTTTACATTGTGCCCATGAATAATTGTCCATGATGATGGTTTGAACCTCACACTAAAAAAAAAAAAATCATATCGAAAATAAAAATAAGAACATATAAAAATAAAAAATTAAGAAAAGAAAATACACAAAATAGAAATATTCACAAACTACCTAAACACAAAAGTTAGAGATATTTACAAGTACAACATGAACTAAGCTAGTCAATTAATTCACACAATTTTACAAACAACAAGATATAGCCCCTAGTTACACAAAGAACATGTATACATATTTAAAGCCAGACATTTATACATATAAACATATAAACATGGTTAAATCAACAAAATCCAAGCTTTCATGATATTGTTTCCCGGCAACGATGCCCTAAACTTGATTCGTAAATTTTGGGTGTGTAAAAATCATCAAATTTAAATACATCCCTTAGTCAAGTTTTATTTAAAACATTAATTCCAAAATGCACATATGAGTATCGATCCTCAAAGAAACAAGTACACACTAATCACTTTTTCTTCATTGTTTAACCGACCCAATAAAGTGAAAAAATAAGAAAAAGAAAAATAAAAATATATATTTTACTCAAGGATGTAGGAATATGCAATTTAAACAATTATCCTAGAAAAACATGATAGTGAACCAACTAGTAATTCTCCCAACTAATTATCATCTTGGCTTTATAAAGGAACATAAAGTAAACTTCAATCATTTCCCAAGTTATTACTCTCTTAGATAAATTCCACTTCATTTTTCAGTCCATGGAATTACTATCTTTTGATTAATATTAACATATTTTCCAATTAAACTAACATAACCAAAACATGTGTTAAACCCAATTCCTTAAACAAATGAAATTAGCTAATGTCCTTTTGTCCGAGGTGAAATCAACTAATTTAACTTCTTCGTCCAAGTCCGTTAAGATTTAACAAATCCGAAATCAATGCAATGAAACCCCTAATATCGTTTTTCCAAGTCAATTAGAAGAACTCGTATCAATAACCATTGAAACAAGCACTCAAATACCAAAGATAACAAAGAATTGATCAAATAACTAAATTAACCAAAATCATGAATCCTAAAATAATGTTAAATTACATTAAAAATATTGAATACATAATTGTTTAAGAACAAGAAAACATAGATTAAAGAAAGCACTTATAGATAAGTCTCTTTCTTCTCCCTTGAAAACTCTCTTGAACATCCTTCCCTGAATGGTGAATTGCTCATTTAATGAGTGATTGGAATTTTAGCTCTTGGATCCATCTCCACACACCTGTTCCTTGTGTTTTCTTATGCTTTTTTGGGCCTCTTAGATGATAAATTCGTAGTTTGGAAGTCTTGGCCAAGTTAGATTCAAAAAATACCAAAATCATTGAAAAATTCTTAAATTCATGTACAGAATATTTGCCTTCTAGAGTGGACCTGACGCCAGGTCCAATCGACCCACCTAGCACTAGGTGGGATCTGCTCTTCAGAATTTTTCTTAGTTTTTCTCTGGCCATCTAAAACGGACCTGGCGCCGAGTTTTGTCGACCCACCCAACACCAGGTCTATTATGTTTTCTTCTTGTAATTTTCTCTGTTTCCTCTGCTTGAGCAGAATAGACCCGGCGCCCGGTCTCTTGGCTTATCCTAGTGCTAGGTGCATTCTGGAATCTCTCCAATTTTACTCAAATTTAATTGAAATCTGTACAAATTTTCCAAAAACACATTTTACAAGAAAAATGTCAAATACGAATGAATATGCCTAGTTATTACATCAAATGTATCTCAAAATAACCTCAAATAACTAGGAAAATAATAGTGATTTTAGCCCCTATTATTTGTGCTTCGACAAATATTACAAAAGAGTTTCACGCACAAGGAATTATTTTAAAAGCTGCGTTTTCGAGGTAATGAATTTTTCCTTTCCTCTCTTAACCCATTTAATTACATACAAGTAATCTTTGAGTGGATTTTGTTTTATTATTCCACTACGCATTATTTGATTTTGTGTGATCGAAATCCAATAGTAGTATCAGAGCCATCTCATTTGTGTTTTACGGGTTTATTATTGGTTTTGAAATTGTTTCAATAATAATAATAATAATAATAATAATAATAATAATAATAATAATAATAATAATAATAATACATTTGTCATTATGAAATTGTTTCATAAATATTTTAAAATTTGAAATTATTTCAAAATTATATTTGGGTTTGTGAAATTTGTTCACAAATATTTTTATTATTGGAAAAATGGGATTCTATGGTTGTTGTTTAATTTATGAAATCTTAAGTGGGGCATTATTTTATTTTCCTTTCCAAAAAGAATAGCATTGTTTTGCTGTGTATTCCTTAAATCTGATAAGGAAAACATAACGGAAATTGTTTCTGTGATGTTAGAAGGAATGATAGAGAGAGAGAGAAAAAAATAGTGAAGAAAAAAAAAAAAGGCCCTTGAGTAGCATAGAGATCTCATTAGGCCACCAAGGGCCTCCTAGGTGGCGTAGGGGGCTAGAAACCATCCTAGGCCACCTATGTGAAACCCCAGTCGAAACCAACCTTAGAGTAAGGGGGTTGGGATGCATATCATATTTTATTTCATGGTTAAATATATTCTCATATGAATTTTTATGCGTTCTGGATTCGAGTTTTATTGTCTTGAAGTCTTGTTGGTGAGTATTGTGTGAGAGGGGCAAAATGGTAATTTTTGCCTGGGGTGAAAATAGGGAGATAGCCTGTAGATTGAATAGAAAATAATTTTTCTAGTAGAAATAGCAGCAAGAGTTGTTGTGGTTTAGTGGTTAGAGCTTTGGAATAGATTATTGAGGTCTAGGGTTCAAATTCCATCATAGAAGCTTTAACTAGATTAAAATTTATTTTTGCTTAGGGAGGATTAGTTTCGGCCTTAAGAGCCTAGAACAAGATGGTGATAATGTCCTAGGAGAGACATGTTAAGAGAATTCTCATTTCACTCTTTACTCTACTCGAAATTCTTGAAGGGAAATTCATTCTTCCTTGTTCTTTAATTTTCCTCAATGCTCAACTCATTGGTTTGATCAAGGTGTTCTAGCCTTTTTCTTTCCAGAAAATTTAGTAAAGTGCTGAGGCCTTTTAGGATCAAAATGTCTTGGTAAAAGACTACCTATGGTCTGAAAAAAATATGGAAGAGTTGTGAGGAATTCCATGAGGAAAATATCTCTAGTGAGCTTGCTGAAATTTCACTTCAAATTAGTTCCTCTTCCTTCATGGCATGGGCTGAAACTTTCCAACTTGTTGTACCTTCAAATTGTCGAACTCCTTAGCTAACATTCCTTTCCAAATGCTGCCAGAAAAATGGCCTTAAGATTAGCTTAAAACATGAATTATTTTTGCCATTTTCGGATTGCACAAAAGCTGTGCAAAACCAGTGAAAAATTCTGGGCAAATCGCTACTTTGGAGGTCCAAAACCAAGCTGATTTCTTCCAGATTTTGTGCAGCACCTTAGCCATGTTTTTCCTCCATGAAGAAGGCTGGAAACCAGCCTTGAATACCCCTGAAACCCCCCTTCCAGCTCGCTGCAAAATGGCTAGAAGTAGCAGACGAAAATCTGCCAGAAAAATCACTGTGCAGCAAAATTTCTAGGCAGAAATTTGTCCAGCTTGTTTCCTCTTTCTCTTCCAGCCGAAACACCAACCCTAATCTGTCAAAACCTTCCTTAAACCTCCATCAACAGAGCTCCATTGATCCCCTTAAACTTCTGCACGAAATTCCATCAATGGTTGTCCGAAAATCTCTCCAACAAATCCCTGCAATTTAGCTTGATTGATTTCCAAAATTTCAGCCTTCTTGTTTAGCAACCTTCCATAAAATCTTATTCAATTGACCAAACCTTAGGTAACAACTTCCAATGCAACTTCCTACGATAGGTAACAACTTCCAGTGCAAAACTACTATAGGTAACAATTTCCAGCATAATTTCCAGTGCAAATTATTATAGGATGAGATGAATAAATCAAGGCACATTTAACAAAGAGTAAACTATCATACACATAGCAACTTCCTACATAATTTAATCAACCAAATCAACTCCTTCAATATAGGTAATGAAATCTCCACACATCACAACCTAAAAAATTAGCACAAATTCAACTCCAACCTCCTAATCACCACAACAAAAACTGCAACTCAAAAATGATAATAGGTCAACAAATTAATACCCACTAGGTAGAATCTCCACTATGTCTAAAAAATGATCAAATATCTAAAGAAAGCAGATTAGACAATTCAAAATTAGAGCATCAACTGTTCAAGAAATGAAATATGAAACCATTGACAAATTATCATGCACAAGAAACCTTTTAAGCTAGATAACCCAGCTCATGAAATACTTACTAGGTAATATTAGAACAAAATATGGATAGAAAGAGAACACCAAAATATTAGGTAACAATATCCTTACTGTACTAGTAATGTTGGTTGCGACAGCTTGCTGGTTTGACTCAAATGATACAACTCTTGACTCATTTAACTCGTTGACATTATTTTGTGACATATTTGCACAAATCTCAGCTAGTAGTCTTCCTTGTTCCATAATAAGTTTTGCTTGCTCTTTAGCTTGTTCTTGAAGCATCACTATTTGATCTCTTTGTTTAGCTATGATACGGTGATGAGTATTACGAGATGGAATTTCGCCCCAAATATCTGATGGAGCAATACCACTACTACACATTCGAACTCGACCATTTCTATCCGATCCCATCACTTGTGAGAAAATATCATTAGGCCCAGTTGTCAGTGTTGTGCCCTAGAGGCAATCACTTGTACATTGTATATGACATATTTTCTGTTAATAAAAGGCATTATTTATCTTACAGTTTCTTTTGTTTACTTTAAGTAATATAACTGTTGAATAAAGTCCCTAGTACAACACTGTGTTAAGGAAATCATGATAGAGATCATGATATGAGATTCCTACTACACTGGATGGTGTTGGTACTTAAATAGTCCCTAGTCATAGTATTAATGAGACATGACATCATTAATGTGTTAAGACTAGCATGTGTTAGACTTCCTGATTTGATCAGGCAGTGATTCTCATAACCGTGAGTATTGAGATACTCAAAGTTAACACATGGATGCTTGTTAATGGAACAAGTTCATTGGATAACCTAGCTTTGAGATAATCACATGGTTAACTATTTAGTCCCAGTGATATAATCTCAATATAGCAAACGTGCAAGTATCCTTAAACTTGAGATCTCCAAGGTACTTTGTTTGCTGAGCCTTGTACTTTGATTCCAATCTCTGGAGCTCGATCGAGGGCCACCTATGGGATGGATATTAGGTACATTATGAGATAAACGAAAGTAGTTGAGAGGGTCAATAAAGGATTCACCACTCCTAATAGTAGGGGTGAATATCTCACGGCCACTTGTAGGAATTACTACTCGGAAAGTCCTTGGCAAAGGCAATTGTGTATTGGAAATAGTTCCAATTGATACACATATAGAGTAGTGGGTTCCCGGTACAAGTACCGTTATATTTGGACCAGAATTATTTTTGGAGGGAGTTGGCACTAATTCTGTACTCCAAACCGAATGAGATATTGTATGATGAAATGAGTTAATTGCACTGAAGTTTGTTATTGAAGGGTTCATGTCAAGCCACTTGACTTTCTGGACTCTTGGGTGGTCATAATGTGTTGCTAGATACCGCTCATGATCTGGGAATATAGGTTTATTAATTGATGAATTAATAAACCAATCCTAATTAGAATTAATAGGATTAATTCTAATTAATTATGGATTATTAATCTCAAAGACGTTTGGATTAATTCATGTTCTCTACCAATTGACTGGGAAACCTAATAGGTCACAGACAATGGAGGATTATATACTCAAGATGTTATTTGATAACATAGTGGGGTTAATTGAGAGAAAGAGATGTTGTGGACAAATTATAATTTGTTATAATTTGTGATCTAAGTTTTAATTGTGAGAACTTGATGTTTCCAATTATAATTAGGGAATTCTAATAGGATTAGGTTTCTCAATTTTAGGTATATATGTATGATATAATCGAAAACCCTAGCTGATGTTGAGACACACGAAAATCCCAGCAATACTTGACATTCTCTTTTCTTCTCTCTCCCTCTCGTTTTGCTGAAAACAAGAGAACCCAGACTGCCATTATTGTTTCTGCTAGCACACGAATTTTTTGGTGCTTGAGTGTATCCTCTGTGTGGATTACTGTTAGAGATAATCACACACTGTGATTATAGTGGTTAGACGTTCAACTCACGTGGAGGTTAATCATGAGGATTGCTAGATCGCACCTCAACTCGAAAAAGAAAATTTTGTTCTTCGAACGATCACCTAAAAGGAAAAAGCTGTTACCTTTAGTCTTTTTATGTCTTGTTTTCCACACATAGACGAGTCCTAGGAGGGTATCTCGTTTTATTTTTCACTGCGCCGTATAGGATACGAGCCTGAAATACCCAATACCAGTTTCATCACACAAATCAAAAGAGAGTTCACTTCTCTTCTCATTCATCAATTTCTATGAGAAAGAAAACATTCGTTTATTATCTTAAGATTAGAAAAACTAATTTTTAAAAAAAGAATAACGATATAAAATATTCACATTACAAGAAAAATATTTTGTTTGGTACCAAATTTTTTGCAATAGCACTATTTCCCGGATTCCTATTAGAGTTTGTAAAGCATGCATTGAACAACCCAGCTTAAGATGGCTAATGGCCTAATTCTTTTTTCTATATAGGAAAGAAAAAAAGTTGACCAAATTTTGGACAATGTTAATAAGTTTTTCGTTCATAGGAAGCAAAAAAATAAAATGTCAAGAATAATAAGTTTTACCAAATCTTCAGCAACTTGAGCAAATGACTTTTACCCATTTTTTGTGATGCAAATTATTGATTTTCCTACTCTGAGTATTCCTAGTGCTAATACTCTAGAACAACAATAATAAATGAAAAATTAATGCTAATTAATTTATTTTTGTTAATACTTCACATAAAATTTTACATAAGCAGAAAAAATAACTAATATTACCTTTCAATCCTTTGAATTCCAAAAGGCAACCAACCATAGCCATTGGTCTTCAAGCACACAATCTTCTCCACAAGAAGGCACCACATTGGTCCTCTGATTTGGAACAAAATAATGCATTTTTAGTGTATTCTTCAAACTTCTCCGCTTGTTTCCTATTGATGATAAGATTTTTGGTTTAATTCCTGGTGGCAAATCAAATCTTTTCTGTTATGAAATAAATTATGAATAATGTAAAAGCAATAGTTTTCTTGTACGAAAAAATAGAAAATTGAAGGTTCATGATAGAAATCTATCCATGCAACAACGTACATCTAAAAAAGGGGATGGAAAGTCAACACTTAATTTAAATCTCTATGGAAGCATTCAACATTCAAAAAGTTTTAGGAAGATTTTCAAGCTATCCAAGCATACAAGCTAAGAGATAAGAAGATTGTAAAGAGATGGATAGTAAAGGAAGGGCAAAAGGATGCACAACACAAGCAACAATCCATGTGGAGAATCAAGCCAACCTTTAAACAAGGATTGAAGGCTAAAAGAATATCAAAAAGAGCTCAAGACGACCTACATTTCATTTGGAGGATCAAAGAAATATAGAAAAATAGAATGGAGGTTCAAAGAGTAAATTTTGAAGTGCAATAAAAGAGGGACGGCGACCAGAATGCACTTGGTGCCAAGTTCACTATCACACATGGCGCCATGCCCACACTGGAGTAGGGTTCTATTTCAAAACACACCTGGCGCAAGGTCTATTTGGGCCCTGTCCTATTTTCCTAAATTTTCTTATTTTTTTCTATTTTGTTCCCAATTAAATTCTCATGACTTTTATTATGTTTTAACCTATTTTTAAGACATGTAATAGGGCCTCAAAATATGTATTAAGGCCATTTAATATTAAGGTTTAGTTGGTTAAGTAGTTTAGGTCAAGGCCACTATAAATATGCCATTATAACTCTTGTAACACAACTTTAGTTTTTTGGGAAGGAGAAATCAGATTTTCTCTCTAGAAGGAGAGTTCTTGAGGGTGATCCTCTTAGGTGATATCTATTAGACAAAAACTTGATGTGTTCGGACTTAGGTATAAAAATCATACAAAAACTAAGCACATTCCGAATCAAGTTGAAAGTAAAATGTTTAACACACGTATGAGCAAGGGTACTCATCATTAACCGAGCATAGGGTTCAAACGAGTGTCGATCCTCAAGGAACAAGTAGACATTAATTATCTTTCTTTCATTGTTTAACCGACTCAATAAAGTGACAAACAAAGTAAAACAAAATAAAAGAAAATCAAAATTACAATATATACATGTCAAGGATGGACATTGTTGAGACAAACATGATCTCAAAAAACTCAATCATTATCATAACTAATAATTCTCTTGGCATCATGAAGGATTAAGATTGACTCACTTCTTTTTCAATCCATGAAATCACTATCTTCTAGATAAATTAGAATCACTTGGTCTCGTCTCAACTAATTCACCTAAAATATGCATTAAACACAATCCTTGATTAAATTCCCTTGGTCTTGGCAGATTTTTAACATGAAATCAACCAATGAATCCTTGGTCTCGGCAAACATCAATTAACCTTTAATTACCCAGTCCTCATCAATTAACACCCTTGGTCTCGACGAGTTACTTAACAACAAATATGAAATCAATCAATTGAAACTACCATCAACCCCCTTGGTCTCGGCAAGTTAATAGGAAGAACCAACCAACTAACCTCATAATAAAGCACAATTAATTAAATACCAAGAAAAATACTCAATCAATCAAAAGATCAAATACTCTAAATATTATGAATATCTAAAACAATGTCAAATTACACTAAAACAATTAAAATATCATTGTTCAAGAAAAAGAAAACACTCCTAGACAAGCCTCTTTCTTCTTCCTTTGAAGACCTTCTTGTACAACCCTCCTTAAACTTGAAGAATTCCTCCTTTGATTGAGTGATTTTCTATAATGATCAATGAATTCTCCTCCTTTTCACTTGTGTTTTTCACCTTTTTATAGGCTTAGGAAGTGCCTAAACTTGTAGGTACAATGTTCTTGGTCGAGTAGAAGTTGGAAGATACTAAAATTCCTCAGATTACCAAAAATCGCGTAAAAAAAAATCAAGCCCCGCCCTAACATCAGGGCACAGCTGGCGCCGGTTGTGTTCCCTCTACTCGTTCGCCAATTTTTCTTCGAATTTTGCACAATGTTTTCCAGAATGCAGCGGCGCCGATTCCAACTTCAAAGCCGGCGCTGCCTTAGTTCTGTTCCACTCTGTTTCCACAAATTTTCCGTTGCTTCAAAGTTCGTTTCAGCAATGCATGGCCGGAACCAGTTCTAGGGTCCTAGTCGGCACCGCCTCTCCTCGGTTTTGCGATGTTTTTATTTTGTTTTACCCTAAAAATCTGAAATAAAGAACAAAATACCTTTTCAAGGGTAAAATCTCAAATATGAAGAAATATGACTAGTTATTGAGCAAAATGTCTCACAAAAAAACTCAAATAACTAGGAAAAACATTACTAATTTAGCCCTTATCAGACATCAAGACTAAATCAAAAGATTTAGTCCCACCTTTGATCTTGTCTCTAAATCTTCAGGGATAATCTAAACTTCATTTCTATTCTATGTGCTAGGTTTCCTAGAGTGTTTGATAAGATTGAGTTAGGTGCCTTCAAATTTCTATCCTTGGTGTTCTAATCTCTAGTTAGATTAGGGTATTAAGGTGTCTTCGAAGTATGATAGATTCATATTATCACAATAGTGTTAATTTCTTTGCATTTTGGTGTTCTTGTGTGTGAGTTTGATAGGTTTCTTGATCTTGAGTTTAATCCACCTTGTTGGAGCTTCCCAAGATCATTTCAAGCGGTATCAGAGCTTGCATTATATTGATTCTAATCAACCAACTTTCTTTGAGTCAAGGTACAATCTTCTTCATGATTTGTTGAACATTTTTAATTTTCGTCACTATTTCTCTTTCCATTTTAGATTGCTTGAAACTAAAGATTATGCCATAGACTTTATGCTAAATTGATCCTATATGTTGGTATAATGTTTGAGGAGTATTTTGGCATGGAAAATTGTTGATTTGAAGCTCATATTACTGAAAAAATTAATATTCCCGTAACTATATTCCTTACAATTTTGGGGGGTTAAAAACTTGGATTTGTGCCATGGAAATGTTGTTAATTTGACCCTATATGGCATATTGATGTTTGAGGAGTCCTTTGGTGTAAACATTTGTTGACTTGGGGCCAAAATCAAGCTAAAATTTGCTATACAAAATTGAGCTACTAAATTGCACTCAATGTGTTTGATAAATTGTCCCAATGAATTGTGATTTCTCATACTTAACTACCAAAGCTTCCATTCATGAAGTATAATGAATAATTTGTTTATTAAAGAGCATTTAAGTGATTGTTAATTGCTAATTTGTGATTGAGGTTATGATAGCATCATCTAGTGTAACAACTCTTTAAATTCCATGCATATTCCTTATTGCACACCAAGTGTTTGATAAATTGCCTTTGAGACACCTTTCTTTCTAATCCCTTGGAATTTAGTTAACTTGATTAGTAGAACTAAATCCTTTGAAGTGGAAAAGAGTTGGAAAGAACTTTAGTGTGAAATTTAGAGTTTAAAAAAAAAAAAAAGGTAAGAGAGTGAGCTCATTTTACAAAAGCCAAGAAGAGTGCAAACACGAGTGAAGAGTGACCACAAAAAATTGAGTTTAAACATGTGAGGGAGTGAACTGAGGAATTTTTATTGAAAGAAAATTCACAATGGCCGGTTGGAGTAAAAAAGAAGGGTATGACAATGATGAGGAGTCTTGCTATGGTGAGAGTAGTTATGGGGAATCTAATGAATATGAGCAAGAATATGAGGAGGATGATTATAAGAGCTTGGGATTATTGGATGAACATGATGAGGGGCCGAGTACAAGTGAAAGAGAGTATGAAAGCTATGAAGGAGACCTAGGGAAAAGTAATAAGAAATGTGGGAATTTGAGTCCCATGGAAGATTGGAGTAGGGGGAGTGAAAATAATAGAGAATCTTATTTGAGTGGGAAAAATTGGGAATATGAAGAAGAATGACATAGGAGTAAGGAATATTAGAATGATGAAGTTTAAGTGGGAGGAGCACAAAAAACAACAAAGCATGAGGTGCAAAAGAACTCAAGGGTGCGTGAATGCAAAATTTGTGGTAGTTTAGAGCACACTTCCTATTATTGTCCAAAAAGAATTAAACAAAGAGGGAAAAATATAGTGTATAAGACACCGAAAAAAGAGGTGCATGAAAGGAAAAGCTATAACTATTATAATAGCAGGAGTGATGGTGTAACACCCCACTATCTAGGCCCAACAGGGCTGTGGATGTTGCCCCATCCAAAGGACAAGGGGTCTTTATAACTAGGTCACACAATCAAAATAATAGAATGAAAACAATACTTTCAACTTAAAACTTATTGCAATCCAAGAATCCAAAACACAAATCCAAAATAAAATTGTTCACTCTCAACTCCCAAAGCATTACACAAGATAAATATCAGAAAATCTTCCAAGGCAGGCAACAACTAGCTACTCATCCCCATAGTAGGATCGACCTGAAATCATAGTAAAAATGGTGATGAGATAAAAATCTCAGTAAGTCCGTGTGTGCTTTGAGTGTCCAGTGAAAATAGTTCGTGAATGCAAGGTGTAAAATCTTCATAAGAGAAATACTGGCAAGCAATAAACCATAGTCAAAATCAAGAGTGGTGTTTTTGGCTTTTCCAATCATACATGTTCAATAAAATCAACCACTCAAAAAGGTGGTTATGGGTTACCACATGTTGGGCCCCATAACCATACAACGGTCAGAATGCCACACTTTGTGCAGACTAACAAAAAATAGGTGATCGGCCTACTGGGCAAGATACTCCTCCTTCTCCATACCCAAACAAAACCGGTTGTCCATTCCGGCAACACACAGTCCACTTGACTAAAAACTGCTAGCTTGGACCGGTACGACCTATTGGACTGACATCTTATTTGGGAAGGACTCACCCCTCAGAGGTGGCCACCTACTGAGGGACTTACCCTAACCCTTCAAAGACTAGTCCTAGCAGTCCACCCTTATTGAGTACTCAACGTAATATATATCCCACTTGAGAAAATGAATAAAACATAGTTCCACTTGAAAATGGCAATTAAGGATTTCCAAAGTTTGGGGCAAAACTGGTTTTAGAAAGAGTTTTAGAGTTTGAGTAAATTTGCTTATTGATTTTCAAATAATTTGTTTGACTGAAATAAGAAAGGAGACAATCCTCAATTGCCTTTACAGAAATAAGTGACCACGCACTCCATAATTGGCTTGCCATAGAACCATTTTGCATCAATCAGGTTTTATGCATGAGCTTACATGATCCTTAGTTTGAGATAAAATAAAGGTCTTCAACAGCTGACCTAACCCCACCTGGGGTAAATATAAGCCATAATTAAACTCAAGCCAAAAATCACTTTCACAAATAATTATATCTCAACTTACTGCAACCATGATCCTAGTGTCCCAAGCTTTGAGGCCAAATAATAAATAAAAGGGTTTATAAGCTAAGTCTAGTTTGATATTAAAATAATTAGGGTTTTGGGAAATAGGTTTAAACCTTGCTAAAAATAAATTAGAGTTTATTTGATGAAGGGTCCTAGGTGGTGTTATGTAAAATAATAATCTATTAATAATTATTTGTTAGAAAATAATTGGCAACTAAAATTAGTTGTAAGAAAATTTTAATGGGGTTTGATTGAAAGATAATAAATAAATTTTAATAGTATTCATGAATACAAGACTTACAAAATTAATATTTTACTTATTATGATTATTTATATATAAGGCTTTATTTGATATTATTATTTTATATAATATCTATATATTTTATTTCTTTAATAAACGCTATCATTTATTTGACTAAAATATCCCTATTTTATATATAATAGTCCAAATCTACCTTCCCTAGGGTTTTTGAAATTTACTAGAAGAAATTATAGCATTAATCATTTTATTGATGAAATAAAATTAGTTTAGGGACAACTAGGTCATGATCATATTTCTATTGCTAACCATAATCATGAACATACACTCCACTCCAATTCATCAAATCATCCAAATCATAAATGAAGGCATAGATCTAAATTTACCAAGACATGATCCAAACTCTACTATCATAAACATAATCGTGGCTTTAACAAAAATACGTGAACATAAACCCTATTCACCAAAGGTGATATAATCTCTAACATGCTTGATCACATATACTACTCACGACATGGAGAGTATGCAACAAAACCCTAAAAACACCATACAATCAACCAAGACAATCAACTCATGCATCAATCCCATCTCCATCATAGACACATTTATTCATGCTCAAATCTCAACTCCTTCACAACAACACATGCTGAAATCCTAATCATAATCCATCTCCTTCCAATATCATCCTAGAGACATGAATCTAGAATTTAAAGAGAGGGTTGAAGAGGCTTACTTGATTGATGACTACCTTGGAGTAGTTTCGAATGGATCCTAACTCTTAGGGACTTGATCCGTCCAAAAGAGATGAAGAAAATATGGCCAAGGTTAAAGTCACCATTCAGCCAAGAGAGAGAGAGCGAGCGAGAGAGAGAGAGAGAGAGAGAGAGAGAGAGAGAGAGAGAGAGAGAGAGAGAGAGAGAGAGAAAAGAGGAAAAGAGAGTCCATTAGTATGTTTATATATACATATATTCATTAGAAGTTGAAGATGAGAGAAGGTGGGTGGGATTGATCATGCTTACCTTGAAGGTGTTCTTAAGCCTTCACAAAAATACTGGTTTTTCGATCCAAAAAAGAGAGTTGGATTTTGGTATTTGATGTTAAAAATTGCAGAAGTAGTTTCAAGGGGTTGAGGAGGTATGATCTGGAGTTTTTTTGGAGGAGATTAGAGAAGTTTGGAGTGATCTTAGGCGTGAGGATGTTTAGTAGGTGTTCTTGGTTTTGAGAGAATGGAGAGAGTTTTGGTTGAAGCTGGCTGAAATTCTGAGGGATTAGTGTGGCCGAATTGATTTGGAGGGTTTAGGAAGTTGAATTTTCTGATTTGAGAAGAAAAGGAAAGCTGGTTGTTTGAAATCCTAAAAGAATATTTTAGGGAATCAATTTTGGAAACAAAATATGGTAAGAAGATCTTTAATGGAGGAGAGCTTTTGGAAGCTCCAATGGCTGGCTGTTTGTCTATGAGTTTTGCTAAGATGAATGATGGTTGAAGGGGCTTAATGGTGGCCGAAAATATGGAGTACAATGGTGGAGGGATTTCTGGTTGTTTGAGAGATGAATTATGGTAGTTTACTAAATATGATTGCTGGAATTTTGGTCTCCAATCAATAGCTTGATTGGAGGGATTGATGGAGATATTTTAGGAGCAGCTATAGGACTGGTTTTGAGCAGAATGTTGGAGAAGATGATGGAGCTCAGTTCATGGCTGTTCAAGGGAAGTTCATATAGAAAAATGGTGGAGGTTTCGGACAAGACTGAAGAAGGAACAAAGCTGGAAAATTCCTGGGCAGATTTCGCAAGTTGCTAGAATTTTTCTGGATAGATTTTGCTGCCATTTTTCAGTTAGTTTATAGAACATTTGAAGGGGTATTCAGAGGTCTTCCAAGGTAGGTTTCCATCCTTCTTCATGGAGGAAAAACGAGGTTAAGATGCTGGGTGAAAAACTAGAAGAAACAGCTTGGTTTAGGTTCATCTAAGCTGCGAAAGTGTCCAAAAAATTTTCTGGTTTGCACAGCATTTGTGCAGTCCGGTTTTGGCCTTATAATTTCAGACTTCAAGCTGGTCAAGAGGGCTATTTTTCTGGCAGCATTTGGGAGGGAATGATGGCTAAAAATTTCGACACTTGGACTGAACAAGAAGCTAGAAAAAAATTCCAGTTTACAACATGAACAAGATGAATACACTTAGGTTGGAGTTTGAAGGTTCAACTATGGAGATTAATTATCATGGGAACCTTCCACAACCCCTCCCCATTTTCGGCCCACAAGATGTCTTACACTTAGACATTTTTGAATCTTCAAAGCCACAGCACTTTGCTGGAATTTTCTGAAATAGAATTGGCTTAGCTGAATTGAACAACCTAATGAATTGAGAAATAAGAAAAACTAAGGATCAAGAAGGGTATGAATTCCCTTAGAAATTTTTGTAGGGCACAAGAGTAGGATTAGGATATTCCTATCATGTCTCCCCTAGGACAACACTCCTACTCTTCACTAAGTCATGCAAGGCCGAAATATAGCCTTCCTACACAAAATAAAATTTAATTATGCTAAAACTTCAATGATGGAATTTGAACCCAAGAACTCAAGAATTAATTCCAAAGCTCTAACCACTAAACCACCACAACTCTTGTTCTTATTTTCTCTCCCAAATATTTTTCCTATTTAATCCTCAAGCTATCTCCCTATTTTCACCTCAAGCAAAAATTACCATTTTGCCCTTCTTACTCAACAAGCACAAATAAGCCATCTAGGCCACAAACCACAAATCTAAAGCACATAAAATCATATAAAAAAAATATTTATGCATGCAATATATTATGATATGCATCCCAACCCCCTCATTCTAAGGTTGGGTTCAATTGGGGTTTCACAGATGGCCATTATTACTACTGGTGCCCAAGTTTGCTACAACAACTAAAGGCGAAGAAAGAGTCACAAGGAAAAATGGGTGAATCTCAAGCCTCTATAAGCATGGTGCAACAAAGGAGTAATGGAGGTTTAACTTGTGAGATTTGTTGTGATAGAAGGCATACAAAGGTTGATTGTCCAAATAACTTGGCATATAAAAGATTTTATGGGGTGTACAATTGCAAAGGAGAGAGACAAATTGAGAAGCAAAAAGCGAGACTTGAGACCAAAGTGGCCAAGAAAAATGTTGTAGATGTTAAGGAGCTGAGAAGGGCAAGAAGTGAAAAAAAAGTTGAGAGTGTTGAGTAAAGTGAGTTGCATAATTTTGAGAAAGAGGAGAAGCTAGAAAGGGAAGCTAAAGGCCAAGAAATGCTCAATCAAAATGATGAAGTTGGGGAAAATGTTGATGAGCTTGATGAGGAGCTTAGTGATGATGAAAAAGAAGACGTAGATCTATTGAGTTTAAAAATGGGGTGCTTATGAAATATTATAATATTCTATTCTTTCTAAAGGATGAGTCAAACCCACTGGGAATGATAGAGGAGAATGATCAAGAAGGAGTTGAGCAAAATGGAGTAGAATTTGTTGAAAAGCAAATACATTCAAGGAATGAGGTAGAGGGGGAGAAAATGTGTGCTATGGATGAATGTTTCCAAAGTACTTCAAGTACTTATGGAGTGGGAGAAAGCTCACGTCCACAAGAGGAGAAAAAGAGGAGTTGGCTAAAGGTCGTGCAAAAGCAAATGAAAATAAGTGAAATTAGTAAGGATAAAGCATCTAGTTCAACTTCACAAAATGGCATCAAAGCTAGTGGAGAAGATAGAGTGGATGGAAAAGACAGGGATATAGACAAACCATTGGTATTAATTGGGGTTATGAGGGAAATTAATGAAGCTTGTATGGTTGAAAGAAAAGAGGATCTATAAAGAGAAAATATTTTCTATTTAAGGTCTCAAATAAATAAATAAATAAAACCATTTAGCTTGATTATTGATGGAGGGAGTTGTAAAAATGTAGTTAGTGCTATATTCTTGGAAGAATTGGGAATGGATACCTTGAAACATCCTTAACCTTTTAAGCTTCAATGGTTGAACAATTGTGGTGAAGTAATTGCTGAACAAACAAGCAAAGGTTACAATTGTCATGGGGGGATATAAAAATGAGGTGATGTGGGATGTGTTTTACAGTCATGTTGGACATATATTGTTGGGAAGGCTTTGTCTATATGATAGGGAGGTAGTTCACCATGAAAAGAAAAACACTTACTCTATGTGCAAGGATGGAAATAAATTCATACTTTGCCCTATATCCCCAAGTGAGATTTTAAAAGATCAAACATTTTGAGGGAGGAAGATAACAAGAAAAGAGACAAAAAAGAGAGGGAAAAGCGAGAGAAGGAAAAACAAGAGCAAGAGAGGAGAGAAAATGAGAAAAGAACAAAAAAAGAAAACGAAAGGTTAAAGCTCCAAATGCAAGCAAAAACAAGGGAGGAGAGAGAATACACGAGGGAGCAAAGAGGTAAAACAAGAGTGTTAACTTAGGTTTGGAGAGGTAAAAACAACAAGAGGGAGGAAAAAGAGAGAAGTAAGGTGAGAGTAAAAATTTGGGTGGAAAAAAAAGGAAACAAGGCAGGAGTTGTGGAACAAAAGCCTGAAATTTTCATTTCACAAAAATTCTTTTGTTTAAATTCTTTTGCAGAGAAATCCGTACAAGCAACAAGGTACATCGATTCGAGGACAAATCATCTCAAAAAAGAGGAAAATTATATGAATCAATGCATACAACAAGGCACATCTAAAGAAGCGGGATGGAAAGTCAACACTTGCTTCAAATCTCCATGGAAATATTCAATATTCAAGAAGTTTCGGGAGGATTTTCAAGCCATCCAAGCATTCAATCCAAGAGATAAGAAGATTGTGAATAGATGGATAGTAAATGAAGGGATAAGGATGCACAACACAAGCAACAATCCATGTGGATGATCAAGCCAATCTTTAAAAAAGGATCAAAGAAACACAGAAAAATAGAATGAATGTCTAAAGAGCAAGTTTTGAAGTGCAATAAAGAAGGGACGGCGACCAAAATGCACCTGGCGCCAGGCACCTAGTGCCAGGTCTATTTTAGCCTTACCTTGTTTTCTTGAATTTTCTTGCTTTGTTCTATTTTGTTTCCAAATAAATATTCATGACTTTTATTATGTTTTAACCTATTTTTAAGGCATGTAATAGGGCCTCAAAATATGTATTAGGGCCATTTAATATTTAGGTTTAATTGGTTAAGTAGTTTAGGTCAAGGCCACTATAAATATGCCATTATAACTCTTGTAACACAACTTTGGTATTTTGGGAAGGAGAAATTAGATTTTCTCTCTAGAAGGAGAGTTCTTGAGGATGATCCTCTTGGGTGATGTCCATTAAACATCAAGACTAAATCAAAGGATTTATCCCACCTTTGATCTTGTCTCTAAATCTTAAGGGAAAATCTAAACTTCATCTCTATTCTATGTGCTAGGTTGCCTAGTGTGTTTGATAGGATTGAGTTAGGTGCCTTCAAATTCCTATCCTTGGTGTTCTAATCTCTAGTTACATTAAGGTATTAAGGTATTTTTGAAGCAGGATAGATTCATATTATCACAAGAGTATTAATTTCTTTGCATTTTGATGTTCTTTTGTGTGAGTTTGATAAGTTTCTTGATCTTGCATTTAATCCACCTTGTTAGAGCTTCCGAAGGTCATATTAGTCCATTATTTATGGTGTTATAAACTTGACAACATCGATCATCTCTTTCTTATAAGTTTTTGGCATCTTTGTCCATGACAAATAATTTAATGTGCTTACCATTCCTAGCTATAGTTCCCAAGAAATTAACTAGCTTTTTCCTATACTTTCCAATGGGTTGTCCGCTACAATTAAAATTAACCTTTATCAAACCCTTGTGCTTAGGGCGTGCCCATACATCAGTGCAATAAGTTGGTCCTCTACATTTACCTTTATTATCACTATTTTGAACTTATACATAAAGCATTAAAATTAGGATAGCGTAAAACTTGGAGTAGTATAAAATTATTAACAACTTAAAAACTTGGTACAATGATATTTCATGGAGTGATTCTTTTTACCAAATCCATCAGAACATTGTGTGGTATGCTAAGATGATCTTTGTTGATCAGTTTGAAAAATTAACTGAACACCACCTATTCAAAAGATCTAGAGATGATGGTTTTTAGAACTAATTTATTGCAAGGAAAAAAATAATTTTCAATATTTGCACATACCATTTGAGAAACTTGCATGTCTGCTAGTATGTGCCACTCTTCTTTCTTGAACTTGCGTGTGATGATGTGCATCCAAAGATGTTTTTGGATGGAAATTCAATTGCACAAAAACTGAATACAAAAAAATAAGAGTAATTTTACTTAGATTGAGTATCATAGACATTAGAAAAAAAGATATTTAATTTTATATACTCACAATTTAGATCATTTGGTTGTGTAATATGGGGAGGTAGTATTTGTTCTTCTGTATTTGTTCTTCAACTAGCATATGTTGTTGGTCATCCATAGAATATTGAATACCTTCCTTCTGTTGTTCAGCTACAATATTTAGTTGGTCATCCATAGAATATTGCATGCCTTCTTGTGCAATTCTTTTCTTCTTCGAGCCTCATGTCCTAGCCATCTGTTTTAGTGTCTGAAGGAATAGAAAAAATAAATACTTAAGATACAACTTGTTGAGCCTTCCCATGTGTCTATTGTAAAATTAGATAAGATAACAACTTGTTGAATAAGCTTTTATAACTGTAAAGATCAGAGGAGCTTCTCTCAAAATAACATTATAAAATTACCTAAAGTTGATGTCACTAAGCCGCATGTGAGGACTATAAAGTCTTTATAAGATGGCCCAAGCTATGAAATAACCTTATATTTTAGACAAAATATTAAATGGAAACAGCAATAATGGGACGAGATTACAATATTTGCATTTGAAGTTATCATCTATCCAACAACCAATCATAAGAACACATAGCAAAAAAAATGACAACACCTATGTTAAATTAGAAATTAAAGTACATTAACATAGCATTCAAATGCAACTACCATTCTGTTGGACAACATATTAAAATAGGAAAATAGCTATTTAGTCATCAAATTACAATCAAGTCCCATCATCCCCTTCACAGACCCAACAAATGTTCTCATCCCCTTTATTAGCTATGGGATTGCAAATATCATCTTGCAAGTGTGTATCAACATCCACAATATCTCCCATTTTATAGATAGCTCTTTCATTTGTCAAAATAACAACATGCCAATAACTCTCATTTGATTCTTCCACATAGAATACTTGTCTTGCTTGGGAGGTAAGAATGAAAGATTCATTGTGCGGGGGCACATTGCTGAAATTTGCTAACATGAATCCATTATCATCTTGTTTTAGTCTCTTCCCATTTGATACCCAATCACATTCAAACAACACAAACCTTCGATCAGCTCTATAATCTATTTCAATCACGTTCTTTAAAACTCCAAAATATGCCACCTCACTTAAAATAGAATTTTCATACCTTGCACTTGAAAAACTTGAAGTAGTTGCATTTACAGAAACTCCACTATTTTGGGTTTTTCTTTTAAGTTCTGCTTCTTTTGGGTGAAACCTGAAACCATTTACCTTAAATCCCTGATATCATAATCCAACTTCTTTAGGGCCCTTAGACAGATAAATCAAATCTCTTGTAATCGGTCTATCTTCAGATATTGTCCAAAAAGTAACCTAGTTTACCAAAAAAAATAAATAAATAAAAAGTCACAAAGCTATGTAAAAGAGAACTGAATTTTGCACCAAAAAAATAGTATTACAAAATTTTAACTTTCGTGATTGGAAAACTAATGTGCAAAGGTTTCACTATGAATACGCTCAATTTCACGTCTTCTATCATGAGGATGACTTTGTGCTACCCAAGTATGGTGCATACTACAAAATATAAAGGAAAATTTAGTTAGTTCTTACATTTTTCTGGCAATAAATTCATTTTCTATCTCAATTTCTTTGTTTCCAACTCACTCAATATATGGCTTAATAGCTATGCGATTGAATAGCACATGTTGATGTGTGTTTTATTCAAAGAATCTCGATCAAATTTTATTTGTATGCCTTTACCTAATGAGCATCCTGATATTTTAAACACATCCACACCTACTCGAGGTTTTGTCTCATCTTCTTCATTTCATGATCTTTGATTAAACCTTGTTTGGACATAGTAAGCTAGATATAAGGAGCAGAATGTTAAACATTCTTTAGCTAAATAGCCTTCTGCTATAGAATCTTCTAGGCAATTCCTATTCCACACATAAGATTTCAAAGTACTCAAGTACCAAAAGTAACAAAAGTCATAAAAACACAATTCAATTAGCAATTAAATGATAGATTCATTCACTGAAAGTGAAAGATTAAAAAAAATTAATTTAAAGAACTAGAAAAAAAATAGATGATACATACCTCTCAATTAGATACGTCCATCCAAATTGCATTGGTCTAGCTATTCTTACTTCGTAGGCTAGGTGAAGACATAGATGCATTGTGATATGAAAGTTGATGGTGGAAAGACTTGTTCTAGCTCACAAAGAATGACACAATGTCCATCTCTAGTTGAACCAGATCATAAGCCAATAATTCTTTAGAGCATAGCAGTCTAAAATACCTATTTAGCCTAAGCAAGAGATACCGAACAGATTTTGGCAATGATTTCCTTAGAGCTATAGCTATTAATTGTTGCATTAAAATATGATAATCATGGCTCTTAAGCCCTAAAATCTTTGGTGGCTTTAGTTGTACACACCTAGACAAGTTAGCAACATATCCATCGGGAACTTTTACCCTTTTCAATAGTGTGTTAAAATTTAATTTCTCACTTTTACTCAAAGCAAATAAAGCTCGGGGTAAAGAAGATGCACCATTCTCCATCTCAAGTGGATGTAGTTTTGGTCTTATTCCCATGTCCTCCAAGTCAAGATGTGACTTATGATCTCTTTTCTTATCCATCTCAAGTAATATAGACAGAAGCATTTCACTCACATTTTTCTCAATGTGTATCACATCGACATTATGACGCAACAAGTTATCTTTCCAATATGGCAATTCAAAGATAACAATTTTTTTTCTTCCAATTAAATGGCAATTTTTCATTATCACTCACTAACTTTCCAAACTTAAAATTGATACCATCTAATTCATTTAAAATCATATCTCCAGACAACAATGTAGGTCTCCCTCTATGCTCTTGTCTACCATTAAATGATCAAACATCATTTCTAAAAGGTGGATCTGGTTCTAAGAACCTTCGATATCCCGTGTAGCAATGCTATTTACTGTTCTTCAACCACTGTGACTCTGTCTCCTTGTGATAAGTAGGACAAGCAAACTCCCTTTTGGTGCTCCACCCCTCCAAATTAGCATATCCAAAAAAATCACTAATAATCAAAAATAATGCTATCCACATTTGAAAATTCTTCTTAGAATATGAATCATAAGTAGACATACCCACATCCCATAGATCTTTTAACTCTACAATTAGAGGTTCTAAATAGACATCAAGATTGGTTCCCAGAGTAGTAGGGCTAGGTATTAGCAATGATAGGAAAAAATAAGGCTGCTTCATACACATTCATGAGGGTAAATTATAAGGCATCAATATGACAGAGCAAGAACTATGAATAACATTCATATTTTTAAAAGGATATCGAAAGCTAAACCCAATCTCACATTGCGCACATCTTTAGAAAATCAAGGTAAAGATATTCAAAACTTTTCCAATCAGGTGTGTTAGTTGGGTGTCTCATAAGACCATCATCTATTTGATCCTCCCCATGCCATCTCATTGACTTAGCTGTCTTTGATGACATAAACAAACGTTGCAATCGAGGTTTTAGTGGAAAATGCCAAATAATAACTTTTTTTGCAATCTTTCTTTTCTCCCCCATAGAATCACTATCATTAGTTTTCCCATCTAGACTCTTTGCATGTTTCATAATATTTCCATCCAAATTTCTCCCCCCAATATAGTGTGCAATCATTCGGACAAGCATCTATCTCCTTATCCCCAAGATCTAACTATTTCATTATCCTTTCAACTTCATAATATGATCGAGAAATTTCTGCACCATCAGGATATGATTCTCTCAACAAATCAAGAAGCATTTCGAAATGTTTATTCGACCACTTCCCTACACACTTAAGGTGCAACAATCAAATAAGAAATGAAAGTTTAGAGAAATTATTACACTCAGGATACAACTCTTGTTGAGCATCATTAATGAGCTTATAGAAATTTTCAACATCTGAGTTTGGCAATTCAACTCCAGGAGATGTGTCAAGATGCTCAATTTCATCATGCATTGGAATGCCCAATGAATCACGTAGGAATCCATCCATGTCATCATTTTGATTATAGGTAGATTACAAATTATGACCAAAATTTGATCTAGATGAGCTAAAGGATGAAAATTATCCGTGTACTGTCTAATAAGAGTATCCCTTAATAAACCCATACACTATAAGGTGCTCATGTGCCTCTATTTCTGTCCTCATTACCCCATTTCCACATTTTACACAAGGACACAATATTTTTCCTTTCAAACTTCCATTATTCATTGCAAATCTTAAAAAGTTGTCTACACCATTTTCATATACAACAGAATTTCTAGGAACATTCATCTAAGATTCATCCATGTTGTGATGCCATAATCAACAATAGACAGGCTAAAGTCACAGCCTAAGGAGTAAAAATACAATATGTAAGATTTGTGCAATTTAATTTAGGGTAGTAAAAAATTTGAGAAATAAAAATCAAGGAAACAAATTTAAATTCTAAGAAGGTAAAAAAAAAACATATTTAGAAACCTAAACTGTCCACAATCTAACCAAAAAATAAATAAATAAATCGATCTCCGTGTTTTTACCTTAAACTGTCCACTTTTGATAAAAAGTAACTAGCATTGAGGATTTCCTTTTACATTATTCTTTACTATGCCACCACAAAAACACATGCATTCCAAGAGCGGCATTAGAATAATTAGAAAATAATATCATTTACTTGTCACTAATTTTTGGCTATATATAATGATGACAAATTGATTGGATTAAATTTTGTATTTTCATTTGATCAAATTTAATTTAGTTAAGGGGAAAAAGTTTTAAAATAGGTTTCAAAGCCTTAGTAATAAATAATGAAAGTGTTTCTCCAAATATTTGGTTTCCATACCTATAACTGTATACCCTTTAAGGTAACAAACAATGTCCACATAACCAAGAATACACCATCATGATCCATAAGGTTAATAGCTAGTTGTTAGGCTAAACATTTTGGGTTTCCATACTTTTTTTTTTAGTAATAAAAATAGACAATTGGACACTTAATTTTTTGTCACATATGAAAATGATTGTTACGGCAAAAGGTTTTTAGAATGCTCTTGGGTTTCCACAATAGTGTGGGAAGGTCGAATAAAACTGAAATCAAGAAAAAACTTTGAACCTTTGGTTAATTTGTTGCTTTAAGGCAACCTATCCATTTGTTTCATGGCTACTTTGTGCGGTTGAAGAATATTCATCTATAAAAGTAGTTTCTATGAGGTTAATCAATGCACAATGGTACAAGAATAACAATGATGATGTAGTTCAAGCCTCTATTTCTTCTCTCTACTTTGACATTCTTTACACTCATGCCTTATTGCTTAAAAGTTGTTCCAATCCCACTGTATCTCAAACAGCCTTTCTACACCATCTACAGGATAGTATTCACCATGGTTTACTAGACACCTTAGCACACAAAGTCTAATCGCATTGTAAATTGAATGGCAGCTTATATATTTAGCATTATGGCATCAAATTTTAAAGACTTACTAGGTTTTATAATGGAGAATAAAAATGAGCAAAAGTTAACTTCATCTTCAACTATTTGTTGGAACATTTGAAAGGATAGGAACCATTTATTATCTTAAAATTTAGAGGTTGCTATAGCTGAGTATCTTGTCTATTCAATTCCACTACAGAAATGCAAACTCAAAAAGTATCCCTCACAAATTTTTTGTTAAGTTTGAGCAACAATAAGATGTCAAACCATACTACCAAAAAAAAAAAAAAAGAATTAAAAAATTGAAAGAAAAATGCACATGACAGTCATCCACCAATAAAAGAAGCATAAGCTTTGATATTACAGCCAAAAAAAAAAAAAAAAAGATAAGATAATATACCATCTATGTCCTAGTGACAAAATAACAACATATTTTTCAAGATTCAACCATACAAAGTTTATTTCCATATGAAACGAGAAAGGCAATGCATGTCCAAACAAATCAAGAATGATCTTCTACAAAGTAGTATGCCTTGCAACCCCCATATCAAAACTGCCATCATAACCAAAAAAAAAAAAAAACAAACAAACAAAAACAAAAACAAAAACAAAGAGATATCAGTGCAAGTGCAAGTGAATCAAAACAAGTGACTAAAAAAATAGAAAACAAAGTATCAGTCCCACCAACATATTAGATCCAATGCAATAACAGAAGGCTTTGCAAGCCGCCAATGCGCCTGACCAAGTAAAGCACAAATACAGAATAAAATGTTAGTTTGTAAATAATTAGTGGAGTAAGAGGCGGTGAAGACTCTTGAAGAGGAGCGCTACAAAAATTCACTCTAAAAACTACTAAACAACAATTAGGTGAACATGTAAATATATGGATTAACATTCAACCAAATGAGCCAACAGTCAACTTAGGATTGAGCCTTCCAAACAGAGAATAAATCTTGCAAATCATAATCACCAAAAACATATATCCGACAAATCATAATTAAAAATAGCAAAAGAAGTTTGAGTATTTTTCCAAGATTAGAAATTCCATATTGAGAGAAACTGCTATATTAATAATGCTGTATAGTTATGTTGGTTGTCCATTTCTGTTGAGACCAATCTCAAAGAGATTTGAACCTAATACCCAAATAATAGCATATCACAAATCAAACAACAGCTAAGAAAGGGATAAAATCAAACCTTTGTTCTGCTCCAAGAATGGCACCTTTTAGATCTTCATTTTCATCAATACAAAGTTTCAATTAGACAAAGTGTAGAAGTGACAACAAGTATTGTAGTTAAAGGTACACGAAAAAGAGAAGAAAGAGGAAATGCCAACCCTTCAGATTGCTGCAGTGGAGAAAATTGAATGGGTTCGCCGGTACTGGAGACATAAAGAGAATAGAAGAAGGCTTTGCGGTGAGGAATGAGTTCGCCGGTGCCAAAGACAAAAGAACCAGAATGGTTTTGTGGGAAACTGGGTAAAATGAAAATGAGTGGTGAAAGTTAATTTTACAATTTCATTAATATCCACTTTCAGTAAAAGGGCTTTTTTTTCACTTACTGGGATGGTTTTTTTTTTTTTCAGAGGGAGAGTTTCACTTAGCAAGATTTTTTTTTACTCATGGCACCTCTTTTTTTACAATGTAGTTTTTTTTTTTTAAAATTAGAATAGCTATTATGACAGTTTAACATGTCAGAATAGATAATACAATATATAAAGAAAAAAGTATTCCAACACATTTTAGAAAATGTCATAATATGGTTCTAAGAATACATTAAATTTTACATTTCTAGTAAATCTAGTAAAAGGGTATGATTTTGCTTATGTCTATTATGACATTTTCAGTAAACTGTCACAAATTTGTCTTTCTAATGACATCTTTAAAAAATATTATAATAAATATGTCACAATAAGATTATTTTCTAGTAGTAATATATACATACATACATACATGTGTGTGTGTGTGTGTGTGTGTGTGTGTGTGTGTGTGTGTGTGTGTGTGTGTGTGTGTCTTAATGAAATATTCAAACCTTTAAACCTTAAGTAGATTCCTTCATTTTAAGATGGAGTTTAATTTTGTTAAGGGATAATAGAGGCTAGTTATTTAAATTATTTTATTTAAAACAACATAAGTAATGAATTTATTTTCACTTCAAAGGTAAGTCTTTATGTCATTTTCAGTGTATTCGATATTTCAGAGGTATATAGTGTACATAAATAAATAAAAATTTCATTCATTATTACAAATAATATAATTTTTAAAAAAGTAATCAAATCTATTGTTAATAAAAATAGATGAAATTAAAAAAGTATCAAATTAGTAAATTGATTAATTTTATTTAATCAAAAATATCTATTACATGTAATGGATACCGATTATATTAAATCGTGAAATACAAAAAAGAAATCTCATTAATTTTGACAAGAAAAAAAAAATTGCAAACTAACATAGCTTTACTTTTCTTGGCTTTTTCCTTTTCTTTGTTCAATCTTCCTGGCTTTTCCCTTCTTCTTGGCTTTCCCCTTTTCTTCATTATTGAGCACATATGTCTAGTTTTATTCTAAAACTTGTCTATTCGAAGAGCCCGAAGAAAAGGATCCAGGAAAGCTACCACCGCCACGGCTACTGCAGCTCATCAGCAGTTAAAGGTCAGTGATCTCTGTGCTTGCCAAGGTTAAAGGTTTCCCCGCCTGACCTGCTACTGTTTGTATTCCCTCAAAAGCTAGTCTTTTTTTTTTTTTTTTCATTAGGTTTATGTTTCTTCTTTTAGTTAATGGTACATGCGTATTTGGTTTTTTTGTTTTATTTGGTATTGATTATTTTTACACATTGATCTGATAATAAGGTTAATATTTTTTATCATAAAAAAACCCATATAAATATGGAATATTAGGGGGGGGAATTTAGGGAGAGGTCAGTTGTTGATTGAAAAATGTGCAATGGATTTTTGGGAGTTGAATTGAAGCTCAAAAGGTTTTTGCAACTTTCTTCTATGTCATGGATTTTTTTCCCCTCTACTAGCTGAAGTAAATAATTAACTAGAATATTTAGGTGTGGCAAGAAATTTTGCTCTTATTTACAGCATAAGCTGTAAATGTTTCTTTTTTTTCAGAAATTTTGAGAGCTTACAAATGCATAATGTTTCTAATTCAAGTTTCTTGATAAGTTACGCAGCAGTAACACTAGTCTAGAAGTGTCAGCCTAATGCTTTCTTGGAAAGGATGGATTCCATCAAAGATCAAATTCATTCTATTTAAGTGCATAAATTAACCAGTCTACTTTGTCAAGTCTTTGCTTCATACATTATGTGACAGGAACTTTGTTAAAGCATCTTCAAAAGTTGCATTTGCAAATTAACTAGTACTTGATATGGCAAGTTCAGTCATCTACTAGTGGATGATTTTCACATGAGAAAAGATATGAAATTAGTAGGCTATTTATTGCACCTTCAAAAGTTTTTACTGGTTTGCTTATGCCTAATTTTGGATACTTAGACTTGGATTTTGTGAATATTAAAGCATTATACTTTTCATGGATATTTTTCAAAGATTGATGACAATGATCATAGTACTTTTTTTCTAAATAGGCAATAATATTATGGTCTAAATTCACGAGTACTTGGGTTCTGTCCTAATATAGAAAGCAAACAATGGATTATTATGAAATTGGCCCGATTGATAAGGCTACTTGTGTCAAGATGTAATGCTAGAAATAGACAACAATTCAAGTTCCAAAGTCACAAGTGTAAATGATGGTTAAGGAAGAATAAGAAAGAGGATTTCCGTGAGAAGAAAAGAAGAAAAGTTGCACAATTTCCAAACTGAACATGGTAATATATTTCCAGAATTTTCCTTAATTTAAATATGCTAATATTTAATTCGGAACTAGACAATTTAGAAGATCAGTTTTATGATTTCTTCATCTTATTAGTTTCCCAAAGTCTGATCGTGCTACCAGATATCTAGGCATGTCTGTGATTCCAAATCATTGTTAATGTCAAAAAATCAAGGACAACTGCAAAGTACTAACTGGTCCTAGAATGTATAGTGTACGTTTGCCTCCAACTTTCATGCTCAAGATCCTTTCATCAGTCCCTTAATCACCTACTCCGATCATTGAAATCTATATAAGTAGCACGATAAAACAAGCTTTTGGAGGAAAAAAAAGATTCTGAAACAAAGAGGAAAGCTTTCAATCAAATGTAGTAGTTATTAAACTAGAACCTTTCATTAGACTTCAAACATTAGTGTTCAAATATATGAAATATCCAAGTGAAACAATTCTTCCATTGGTCAACGTAGATTTTCTATGCAAATTGCTATTCATATTTCTTATTTACGGAAACAAAATGTAGCTTTCTACTGTGTCTATATCTTTTATTATTATTATTATTATTATTATTATTATTATTATTATTATTATTATTATTATTTGGTGAAGATGGGTAAGTGAGCTAGTAATGGTGTTATATCCATGGAATAGGATGCATTATAGGCACAAAAAAAAAAAAGAACTGGTATTATTCTTGTTGAATAAAAATAAGTGGTATAGCAAGATGCTGGGATTTTATCATGCTTATCAAATAAGAATGCAACGGAAATAACCACGAAATCCATGCCCAAGGATCACGTGTTTGCAATTAAAATAAGAATAGAAGAAGGAAATAGGGATTACCTTCTATAGCAGAAAACAAAAATTTTCTTACGCCAACCAAGAAACCAATTCCTCTGTTTTGATCCTCCACCTGGTGCCACTACAATCTAAGAGTAGGATTGGCTCTAGCAGTAATCCACATAAGGTTGAATTGTTCACAAAGCCCGCTCAAAACTATCCTAGTAGAAGAAGAGCGGCTGGGTTTTAATTTGAGAAGAAAGAGGATAAAGAGGAACGTCTGACTCATTTGTTTGCAAAAGGGAACGATTCCCTTATTTACAGTTTTAGAATTTGTGTTAATTGCAATTAAGTCCTCCAAGATCAAATGTCTACAACTAGGCTATTGAAGTTTATATAATTGCAACCAAGTCCCATGAATTATAACCAACTTATAATTCACCTTTAAATATATTTTCTTCTCTTAATTAACCCCACAATATTATCAAATAATATATATTGAGCATTCTAACCTTTATTCTGTGTAACCCATTAAGTTTTTCGGTTTTATTATCATCATAATATAAATTAATTCTAACGACTTTAGAATTAATAATCCTAAATAAAACATAGGATTAATTTATTAATTCTCTAATTAATACATTCATATTTAGCAGATCAAGAGCGATATCTAGCAATGACTCTTGATCACCCAAAAGTTCAGAAAGTTAAGTGGCTTGACATGAACCTTTCAATAGTAAATAACTAGTGTAATAAACTCCTTTCACCATACTATATCTCATTCGGTCTAGAACATGAAATTAGTGCCAACTCCATCCAGAATATTATTAATTCTGGCCCAAATATTTTAGTGCTTGTTCAAGAAATCCATTACTTGATATGTGTATTAAATTTAAAACTATTTCCAACACCTAGTCGATTTGGCCAAGGACTTCATGAGTAATGATTTCTACAAGTGGCCCTGAGATATACTCTCCTACTATTAGGAGTGGTGATTCCTTTATTGACCCTCCCAACTACTTTCGCTCACTTTACATTGTACGCAATATCCATCCCACAGGTAGTCCTTGTAAGACTCCAAAGATTAGATTTAACGTACAACGCTCGATAAACAAAATACCTTAGAAATCTCAAGTCTAAGGATACTTGCACACTTATTATAATGAGATTCTATTACTAACACTCACAAGCTATCCAAGTGATTATCTCATAGCTAGGTCATCCAATGAACTTGTTCATATAACAAGCATCCACATATTAATCTTGAGAATCACAATCCTCACGGTTATGAGAACCACAGCTTGATCCAATCAAGGGACATACTAGTCTTGGCGTATTAATAATGTCCCATCTCATTAATAATATGACAATAGATTTATTCAAGTACAAACACTACATAGTGTAGTAGGAATCTCACATCATGATCTCTATCATGATTTCCTTAACACTGTGTTGTACTAGAGACTTTATCAAACAGTTTATATGCATATAAAGATATAACAATCAAACTAAAAGATAAAGATTGCCTTTTTTTTATTAATTATTATGCAATATACATGGTACAAGTGGCTTTGTTAGATTTGTTAGATTTGGATAGAGGTAATTAAGAGAGATATGTCTTTGTTAGATTTGGATGACAGTATGGCGTTCGATAGAAAAAAGTGGCGAGAGAGGATTCATGTGGATGACCACACGTTGCCTGATGTTGGTTCTTGTAGCCGACCCCAAGTTACTTGGGATTAAGGCTTTGTTGTTGTTGTTGTTGTGATACATGGTACAAGTGATTGCCTCTATGACACAACACTAACAATCTCCCACTTGCATAAGAGCCAACCATTCATATATCGAATACCGAATGACTCAACATGTTTATCATGTTTCTTCTGGGAAAGTGTTTTAGTGAGTAGATCAGCTATGTTCTAATCCGTCGAAATTCTCTCTATCTTTACATCTCGCCTATCTATACTCTCTCTAATTAGATCATAGCGTCTTAGTACATGCTTGGATCGTTGATGAGACCATGGTTCTTTTGCTTGTGCAATGGCTCTATTGTTTTCACAGTACAAAAGTATCCGATCTATAATGCTAGGCACCACTCTAAGTTCAATGACAAACTTCTTGATCCACACTACTTCTTTAACTGCTTTAGAAGCCGCAATGTACTCTACTTTAGTTGTCAAACTGGCAATAGTCTCTTGTTTAGAACTTTCCCAACTTACTGTCTCACCACCTAACGTGAACATGTAGCTAGACTGTGATTTGTAGTCATCCTTATCAGACTAAAAGTTGGCATCGGTATACCATCTTACTTACAAATCACCATCTTCCTATACCAAGAATACATCAGTAGTCCTTCATAAGTACTTGATGATATTATTTACAGTCGCTCAATGACTCTTTCTAGGGTCAGATTGCCATAAGCTCATCAAGCTAAGAGCATATGATACACCGAGCGTAGTATATATCATAGCATACATGATAGACCCAATTTCCAAAGTATACGGAATTCTACTCATACGATCCCTTTCAACTAGTGTGTTTGGAGACATCGACTTTGAAAGGCTTATTCCATGTGTCATAAGTAAGAACCCTCTTTTGGATTGACTATGCTAACCTGTTTAACACTTTATCTATGTATATAGATTGCGAAAGACCTATCAACCAACTTGATCTATCTCTATAGATCCTTATTCCCAGAATATATGTTGCTTCTCTAAGATCTTTCATGGAGAACATCTTGGATAACTAAATCTTTACAGATTGAAGAACGAAAACATCATTTCCTATTAGCAATATTTCATCTATATAAAATAATAAGAAAATAACTACACTCCCACTAACCTTCTTATACACATAAGGTTTATCCATATTTTGAATGAAACTAAATTCTTTAATTGTGTCATCAAAACGGATGTTTCAACTCCTAGATGCTTGCTTAAGTCCATAGATGGACCTTTGCAACTTGCATACTTTTGTGCCATCTTTGGATATGAAACCTTCAGGTTATGTCATATACACTTCCTCGATAAGTTTCCAATAAAGAAAGTTATTTTCACTTCCATTTGCCAAACTTCGTAGTCGTAATGAGTGGCAAGTGCTAGGAGTATTCTTATAGATTTTAGCATAACGATTGGTGAAAAAGCTGCATCATAGTCAATACCTTGCTGTTATCAATAACCTTTTGCAACCAGATGTGCCTTATAGGTAACCACATTACCATCTATGTCGGTTTTCTTCTGGAAAACACATTTACACCTTATAGGCTTGATTCCTTCGGGTGGATCAACTAAAGTCCATACTTAGTTATCATACATAGAATCCATTTCTGACTTCATGGCTTCAAGCCATTTGACAGATTCTGAACTATTTAGAACATCCTTGTAAGTAGTAGACTCATCTTCTTCTATGAGTAATACAACATTGTGCTCACGTATGAGAAATCTATATCTCTCAGGCAACACTCATATCCTACTTGACCTATGAGGCTCTTGTGTGTTAGAAGATTCATTAATAAGTGTGGGTTCAGACAGTTGGTCAATATTTATTTGATCTTCTTGAACTTCACTAAGTTCAAACTTGCTCCTACTATCTCCATTAAACATGTGCTCATTCTCTAAGAAGACAGAATGTTTCGAAATAAAAAATTTATTTTTTCAGAAGGAAGATAGAAGTAATATCCAAAGGATTCTTTCATATATCCAACAAACAAACATCTATCAAACTTACTTTCAAATTTATCTGACATTGCCCTTCTAACAAAAGAGGGGCAACCCCAAATCCTTAAATGAGATAACTTTGGTCTCTTACCAAAGAAAAGCTCATAATGAGTGGTATCAATCATTTTTTACGGAACTTTGTTTAACATATAAACAACAGTCTCTAGTGCAAATCCCTAAATTAATTTTGGTAACTCTGCAAAAGCCATCATGGTCCATACCATGTCTAGAAGGGTTTGATTCCTTCTCTTAGATACACCATTATATTGAGGTGTATATGGTGGAGACCATTGAGATAATATCCCATTATCTCTAAGATAACTTAAAAACTTTTGGCTTATGTATTCACCTCTTCGATTGGATTTAAGAGTTTTAATACTTTTTCCAAGTTGTTTCTCTACCTCATTCTTGAAGTCTTTGAACTTGTCAAATGCTTCAGACTTGTATTTCATTAAATACAAATATTGATATCGTAAATAGTCATCGATGAAAGTTATAAAGTAGTGATAACCTCCTCTTACTTGTATAGACATTGGGCCACATACATCTGTATGTATTAGTTCTAATAACACTTTAGTCCTTTTTTCTTTTTTAGAAAATGGAGTTTTAGCCATTTTACCAAGTAAACAAGATTCATATGTGTCATATGATTAATAATTAAATGACCCCAAGTCACCCAACTTGTATAACTTAGACATGTGTTTTTCATTTACATGGCCTAAACGACAATGCCATAAGTAAGATGAGATTGAGTTATCTTTTCTTTGTTTCTTTTCATTTATATTGAGAATTAAATTATCCATGTCTAGAACATATAAACCATTAACCACAGTTGTAGAACCATAATGGATATCATTTAATGAAAAAGAACAACGTTTATTCTTAAGATTTAAATGAAATCTAAATAAGTCTAAACAAGTAACAAAGATAATATTTTTCAATAAAATTGGTACAAAATAGCAGTTTTGAAATTCTAAAATTAATCCAAAAGATAGATTAAGATGATAAGTCCCTATAACTAGTACAGCAACCTTTGTTCCATTTGCTGCTTGCAAATCCATATTGCCTTTTTTCAGCATTCAACTGCCCTTTAGTCCCTGCAAATTATTGCATAAATGAGATCTACAACTGGTATCCAATACTCATATCTCATTATTAAATGTAATATTAATCTCAATTATAAACAAACTAGGGGTAGAAGTAGAAGTGCTTGCAAGCTTCTCATTCTCCTACTTTTCCTTCACGGCCTCCAAGTAGGCTTTGCAGTCATACCTCTAATGGTCCATCTTGCCACAATGATGACATGGACCTTTAGTGATATGATATTTGTGGGCTTTTTCTTGGTGTTATGAGTAGTTTAGTTGCTTATGTGTTCAGCCCAATCAATGAGATCAAAAACAGAGATCTTCTTAGAACAAAAAGGAGAAAATGAAATAACAACCTAACCTCTATCAAACCCTTGAAGAACTAAGCTTCAAAAACCCTCAAGAATAGTAGAAAGTTCTACTATAATCTCACCCTAATATCCTTGAAGAAATAAAGGTAAACAAGAACAAATAGAATAGAGAAAATAGGCACCCAAGTAATGGAATTCAAACAAACCTTAGAAGAATAAAGCAACTAAGACCCATTCAAAGAAAACACATTGGACTATCCAAAAGATTTATAGACTCATTCATAAGGAGGACTAACCCTTAAGCATGGTCTTGAACAAGATGAATAAGGAGGCTAGGGCCTCTCAAGATTCTCTCTCAAATTTGAATTAAAGTGTGTGAATTGTCTTGTCAAATCACTAAAGGTGCTATTTATACTATCCTAACCCTAGCTAAGTAATCCCTGAGATTCTATTACAGTTTAGGGTCTTAAAAAGTCTTTACAAACACTTAAAATTGGAGAAAATTGGAGAAAACATAAAAGACACGGGGCAGCTGATGGTTGCCCAGGATGGAGCCGGCACCAACTAGGGCCCTCAAGCCGGTGCCGGTTAGGCTCTATCTTTGGCCAGTCATGCACCAGAATGGAGGTGTTGTTGGGCAGGTTGAAGCCGGTGCCAGTTTGGCTGCTTAGGGCCGGCACCAGCTGTATGCTGGAGGGCCTCCTTTGGTCAAGTTTCGTCCGCCTTTGTTGCCAGCTTAAGTTTTTGTTGGGGTCCTTCTTCGATAGTCATCAAAATGAACTCTTAGCTAGGTTCCTAAACCTTCTAACCCTCTTCCATCCTCAAGCATGATTTTATGAGCAATTGAAACTCATCTTGAAGCTTCTTGGACCTAGATCTTGTCATCGGTTCTTGTTCTTGCATGGTCACGCCTTCCCCTCCTTGATCTTGACCTTCATGATGAAATATAGTCCCATCATCTCCCCCTTCTTGAAAATGATTTGTCTCCAAATCGGTGCCATTATCTATATCAAAGGGAGAGAGGTCACTTACATTAAAAGTGACGCTAACATGTTACTCACCGGGTAAATCTATCTTATAAGTGTTATCTCCAACTTTGGTGAGAACTTGAAATGAACCATCCCCCCCTGGATCTAATTTTCTACGTCGTTACGTGGGGAATCTCTCCTTACGAATGTGCACCCATACCTAATTGCCCGGCTCAAATGACACCTTTTTTCTTCCTTGATTGCACTTATGAGCGATCTCTTCATTATATTTTACAATGGTTGCTTTCACCTTCTCATGGAGTGCCTTCACCATTTCCGCCTTCTTAGCTCCATTGAGGTTCGACCATTCACCTATAGTCAAAGAAACCAAATCTAAAGGAGTAAGAGGATTAAAACTATATACAATTTCAAAAGGAGAATAAGAAGTGGTAGAGTGAATAGCCCTATTGCAAGCAAACTCAATGTGTTGCAAGCACTCTTCCTAATTTTTCAAGTTCTTCTTGATTATGGTCCGCAAGAGTTGGGTGAGTGTTCGGTTGACCACCTTTGTTTGTCCGTCCATTTGAGGATGACAAGCTGTGGAAAATAAGAGATTAGTACCAAGTTTGTTCCATAAAACTCTCCAAATGTGGCTAAGGAATTTAGTATCCCTATCCGAGATAATAGTCCTTGGAATCCCGTGCGTTCTTACTACTTCATTAAAGAATAAATCTATAATATATGACGCAACATTAGTCTTGGAACAAGCCACAAAATGAGCTATTTTAGAGAATCGATCAACAATCACAAATATGGAGTCCGTACCCCCCTTGGACCTAGACAATCCTAAGATGAAGTCTATTGAAATAGCAACCCAAGGCACATTAGGTGTGGGCAAAGGATTATAAAGACCATGGGGAAGGTATCTAGACTTAGCTCGCTTACAAATAATGCATTGATAACAATGTCTCTCCCCATTCTTTCTCATTTTTTGCCAAAAGAAATGTTCCTTAAGAATGCCTAAGGTCTTTGCAACACCAAAATGCCCCATTAGTCCCCCACTATAGGCCTCCCTAACTAGCAACACCCTAATAGAACCCTTTAGCACATAAAGCCTTGCCTCCCTAAATAAGAAACAATCATGCCTATAATATTTAGCAAATGCACTTTTCTCACAAGCATGGAAAATATCCCCAAACTCCTCATCATCAACATACAAATCTTTCACAAGTTTAAAACCAAGAAGTTTAGTATCCAAAAAGTTTAATAGTGCATACTTTTGAGATAATGCAACTGGTACCACATTTTCCTTACCCTTGTATTGAATGACATATGGAAATATCCCAATAAACTCCGTCCACCTTGCATGCCTCTTGTTCAAATTTTGTTGGCTCTTGAGATGTTTAAGGGTCTGGTGATCGGTATGAATAACAAACTCTCAGTATGCAATAGGTGTTTAAGGGTCTCGTGTCCGGGGCGACCCTCAATTACTCTACCTATGACAAAAAGGTAGTGTTGCCAATATTCTATAGTTCTCACCAAGGCAAAAAGCTCTTTGTCATAGGTAGAGTAATTGAGGGCCACCCCGGACAATTTCTCACTAAAATATGCAATGGGTTTCTTATCTTGAGTCAAGACCGCACCTATTCCCACCCCACTTACATCACACTCTATCTCAAATGCCTTCTCAAAATTAGGAAGCATAAGAATTAGGACTTGGCTCAATTTATCTTTGAGGGTTTGAAAGGCTTGTTGTTGAGCTTCCTCCCACCTAAATCCCACCTTTTTCTTTACCACTTCGGTTAGAGGAGCTGCTATAGTGCTAAAATTTTGGATGAACCTCCTATAGAAGCTAGCTAGTCCATGAAAACTACAGACTTAGGTAATGGTGGTAGGGGTTGGCCAATCATGGATAGCTTTCACTTTTCCCTCATCAACCTCAATTCTTTTGGCACTCACAACATACCCAAGGAACGTAATCCCCTCCAAACAAAAAGAGCACTTCTAAAGGTTAGCATACAAGCTCTCCCTTCGGAGGGCAACAAGCATACTTTGAACATGATTCAAATGATTCACATATGATTTGCTATAGATTAATATATCATCAAAGTACACAACAACAAATTTTCCAATGAATTCCCTCAAAACATGGTGCATTAATTGTATGAAAGTACTAGGAGCATTAGACAATCCAAAGGGAATTCAAGCCATTCATATAACCCTTGTTTAGTTTTAAAAGCCATTTTCCATTCATCCCCTTCTCTTATTCTAATTTGGTGATAACAGGATTTCAAATCAATTTAAGAGAAAATGCATGCACCAACTAGCTCATCAAGCAAGCTATCTAGCCTAGGAATGGGATAGCGGTATTTTTACCGTAATGTTGTTGATACCGCAACAATCCACACATATACGCCATGTCCCATCCTTCTTGGACACCAAGAGAACTGGAACCACACATGGGCTTAGGCTCTCTCTCACATATCCCTTCTCAAGCGATGCCTCTACTTGCTTTTGAAACTCCTTGGACTCCTCTAGGTTGATTCTATATGCTGGTCGGTTGGGGATAACGGCTCCGGGCACAAAGTCAATTTGATGCTTAATCCCTCTTATAGGTGGTAGTCCTCCAGGCACCTCCTTTGGAAAACGTCTTCAAATTCTTGAAGAATAGCTATAATTTCAGTAGACAAAGACAATATAAAATCATTAGTAGAAACATAAGAACCTTTGCATAAAAAAAGAATAACTGGTTCCTTAGCTTCTATAGCTTCTATGACCTCATTGTTTTTTGCAAAGAAATTCACTCTTCTTTTACCTCCCCTCTCTTGTCCTTGCCCACTCCTATCCTTGACTGTCAAAAGTACTTGTTTGTCCATCCTCTCTCTCAACTCTTTTTCTCTCCTCTCTTGTTCTTTCCTCTCAATTTCTTATTTTTCCTTAACATCTTGCGCTCCCTTCTTCTTTTCTTTCTTTTTCATGATTTTTTTATTTTCATTCACCTCACTAGGGGCTATGGGGGTGAGGGTAAACTTAGTTCCCTCATTGAGTAGGGAATAAGTATTTTTCCTCCCATCATGTTTTACATGCCTATCATATTGTCAAGGCCTCCCTAGGAGCAAGTGACCCACTTACATGGGTACTACATCACATAGCACATCATCCTTGTACTTTCCCATCTCAAAAGACACCAAAACTTATTTGTTTACTCTCATTTCCCCACTATCGTTCAACTATTGTAATGTGTAGGGCTTGGGGTGTTTAATCAAACTCATGTCTAATTCTTCAACTAAGTTTGCACTAATCACGTTAGTGCAACTCCCACTATCCACAATGACACTACAAGGGGTCTTGTTGATTAGACACCTAGTGTAGAAAATGTTCTCTCTTTGCTAGTGATCTTGATCCTCATTCACTTGTGAATTCAATGACCTTCTTGTGACTCCCACCAAAGAGTATTCTTGACCAACAACTTCCCCTTCATCACTTTCCTCATCTCCATTTCCCTCTTGGTCTCCTTGGTATCTTTCTCCCTCTGATGCCTAGAATTTTGCAAAGATAAATAATACACATGTGAGTGAAAGTCACTCAACGAGTCCCATGTGTACTAGTGTTTTATAAGGTAAACAAATAAAAGTGTCATCAGCTTTCGTTTCATAAACCATTACGGGAAAGAATTCTATTTTTCACTGAAAATAGTCGTATAGCTCACTAGAATGTAGTTCATTTAAAATTCAATCATTTTTTGAAAAATTAAATTTCATTCAACATCATTTCCCCAATTTTAAAAATGTAGACACTTCTCTTAATAGAAGGTCGGCCTACGTGTAAAGCTCACAAGGCTTCATCTTCGGCATCACGATCTTATTATATCAGGGACTACGCCTTACAATACTCAACTGTGTATTGCTGGAGTGACATCACAGTCTTATTGTACTAGGATACAAGCCTATAATACTCAACTATGCATTGTCATAAATTTAGAATATTTTACTTGTCACTTTAAGCCCAGGGGTCCCAATCCTAACGTCAATCACCAACGAGGCGACAAGGGATTGAAAAAACCTGGTGTCCCCGTCCAGCATATGTGAACAACCCAAAATAATATGCGCACAAGGCACAAACAATTGTCAGGCCCTAAACGGTTAGCCAAGATGACTTATCTCAATGTTGTGTCACCCTGTTTAGAGTAAGACAATCCCTAGAACTCGCGAGGTTACTTAGGGTCGTCTACTTCTAACATGGGAGTGTACAAAGATCAAAGTCCTTGTTGACTACTCAACGTTCGTCACTAGTTTGAAGGACAGCGGGAAAATTAAATACGCAGCGAAAGATAATAAATTAAATTTTTTCCCGAGCCAAAGTCTAGAAAAATACTTATTTCTAGGTATTTTACTTGAATAACCGGAGTTGGATTTGTATTGACGGCACTTCCTGAACTGGAACTTCTACTTGTTCTATAGGAATACCAACTAACCATCGGCTTATTCGCATAAAATGCTTACAATATTTGCTAACTCCTAACCTTTCAAAGTATTCTCTAACCTCCATAGACGTCTACCAATGAAAATAGAACTAGGATGAAGAAGATAGGAAGAAAAATGGAAGAGCTAAATGTTAAAGGAAAAATGACAGGAAAACGACGGTCTTTGTTTTCATTTTAAATGGAAAAAATAGAAAGCTCTGTTTCTTGTGAAACTCGGTCAACCCTTCACAGGCACACGAGATGCCCTATTTAAAAAACAAAACCAACTTTCCTATTCCTTCTCCAAACCAAACACAACTGGCCTCTTATTTCCTTTTTCCTTCTTTTATTTTATTTCCTTTTCTTTTGAACATAGCGGCGGCAGCTATCCCATATTTCCAAATAACTTGTAGTTTCCACCAAAAACCTTGATGGGCCACATAATATGAATTAGTCCAATGAATAATTAAATAGCTCTCTTATTAATTAACTAATCCACTTGGGTCCAATATAAAAATTACCCAAAATAATTAATTTATAAACCAATTAATTAAATTTGTTCTTTTATTAATTAATTAAACCACTTAGGCCTAATGAAATTAGTTCTTTTATTAATTAATTAGACTTCTAGAATCATTCTTCCAATAATAAATTCACCTAATAAGTCCATAAAATAAATAAATTTACTAAGGTTATTGACCCCAAGAATAATATTGCAAATGCAGTATCTTTGACCTACGAGTGTAATAACGAAAACGTAGCACCCGTCATTGAGATAGAAAAAATGCACTAACACTTTTCTTAATGACATTTACCATCCTTTAATAGCTAGTTCGATATTCCATGACTTCAAGTATATATCCACTTAGCACTGGGAGTTATCCAAAAGTATACATACTTAGTCACATTTTCCAAGGACCTGCATTATTAGATTACCCCATACAATAACGAAGGAGTGGTTTCTTCAGGCAATGAAGCATAGAAAGTTTGATTTTTTTTCACGTAATGAAGCATAGAAAGTCTATTGTATAAGTCCTTAATTAACTAGAGTCATACACCTAATGTAGAAGGCTATTTGCCTTGTGATAAGGCCTCACCCAACATACATCAAAATATACAAGTCCAGCTTCACCAGAACACCAACTTATACTTATGTCTTAGGGTACTCATCCATGCAGTAGATGCAATAAACTAATCTTTATTTAATTTAGTGCTTTTATAAAGATTATTATCGCGTAATTCAGTTCTACATATTTCAAATACACTTATAATATTGGTGTGAGTAAACTACGCACTAGTTAAAGGTAAATTTTTCTCCATTTAGAAATTATAGTATAATGATCTAAACCTTGATGAAGTGCTCAGCTTTATGAATCAACCAAGAATAATTTTTCTCTTATGTGTTAGTAGCCCATAATATACACATTACTGTGAAAGCACGACCCAATCACGTAGATTACTTACTAACATATTTAGACCTTTAATATGTGAAATATGTAAAAAAAAAAAACTATGATTAATGAAAGAAACTTTTTATTATTTTCCAAAATATAGAAATACATAGGGCATTTTAGACATATATTCCTACAATTTCCTCCTTATACTAAATGGACTATAATAGTCCTTATATGCCTACCTCTATGACATCTAAGTATCTTTGAAATACATTCTCTATTAAAGACTTGGTAAATGGGTCCGCATGATTTTTTGTAAAGGAAATCTGGTCAACCACTATCTCCTATTTCTGGATGAACTCCTAGATCGAGTGATACTTCCTCTCAATGTGCTTGCCCTTCCGAGAGTTTCTTAGCTTCTTACATTATGACACAGCTCCAGAATTGTTATGATATATAGTAATGGGCCTATCCATTTGTGGTATAACTCCAAATTCTGTGTGGAACTTCCGAAGCCAAACTATTTCTTTAGAAGCTTCTGAAGCTACCATATACTCAGCTTCCATGGTAGAATTAGCAATGCAAGGTTGCTTTACACTCCTACATGAAATAGCCCCTCCAGACAAAGTGGAAACATATCTACTAGTGAATTTTCTTTCATCTTTATCTGCTGGAAGTCTGAGTCCGTGTAACCGGTAAGAACTAAGTCATCAGCCTTATAAACAAGCATATAGTTCTTTGTTCCCTTTAGATACTTAAGGATATGATTTACCACTTGCCAATGTTCTTCCCAAGGGTTTGACTGATACTTACTAACCATGCCTACTACAAAGCAGATATCCAACCTAGTACAAAGCATGGCATACATAAGACTTCCCATTGCTGAGACATAGAGAATCTTACTCATCCTTTCCTTTTCATCTTATGTCTTAGGACACTGCTTAGAAGAAAAGTTCAATCTGTGTTTAAATTGTACTATTGCCCCTTTACACTGATCCATGCCAAACCTAGCAAATATCTTGTTAATATAAGATTACGATAAATCTAACATTCTTTGCTTTATATCTCTGAGAAGCTTTTTTCTAAGAATGTAGCTAGCTTCTCCTATATCTTTCATGCTAAATTAACTTGATAGCCAAACCTTTATAGATGACAATATCCCTATATCATTCTCAATGAATACAATGTCATCTACATAAAGTATCATAAAAGACACTTTGTTACTATCTATCTTCCTGTTCACACATAGTTCATCTATGTTTTGTTTGAAACATAAGACTTTACAGTCTCATCAAAATGTATGTTCAATGCTCGTGATACTTGCTTAAGTCCATAAATGGACTTCTTAAGCTTGTAGACCATATGCTCTTGGTCTTTCCCAACAAAGCCTTTAGGTTAGGTCATATAGATGTCTTTGCTAAGATAGCCATTAAAAAAGGCTGTCTTGACATCCATTTAACATATCTCATAGTCAAAATGACATACGATGGCCAAGAAAATGCATATGCATTTAAGTATGGCAATAGGTAAAAAGGTGTCTTCATAATCGATCCCTTCTTTCTGAGTATAATCTTTTGCAACTGGCCTTACTTTAAAGGTTTCCACCATTTCATACACGCATATCTCTCTTTTGTATAACTACTTGCACTCTATGAGTTTAATCTCTTCAAGTGCAGTGACAAGATCCAGACATGATTGAAACACATAGACTCAATCTCAGCATCCGTTGCTACTTGCCATTTGTCTGTAATAACATCAGCAATGGCCTCATCATATCTAGTGGAATTTTGTTCCTGATTGTCAGAGACTATCTCAAAAGCTTCTTCAATCCATCTTTCAGGAGCTCTAGATATCCTCCCACTATAACGAGGTTCATTTTGTATAGGAACATTAGGCAGTACCTCTTTAGACTTCTCAATTGGGGTACTTGGAGTTGAAGTATTAATCAACTTTTTTTCCAATTCCACCTTGCTCGAAAACTTACTGGATATATTTTTTTGTCCTCCAAGTACCTAACATGAGTAAAAAAGTACCTTTTGCTCTTAAGGATGATGAAAGTATCCACCCCTTATTCCTTTTGGATACCCTACGTAGTAGCACAATTAGGATCTTAGGTCTAACTTACTTCCTTTAATCAGTACATATGATGGACAATCCCATACATTGAGATGATTCGTACTGGACTTTTGTCCAGTCCACATCTTATAGGGTGTCTTAGCCAATGATTTGGAAGGCACCAAGTTCAGAATATAGTCTACTGTTTCCAAAGCATAGCCCTAAAAAGAAATAGGAAGAGCTACATGACTCATCATACTTCTAAACATTTTCATTAATGTTTTATTTCTTCAGCTATCTACTCCATTCTACCGGTGAATCCCAAGTGCAGTTAGCTAAGATACTATACCCTGGTCAAGTAGTCTTTGAATTCACCAAGAAAATATTCTCTACCTTAATCCGATCTTAGCTTTTTTATTTGTTTACCTATTCGACACTCTAATCATTACATATGATGGACAATCCCATACATTGAGATGATTCGTATTAGACTTTCGTCCAGTCCACATCTCATAGGGTGTCTTAGGCAATGATTTGGAAGGCACTAAGTTCAGAATATAGGCTACTGTTTCCAAAGCATAGCCCAAAAAAGAAATAGGAAGAGCTACATAACTCATCATACTTCTAAACATTTTCATTAATATTTTATTTCTTCTCTCAGCTACTCCATTCTACTGGAGAATCCCAAGTGCAGTTAGCTAAGATACTATACCCTGGTCAAGTAGTCTTTGAATTCACCAAGAAGATATTCTCTACCTTAATCCAATCTTAGCTTTTTTATTTGTTTACCTATTCAACACTCTAATCATTACATATGATGGACAATCCCATACATTGAGATGATTTGTATGGACTTTCGTCCAGTCCACATCTCATAGGATGTCTTAGGCAATGATTTGGAAGGCACCAAGTTCAGAATATAGTCTACTGTTTCAAAAGCATAGCCCCAAAAAGAAATAGGAAGAGCTACATGACTCATTATACTTCTAAACATTTTCATTAATGTTTTATTTCTTCTCTTAGCTACTCCATTCTACTGGAGAATCCCAAGTGCAGTTAGCTAAGATACTATACCCTAGTCAAGTAGTCTTTGAATTCACCAAGAAGATATTCTCTACCTTAATCCAATCTTAGCTTTTTTATTTGTTTACCTATTCGACACTCTACCTCAGCCTTAAACTCCTTAAATTTATAAAATGAGTTATACTTACGCCTCATCAAGTAAACATAATGAAAATGCGTGTGATCATCTATGAATGTGATGAAGTATTCATAACCTCCTCTAATAGGTGAAGACATAGGATCACGAACATCAGTATAAAACTAACTCCAATATTTCTTTGGCCCTTTCTGTCTTTTAAGTAAAGAACAATTTGGTCATTTTACCCGCAAGACAAGATTCACACTGAGGCCATTCTTCCAATTTCAATGAGTCAAAAAACCTATTTTGGATTAACCTTAGAATTCAATTATGATTTATATGTCCTAATCTCAAATGTCATAAATAAGAGTTATTTGATGTAGCCTTTCTCTTTTTATTATTAGGTTCTGTCTGAGTATTATTTATTTGACAGTTAATAGGATTGACATAGAAAAGATTCCAATACATGCTTCCAAAATAAATTATATCTCCATCTCTACTGATTGAAATACCCAAATGGAAAGAAACAGAATATCCTTGATTAATTAATCTTGAAACTAAAAAAAAAATTATTTAAAACTAAAAACATATAAAATATCTTTTAAAACTAAAATTCTATTATATTCAAACAAAAACTCCAAGTCTCCCACTGCGTCGGCCTACACTTGCGCTCTGTTGCCCACTTTTAGTCCATGCTCTCCTCTACTGAGTTGTCTTATGCTACTAAACCACTCCTCTAAGGAGTTACAAATATGGTCAGTGGCTCCGGAATCAACAATTCAAGTGGATGATGACCTAACCAACAAAATAGACTCTAAGTATAGAGTAATACCTGAAGAGAACTTGGCCAAGAATTAAGTTCGAAAAATCCTTCTTGAAGTGTCCTTTCTTGCCACACTTGAAGCACTTGCCTTTTGGCTTGGATCGCTTGGGCTGGGCCCAGCATTGTTTTGGGCCTTCTTCTTCTTAAATTTCTTAGGCTTACATCCAGTTTTACAAGATAAACTAGAATGGGCAATCAAAATCTTTGACCCAAGCTTCATAATTTTCTCAGCAGCCTAGAGTTCTTTTATCAACTCAGTCAAAAGCATATTTAACTTATTCATGTTATAGTTTAACTTGAACTGAGAATATGAATTCGGCAAAGTTTCAAGAATTGTGTCAATTTGGCTCTCAGAATCTATTGTTGCTCCTAAGACCTCAGCCTTCTCGAAGTAAGCAATCATCTTAAGCATATGCTCATGAACTATTGTCCCTTCAACCATCCTAGTGTTCATGATTACTTTAAGAGCTTCCTACCTTGCTGCTAGCTCTTATTAGCAAACGTGGTACGTAACGATACATCGATGTCGTATGCAATAGGTATGCTTTCATGCTTAGACTGGAGAACATTGGACGTGGAAGGCAACATATAGCATCGAGCCATGTCAACAGCTTTCTTCCATGCCCTCTCAACCTCACGATCTAGGTCTGTGGAATCTTCTCCAATTTTAGGACACAGGTCGGTCAGGACATACTTCTACTCTTCCGTAGTGAGTACTATGTTTAGATTCCTTTTCCAGTCTACATAATTAGGTTCAGTTAACTTATTCTCCTTGAGAATAATAGACAAAGGAATGAAACCATACATTTCTATTGACTGGAAAAAAAAATTTCATTCAGAAAAATATTTGTCTTGGAAAAAATATATAGAAATGCACATTTAAAACATCATATTATTTTTATGATATAGTTAACCTATTAAAACCATTATCAAAAATATGAAAATTTTGACTCTTAGAAAAACTAAAAATGCTTCATAGGGAGGTTAACAATTTTTCAAATTAAGCATATAACCATTACATATTAAACTTCCTTAATAGGTAATGATTCAGAAATAATTCTATTGATAGGATGGTCACTATTCTCACCACCTATGGATAATCCAGCATTAATGCCTCCAATGATAGGCTAGCCGACACTAACACTTATCCTAAGCTTCAATTATAATTCCTCTGTTAGTTCTAGATTCTCGTAAAAATCCATCCTATAAGAGGTCATGCTCAAAATAACGCGAGAAAATCCATAACCTCTAACAGGAATCTGTGATGGAAGCCATGGAACTATTGGAACCCCTCTCTTACTTAATCTTTTGAGAAAAATAAGTTTTTAGGGAAAATTTTTCTTTAAAATTAATTGGTCTTTATTAACTTTAGTGAAAACCCAAAATTCAACCATTATTCTCTATGTTAAGAATAAAAATTTTTAAGAGAATAAACTATGAATTTTTATTTCACTACATATGTTAAAACCATTTCCTAGAAACTAAATTTAAAATACTTAATTCAAAATTATTCTCCATGTCAAGGATAAAACCCTTTGGAAGAATAAATCATGAATTTATTTTAAATTACATAGTTCCATTTTTTAAAACATTTTCCTTAATTTTTTTTTCTAGAAAAAAAAAATAATTTCTCAAAAACATTTGTTCATTTGATCACAAAATTAAATAAAATAGACATGCTCAAAAAAATAAACTTTTTGCATGGAATTTTTAACCTTTAATTCTTATGTGACTAAATAATGGATTAAATATCATAATAAAAATAAAATTAATATGATCTTGTTTAATCCAAAGGTGGTTCTACCTTTACTAATTATTTTCATACAAAATTATTTAAATCCGTAAATAAACCATTGCAAGAAAATAACCCTGTATGATATGGGGCCCCAAAAGAAAAGAAAATTACAAAGAAATTAAATTTAAAAAAAACTTCAAAAAAAAAAAATCCAAACTGGAAAACTGCAACTGTCGACCAACTAATAATAACCTATCTCACCATCCACCCGCAGCTTCAGGGAGTTTGCAGAAGTATGGGAGCCAACTGTGGCTCTAGGGAGACAAGCCTCCCGAGCCGCACGTGGTTCACCATGATCTACTCACAGCTTGGAAAACATCCAGCCGTTGATGGTCTTTCCATTTCACTGTTTCTGCAATTTCCGTCAATGATTTTCTTCTGGGTTTCTCTGGCATTGTACAGGTAATATTTTTCTTGTACAAGAATTCGTAAATTGAAATTGAAATACAACATCGAATACCTATGACTTTCAAAATGAGCTATACACAAATTCTACAAAAAGCAATTACAAATAAATTACAGGTGCTTATGCCTCCATGCGCAAGGCTTACACAAAATTTACCCATATCAAAAATCATTAGGGATCCATACAATCACAAAGATCATACTTTAAGTAGGAAATGAACTGCCTTTTTCTGATTATTAACCCTAACTATGCTCCTAGATTTAACCTACCTCTAATACCACTTGAAGGACCATAGGAAAATTAAATACGCACGGAAGACAGTAAATTAAAAATTTTTTTGAACCAATGTCTAGGAATACTTACTTCTAGTGCATTTTACTTGAATAACCAGAGTTGGATTTGAATTTGACGGCACTTCCTGAACTGGAACGTCTACTTGTTCTGTGAAAATACTAGCTAACCGTCGACTCCTTCGCACCAAACACTTACCACGTTTGCTAACTTCTGACCTTTCAGAGTATTCTCTAACCTCTATAGATCTCTAGAGAAGAAAGTAGAACTAGGGTGAAGAAGATTAGATGAAAAATGGAAGGGCGTTAAAGAAAAATGAAGGAAAAACAATAAGAAAACGACGGCCATTGTTCTCGTTTTAAAAAGAAAAAATGGAAAGCTCTATTTCTTATGAATTTTGGTCATCATAGGCAAACGAGATGCCCTATTCAATAAACAGAACCAGCTTTCCTATTCATTCTCCAAACCAAACACAACCGGCCTCTTATTTCCTTTTTCCTTCTTTTCTTTTATTTCCTTTTCTTTTGAACATGGCGGCAACAGTTATCCCAAGTTTCCAAATAACTTGTAGCTTCCACCAGAAACCCTAGTGGGCCATGTAATATTAATTAGTCCAATGACTAATTAAATAGCTCTTTTATTTATTAATTAATCCACTTGACCCAATATAAAGATTACCTAAGATAATTAATTAAAATAGTCCTTTTATTAATTAATTAAACCACTTGGGTCCAATATAAAATTAGTCAAGATAAATAATTAAATTGGCCCAATTAATTATTGTAGTCCAAATAAATAATTAAATGGACTTCTAGAATAATTTTTCCAATAATAATTTCACCTAATAAGTCCACATAGTAAATAAATTTACTAAGGTTATTTAAGCTACTCTGGGGACCAAAGACATATTATTCTTGACTACTGAAATAATCAAAATGCCCCTACAAACAAATAGCGACATTTTAAACATTTTAAATATTCCATTTATTACTATATGGAAATATTGACCCCGAGAATAATATTGCAGGTGCAGCGTCTTCGACCAACATGTGTAATAACGAAAGTATCCTCTGCGTAACACCCGTCATTAACATAGGAAAAATGCACTAACATATTTCTCAATGACATTTAACATCCTTTGATAGCAAGTCCAATAATCCATAACTTCTAGTATGTATCCATTTAGCACAGGGAGCTATCCAAAAGTGTACATACTTAGTCACATTTCCTATGGTCCTGGATTATTAGATTATTTCAGACAATCACAAGAGAGTGATTTCTTCACATAATGAAGCATTGAAACTCTATTGTATAAGTCCATCTTAATTAACTAAAGTCATACACCCAACGTACCAAGTTATTAGCCTTGTAATAAGACCTCACCCAACATACATCAAAGTGTACAAGTCCAACATCACCAAACCACCAACTTATACTCAAGTCTTAGGATACTCATCCACGCAGTAGCTGTGATAAACCAATCTTTATTTAATTTAGCACCTTTATAAAGATTATTATCGCACGGCCTAGTTCTACATATTCCAAATATGCTTTCACGTCATTGACATAACAGATGTCGTTTCTAGTCTATCTCTTTCTATTTTTTTTTCTATATATAGAAAGCTCAGAAATCATTATATAATAATCCAAAAATTGCAATTGAAAAGAAATAGGGGAGGTATGTGATGAACTGGTTAAAGGGACATTATCAATATGATTTATCTCAGATTAGCTGGTTTGGATTAATACCACAAAAGTGGAGAAATAGAGTTAATTTGCGATGTATAACTAAAAATCCAAATTTCAAATGGAACATGTGAAAAAATTCAGGAAAAAAAAAATGATTCTGAAGTATATTACTTATTGAATAAAAAAGAGAAACCCTATCCTTCTCTTTCCTTCTTTTGCCCCTATTTTACCACACGTGGGGTATGGGGGACGTAAAAAAGGGGATCCTGTCAACTTGTTCCAACCTAAGATAATAAGTTCATGAGCTTGGCGTACTTCACTGTCGAGAAGGGAAAGAAGACTTCCATTGTAACACCCCACTACCTAGGCCCGACAGGGCCGGGGATGTCGCCCCATCCAAAGGACAAGGGGTCTTTATAACTAGGTCACACAATCAAAATAATAGAATAAAAATAATACTTAAAACTTAAAACTTATTACAATCCAAGAATTCAAATCAAATTCAAAATAAAAATTGTTCACTCTCAACTCCCAAAGCATTACACAAAATAAATATCAGAAAAATCTTCCAAGGCAAGCAACAACTAGCTACTCATCCCCATAGCAGGATCGACCTGAAATCATGGTAAAAAGAGTGATGAGATAAAAATCTCAGTAAGTCCGTGTGTGCTTTGAGTGTCCAGTGAAAACAGTTCGTGGATGCAAAGTATAAAATCTTCATAAGAGAAATACTGGCAAGCAATAAACAACAGTCAAAATCAAGATTGGTGTTTTGGCTTTTCCAACCATACATATACAATAAAATCAACCACTCAAAAAGGTGGTCATAGGTTACCACACGTTGGGCCCTATAACCATCCAACGATTAGAATGCCACACTTTGTGCAGACTGACAAAAGGTAGGTGATCGGCCTACAGGGCAAGATACTCCTCCTTCTCTATACCTAAACAAAACCGGTTGTTCATTCTGGTAACACACAATCCACTTGACTAAAAGCTGCTACCTCGGACCGACACGACCTACTAGACTGACATCCTATCCGGGAAGGACTCACCCCTCAAAAGTGGCCACCTACTGAGAGACTTACCCTAACCCTTCAAAGACTAGTCCTAGCAGTCCACCCTTATTGAGTACTCAATGTAAGTCAACCCACTTGGGAAAAAATGAACTAAACATAGCTCCACTTAAAAATGACAATTAAGGATTTTCAAAGTTTGGGACAAAACTGGTTTTAGAAAATGTTTAGAGCTTGAGCAAATCTACTTATTAGTTTTTCAAATAATTTGGTCGATTAAAATGAGAAAGGAGACAATCCTCAATTACCTTTACAGAAATGAGTGACCATGCACTCCACAATTAGCTTGCCATAGAACCATTTTGCATCAATCAGGTTTTATGCAGGAGCTTACCTGATCCTTAGCTTGAGATAAAATAAAGGTCTTCAACAGCTGACCTAACCCCGCTTGGGGTAAATACAAGCCATAATTAAACTCAAGCCAAAATCTACTTTCACAAGTAAAACTATGATCCTAGTGTCCTAAGCTTTAAGGCCAGATAATAAATAAAAGGGTTTATAAGCTAAGACTAGTTTGATATTAAAATAATTAGGGTTTTGGGGAATAGGTACTAGTAAGTTGAAGGTTTAAATCTTGCTAAGAATAAATTAGAGTTTATTTGATGAAGAGTCCCAAGTGGTATTAGGTAAAATAATAATCTATTAATAATTATTGCTAGAAAATAATTGGTAACTAAAACTAGTTGTAAGTAAATTTTAATGGGCTTTGATTGAAAGATAATAAATAAATTTTAATAGTATTTATGAATATAAGACTTACAAAATTAATATTTTACCTATTATGAATATTCATATGAAAGGCTTTATTATTGTTTTTTATATATTTTATTTTATATAAAATCTATATATTTTATTTCTTTAATAAAAGCCATTATTTATTTGACTAAAATATCCTTATTTTATATATAATAATCAAAATCTACCCTTCCTAAGGGTTTTCAAAATTTACTAGCAAAAATTATAATATTTATCATTTTATTGATGAAACAAAATTAGCTTAGGGACAATTAGATCATGTTCATATTTCCATTGCTAACCACAATCATGAATATACACTCCACTTCAATTCATCAAATCATCCAAACCATGAATAAAGGCATAGATCTAAATTTACCAAGACATGATCCAACCTCTACTAGCATAAACATAATCATGGCTTTAACAATAAACATAAATCCTATTCACCAAAAGTGACATAATCTCTAACATGCTTGATCACGTATACCACTCACGACATAGAGATATGCATTAACCATAAAAACGCCATACAATCAACCAAGACAATCAACTCATGCATAAATCCCATCTCCATCATATACACACATTTATTCATGCTTCAATCTCAACTCATCACAACAACACATGCTCAAGCCCCAATCATAATCCATCTTCTTCCAATATCAACCTAGAGACATGAATCTAGAATTTAAAAAGAGGGTTGAAGAGGCTTACTTGGTTGATGAGTACCTTGGAGTAGTTTCGAATGGATCCTAACTCCTAGGAGACTAGATCCACCCAAGAGAAATGAAGAAAACATGGCCATGGTTGAAGTCACCATTTGGCCAAGAGGGAGAGAGCATTCGGCCAACAGAGAGAGAGAGAGAGAGAGAGAGAAAGAGAGTCCATTAGTATGATTACACACACACACACACACACACACACACACACATATATATATATATATATATATATATATATATTCATTAGAGGTTGAAGATGAGTGAAGATGAAGTGGACTGAACATGCTTACCTTGAAGGTGTTCTTGAGCCTTCACAACAATGCTAGTTTTCATCCAACAGAGAGAGTTGGATTTTGGAGTTTGATGTTAAAAATGGTATGAATGGATTCCCAAAAGTGAGTAGGTGCAATCTGGAATTTTTTTTGAGAAGATTGAAGTGGTTTTGGTTGCCTCAGGTGAGAGAAGGTGAGTAGGTGTTCTTGGTGTTCTTGAAGGTTGAAGAGAATGGAGAGAATAGGGAGAGGCTGGCCGAAATTCTGTGTAGGAGGGAGTGCCGAATTGTTTGAGAGATTTTGGCAATTGAATTTCTAGTTTGGGAGGAAAAGGAAAGGTTGGTTGTTTGAAATCCTAAAAGAATATTTTAGGGAATCAATTTAGGAAACAAAATATGGTAAGTTGATCTTCAATGGAGGAGAGCTTTTGGAAGCTCTAATGACCGGCTGGTTTGATCAGAGTTTTTGCTGGATGAAAGCTGTTTGAAGGGGCTTAATGGTGTCTGAAAAGAGGGAGCACAATGGTGAAGGAATGTACGGTTGTTTAAGGGATGTTTTATGGAAGTTTACTAAACATATTTTCTGAAATTTTGGTCTTCAATCAATGGCTTGATTGGAGTAATTGTTAGAGATATTTTAGGGCAACCATGGACAGGTTTTTCGAGCAGAAGGTTGGGGAAGATAATGGAGCTCAGTTCATAGCTGTTCAAGAGAAGTTTGAACAGAAAAATGGTGAAGTTTTGGTCAGGCTGGAGAAGGAAGAAAGCTAGAAAAATTCCTATACAGTTTTTTTCGCTAGTTGCTGGAAATTTCTGGGCAGCTTTTGCTGCCATTTTCCAGCCAACTTGCAAAAGATTTGAAGGGTTATTCAAAGGTCTTTCAAGGCTCGTTTCCAACCTTCTTTATGGAAGAAAAATGTGGCTAAGATGCTCGGTGAAAAATGGAAGAAAACAGCTTGGTTTAGGCTCACCAAAGCTGTGAATTTGCCCAGAAAATTTCATGGTTTGCACAGCATTTGTGCAGTCCGATTTTGGCCATAAAATTTCAGACTTTAAGCTGGACAAAAGGGCCATTTTTCTGTCAGCATATGGGAGGGAATGATAGCTGAAAATTTTGACACTTTTAATGCACAAGAAGCTAGAAAAATTCCAGATTACTTCATGAAGAAAATGAACATAGCTAGGGTGGAGTTTTGAAGGTTCAACTATGGAGATTAATTCTCTTGGGAACCTTCCCCAACTCCTACCCATTTTCAGTCTATAAGATGTCTTACACTTAGACATTTTGAACCTTCAAAGCCACAGCACTTTGCTGGAATTTTTCTAAAATAAAATTAGCTTGAATAAATTGAACAACTTAATGAATTGAGAAGTAAGAAAAACTAAGGATCAAGAAGGGTGTGAATTCCCTTAGAAATTTTTGTCGGGCACAAGAGTAGGATTAGGATACTCCTATCATGTCTCCCCTAGGACAACCCTCTACTCTTCCCTAAAGCAAACAAGGCCGAAAATATCCTCTCTAAACAATAATAAAATTCAATCATGCAAAAACTCAAATGATGGAATTCGAACCCAAGATCTCAAGAATTAATTCCAAAGCTCTAACCACTACACCACAACAACTCTTGTTCTTATTTTCTCTCCAAAATATTTTTCCTACTTAATCCTCAAACTATCTCCCTATTTTCACCTCAAGCAAAAATTATCAAATTGCCCTTCTTACTTAACAAGCACAAATAAACCATCTAGGCCACAAACCACAAATCCAAAGCACATAAAATCATATAAAAATATATTTAAGCATGCAATAAAATATGATATGCATCCCAACCCCCTTACTCTAAGGTTGGTTTCAACTAGGGTTTCACATCCATCCCTAAGTTTAACTTAGACATAGCTAGCTTCTTTTTGGATGTGAAGCAGTGTCAAACCAAAAAACCCAACAAGCATTAGCTTGCCCTGAAAAGGTGGTGATCCAACTGCACTTTTCAATACGACTACCTTGTTACGACTTCACTTCAATCACTAGCCCTGCCTTCGGCATCTCCCTCCCTGCTGTTAAGGTAACAGCTTCGGGCAAGGCATTAATATTCTTTTCAAAAAAAAGAAAGCTAAAAGAGGAAAGATATTTGCAAATCACATCAATCAAATAATATTTCTAGTACTAGAAATAGAGAAAGGCAAGGATATGTGATTTGTTTTTAACCATTTTATTCAACTATCAATGGCTAAGACCCTGGTCTTAGTGTATGGGAGTTATTCCTTCTTCTATTAAGAGGGCAGTATTGCTCCTTTACTTTCTTTCTTTTTTTTTTTTTTTGAAACATAAAAAAATTTCTCAAACAAAGAATTGGGATTACTTAATATAATATTAATTAAAAAAGAAATTTCATTTTCTTAATTTAATATTTAATATTATCAAAATATCACAAAACTCAAAATAAAAAATGTAAATAATAATAAGAAATAAAATAGTAGAAATGAAATTCTAACTAAATAGAATAAATATTCCAAATCTAAATAAATTCAAATTTTGAATAGGAAATATAAGAAATAAGTAGAAATAAAGTGAAGGGGTGAAGGGGGCAAATGTAGCCAAGTGGATCAAGGTAGTGGATTGTGAATCCACCATGCGCGGGTTGAATTCCCGTCATTCGCCCATTTTTTTTTCTTCTTTTGTGTCAAGTTTATCATTTTTTTGTAATAAATGGTTGGCTAGAAAAGGATTTTTTTTTTCTTTTAAGGGAACGTGTCACAGCTTCCTCCTTTTTTTTTTTTTTTTTGTAAAAAGGAAAGAAAATTTTACTACGGCGACGAAGAATCAAATTATTACTATCTTATTCCTTTTTCTACTTCTTCTTCCAAATGCAAGATAACCCCAAGGGGTTCTGGATTTTTTTCTACCAATCGAGGCTCTCCCTTCACCACCCCCATAGGGATGGTCTACAGGGTTCATAACAACTCCTCTGACTACATGACGCTTACCTAGCCAACGCTTAGATTCGACTCTTTACCAGTCACTAGCCCTACTTTCGGCATCCCGCTTCTTATGCATAAGGTAACGACTTCAGGCATAGCCAACTCCCAAGTGTTACGGGCAGTGTGTACAAGGCCCGGGAACGGATTAAACGCCGTATGGCTGACCAGCAATTACTAGCTATTCGAACTTCAAGCAGGAGAGTGCAACCTATAATCCGAACTGAGGATGGGTTTTTGGGGTTAGCTCACCCTCGCAGGATCGCGACCATTTAACCCAGCCATTGTAGCATGTGTGTCGCCTACGCAATAAAGGGCAGGGGGATGAACCAAATTCGAAATATGAATCATAAAAGAAAACACCTATTAACTATATCACAAAAGTGCTAGTTATGGTACCTATTATCCCGAGACAAATCCTTCCAATAGTATCAGCTATTTACCCCACTTCCTTTCATATTTCATCAAGTGTTCGTGCTAGTAACATAAATAGTTATGGATAATTATGAGATAAGATCCTTCCAAATGACCTAAGATAATGCCTAGAATTGTAATTTATTCTCTTTCATTTTCTTAATTGAAGAAATAATTGGAAAATAAAACAACAAGAAAAAAAATTGAGTAATAACCCCCAGTGTAGACTGGTACGATTCAATATTTGTGTGAGTGGACTACTCATTGGTTAAAGATAAAACCATTCTCCATTTAGAAACTATAGTGTAATGATCTAAACCTTGATGAAGTGCCCAGCTCCATCAATTAACCAAGAACAATTTTTCACTTATGTGTTAGTAGCCTATAACCTACACCTTACTGTGAAAGCACAACCCAATTATGTAGATTATTTATTAACACATTTAGACCTTTAATGTGCAATATATGCAGACAAACTACCATTAATGAATGAAACTTTTATTAATTTCTAAAATATAGAAATACATAGGCCATTTTGGGCATACATTCCAACATGGTTCACAAGACCAGTACCAACACCACATTCTCAAAGGAATTCTAAATAAAACATTGATTTTCTAGAGTTCATCCCACTAGATCACAAGACCAATTAATTAATCCCATTGGTTCACAAGGCTAATTAGATATCTTATTCTCAAAGGAATACTAATAAAATAATTTTCGAGGTTAAAATACTAGTTTACAGAAGTTAGTCTCATACCGGAGATTATTCTCCAAAACCATAGTGAAAAAGGATAAAAGGTCATTTTCATATGATAAATTAAGTTTCCAAGGGTATTTTCATCATTTGAAGAATACCTGATTTCAAAAAAAGTATTATTTTAAAATTTCAGAATTCTAATCTAAAAAGAAGAATTTAATTCAAAAATCCCAATTATAATTCCATAATATTCATAACTCACATTTTTCAAAAAATCCTTTCCATAAAAAGGAACAATAATGCTTTCCTAGAATAAAACACTCTTTCGTTTCATAATTAACGAGAAGAAAGCCTTTTAGGTATACATGTGTACCTAAGAATTATTTATAATTTAAGTGACCCAAAACTCCTTAGAGAAAATATTGTTTCCTAATGTTTTGAAAACTTTCCCATTCAGAGAAAGCATTCCTCATTTAGGAAAACCATATCTTGTTTAGGAAAACACAAAGGATCCTCAGCCTCATTGCTATTCTTTAGGAAATGGTCACTTACTAAAAAAAAAATCCAATAATCAAAATCCATGTTTCCATTCAAATTTAACATAGCATAATGTAATTTATTTCTCAAAAACAACCTTATTCTTGTTCAAAGAAACCAAAAGGATTCATAGAACGTTTCTCAGTAAAACATAATTTCACTAGTATAAAATAGGGTTTGTAAAACAAGTGGGACTCACCTTGTGTCCTACTAGGTATAGTAAAGTATATTATCCTAGCTTTCACTGAATCCTTAATGCGAACTACCTACATCAAGGATCATTATATACTCAGTTTAGCATGCTAGGATCCATAACTAATAAATGCTAATATAAGGAAATTACTAATTTCCTAGCTTTCCCTATATCTGTTAGTGTTGTGCCCTAGAGGCAATCACTTGTACATTGTATATGACACATTTTATTTTAATAAAAGGCATTATTTATCTTACAATTTCTTTTGTTTACTTTAAGTAAAATAACTGTTCAATAAAGTCCCTAGTACAAACTATGTTAAGAAAATCATAATAAAGATCATGATATGAGATTCCTACTACACTGGATGGTGTTGGTACTTAAATAGTCCCTAGTCATAGTATTAATGAGACAAGACATCATTAATGCGTTAAGACTAGCATGTGTTAGACTTCCTGATTTGATTAGGCGGTGGTTCTCATATCCGTGAGTATTGATATACTCAAAGTTAACACATGGATGCTTGTTAATGGAACAAGTACATTGGATGACCTAGCTATGAGATAATCACATGGATAACTATTTAGTGCCAGTGATATAATCTCAATATAACAAAAGTGCAAGTATCCTTAGACTTGAGATCTCCAAGGTACTTTATTTGCTGAGCCTTGTACTTTGATTCCAATCTCCGGAGCTTGATCAAGGGCCGCCTATAGGATGGATATTGGGTACATTGTGAGGTAAACGAAAGTAGTTCAGAGGGTTAATAAAGGATTTATCACTTCTAATAGTAGGGGCGAATATCTCACGGCCACTTGTAGGAATTACTACTCGAAAAGTCCTTGGCCAAGACATTTGTGTATTGGAAATAGTTCCAATTGGTACACATCTAGAGTAGTGAGTTCCTTGTACAAGTACTATTGTATTCGGGCCAGAATTATTTTTGGAGGGAGTTGACACTAATTTCGTACTCCAAACTGAATGAGATATTTTATGGTGAAAAGAGTTAATTGCACTGAACTTTGTTATTGAAGGGTTCATGTCAAACCACTTGACTTCCTAGACTCTTGGGTGGTCATGATGTGTTGCTAGATACCGCTCATGATATGGGAATATGGGTTTATTAATTGATGAATTAATAAACCAATCCTGATTAGAATTAATAGGATTAATTCTAATTAATTATGGATTATTAATCTCAAAGACGTTTGGATTAATTCATGTTCTCTACCAATTGACTGGGAAACCTAATAGGTCACACACAATGGAGGATTATATACTCAAGATGTTATTTGATAACATAGTGGGATTAATTGAGAGAAAGAGAAGTTGTTGTAGACAAATTATAATTAGTTATAATTTGTAGCCCAAGTTGTAATTATGAGAACTTGATATTTCCAATTACAATTACAATTAGGGAATTCTAATAGGATTAGAATTCTCAGTTTTGGAAAGGGAATTTCGTGTGATATATAGTAGATATAACACATGAAAACCCTAGCTGATGAGATACACGAAATCTCCAGCCAAGTCACACGTTTTTCCCTTCTTCTCTCTCCCTCTCGTTTTGCTGAAAATAAGAGAACCCTAGCCGCCATTATTGTTTCTGCTAGCACAAGAAATTCTGGTGCTTGAGTGTATCCTCTGTGTGGATTACTATTAGAGATAATCACACACTGTGATTATAGTGGTTAGACGTTCAACTCACGTGGAGGTTGATCACGAGGATTACTAGATTGTGCCTCAACTTGAAGAAGAAAATTTTTGTTCTTCGGACGATCACCCAAAAGTAAAAGCTATTACCTTTACTCACTTTATGTCTTATTTTCCACACAAAGAAGAGTCATGGAAGGGTATCTCATTTTATTTTCCGCTACGCCATATATGATACAAGCCTGAGATACCTAACACATAGTATTAATGAGACAGGACATCATTAATGCATTAAGACTAGCATGTGTTAGATTTCCTGATTTGATCAGGCGGTAGTTCTCATATCCGTGAGTATTGAGATACTCAAAGTTAACACATGGATACTTGTTAATGGAACAAGTTCATTGGATGACCTAACTTTGAGATAATCACATGGACAACTATTTAATGCCAGCGATATAATCTCAATATAACAAACGTGCAAGTATCCTTAAACTTGAGATCTCCAAGATACTTTGTTTTCTGAGCATTGTACTTTGATTCCAATCTTCGGAACTCAATTGAGGGCCGCCTATGGGATGGATATTGGATACATTATGAGGTAAACGAAAGTAGTTGAGAGGGTTAATAAATGATTCACCACTCCTAATAGTAGGGGCGAATATCTCACGGCCACTTGTAGGAATTACTACTCGAGAAGTCCTTAGCCAAGGCAATTTTGTATTGAAAATAGTTCTATTTGATACACATCTAGAATAGTGGGTTCCTTGTGCAAGTACTATTGTATTTGGACGAGAATTAATTCTCGAAGGTGTTGGCACTAATTCCATACTCCAAATCGAATGAGATATTGTATGGTGAAATGAGTTAATTACACTGAAGTTTGTTATTGAAGGGTTCATGTCAAGCCACTTGACTTCCTGGACTCTTAGGTGGTCATAATGTGTTGCTAGATATCGTCATGATCTAGGAATATGAGTTTATTAATTGATGAATTAATAAATCAATCCTGATTAGAATTTATAAATATTTTTTTAAAAAATAACTTGCCGTCGCAAAACCCTCGCAAATTGAGAGGGTTTTGCGATGGACGTTCAAAAATTTTTTTAAAAATATTTTTTAAAAATAAATCGCCGTTGCAAAACCCTCGCAATTAGCGAGGGCATAAATACCGTCACAAAACCGTCGCAAATAGCGACGATTTTGCGACGAATTGCGACGGGTATTTTGGCGTCGAAATCGTCAAAACCGTCGCAAATGCGACGGTTTTGCGACGTTTAGTCAACTCGCGACTTGTTTGGAAATCGTCGCAAATTGGTCGCTATTAGCGACGGTATTGAAGTCGTCGCAAATCGCGATTTTTCCTGTAGTGTTAGTTGGTTGAAGAACATTTTACGACAGCACCCTCCGGTGGAGATCTCTTTTGTTCATCGAACAGGGAATTGTGGAGATCTCTTTTTTTTTTTTTATTAAAGTCGCTTATATCTAATATAAAATAGTATCTAAACAAGTAGCAAGGAAGGATTTTTTTTCAAAGGTAGGGAATGATTTATTTAAACAGTTTTACTTGCAGAAACCAACACCAGGAGGGTGAAGGAATGCGGATTATCCTTTTTTACAGCATAAAAGTTCATTTTAATTGGTTTCTGGCAATACATAAGCGAAAAGTGCATGAATCACAAATAGTCTAAGGCCTATACCAGTAAATTAGTGTGTACCCACACATAATATATATATAAATTAGTGTGTATCAACACATAATATATATATATATATATATATATATATATTATTTATGTCGTATAAATGTTAGTGCACAAATTGATGATTTTATCATAGTAGATTATATATTTTTATCTTTAAGAAACAAATTTTTCAGACAACATTAATTTACTAAATGTTTTCAACCAAAAAAAAAATAATAATTATATTATGGATCCTCATTTTTTGCAATCTTTCCTTTGATATTTTTCTATTTTGATTTCTATATAGTTTTAGAATTATTTATATAATCTTATGTGCTTGTATATTTTATGCTTAGTTACCATATATATAATACTATTTTAAAACATTCATATATACAAAAAATTCTTTGTTTAAATGATAGCTGTTTATAGGGCAAAATTAGTTATCAACTATTAAATTTAATATTTTATCCTGAAATGTCACATCATGGGAAGATGAGTGATATTTTTCAATATTTGGGTGTTTATGATATTATCTCATATATATCGTACACAACGAAATTTTGAAAAAGAAATATGATTTTCAAGAAAAAATTAAATTATTTAATCTAAGTTAATTAAAGTAAATCTATGAATAAATATAATTATTATTGGATTATTGCAATTGAGCTATTGCTTAGAGTCCATTAAATCTAATATATTATGTAATTTGGCTATTAGAAATTGGACTTTTGTTAAGAGTAAATAAACCCAATATGGTGTGGATTAAATAAGTCTGGACTTAAATCAAGCCCAAGATCATGTTAACTCTAAGACCATTAGGGTTTCTTAAGAGGTCTCTAAATTCCCATAACTTCAATATCCACATCGATTAGTTATGCTAAAGTTAAGAGATTTTTAGGCTATAAATATGACCTTCTCTCAAATGTTCAGGTCATTCTAGAACTCCAACAACAACAGGTGTGAAACCCCAGTTGAAACCAACCTTAGAGAAAGGGGTTGAGATGCATATCATATTTTCTTGCATGCATAATTATATTTTTATATGGTTTTATGTGCTTTAGATTTGTGATTTATAACTTAGAAGGTTTAATTGTGTTTATTGAGTAAGAAGGGAAAAATGGTAATTTTTCCTTGAGGTGAAAATAGGGAGATAGCTTGAGGATCAAATAGGAAAAATATTTGGGAAAAGAAATAAGAACAAGAGTTGTTGTGGTTTAATGGTTAGAGCTTTAGAATTAATTCTTAAGGTCTTGAGTTCAAATTCCATCATTGGAGTTTTAGCATGATTAAATTTTATTTTTATTTGGGAAGGCTAGGTTTCGGCCTTTGCATGCTTTAGGGAAGAGTATGAGTGTTGTCCTAGGGGAGACATGATAGGAATGTCCTAATCCCACTCTTGAGCCTTACAAAAGCTTCTAAGGGATTTATACCCTTTTTAATCTCTAACTTTCCTTAATTCTTAGACAACTAGGTTGTTTGATTTATTCAAGCCAATTTTATTTCAGAAAAATTCCAGCAAAGTGCTGTGGCTTTGAAGGTTTTGAAAACGTCCATATGAGTCATCTTGTTGGCCGAAAATGGGGAGGAGTTTTGGAAGGTTCCCAAGAGAATTAATCTCCATGGTTGAACCTTCAAAACTCCAACCTAGCTGTGTTCATTTTCTTTATGTTGTAAATTGAAATTTTTTCCAGCTTCTTATTCAGTCCAAGTGTCGAAAATTTCAGCCATCCTTTCCTCCCAAATGCTGCCAGAAAAATGGCCATTTCACTCAGCTTGAAGACTGAAAATCACAGCCAAATCGAGCTGCACAAAAACAGTGCAAACCAGAAAATTTTCTGGACAATTTTTGCAGCTTTGGTGAACCTAAACCAAGCTGTTTCTTCCAATTTTTCACTCAGCATCTTAGCCACATTTTTCCTCCATAAAGAAGGCTGGAAACCAACCTTGAAAGACCTCTGAATACCCCTTCAAATCTTCTGCAAGCTAACTGGAAAATGGCAAAAAAATCTGCCCAGGAATTCCAGCAAACTTGCAAAAAAGCTGAACAGAATTTTCCAACTTTGTTCTTTCTTCAGCCATGTCCGAAACCTCCACCATTTTTCTGTTCAAACTCCCCTTAAACAGTCATGAACTGAGCTTCATCATCTTCCCCAACATTTTACTCGAAAACTAGTCCATGGCTGCTCCTAGAATATCTCCATCAATTACTCCAATCAAGCCATTGATTGAAGACCAAAATTCCAGCAAACATATTTAGTAAACTACCATAAATCATTCCTCAAACAACCAGAAATCCCTTCACCATTGTGCACCATATTTTCGGCCACCATTAAGCTCCTTCAAACAGCTTTCATCCCAGCAAAATCCCTGATCAACTAACCGGCCATTGGAGCTTCCAAAAGCTCTCCATTGACCAAGATCTTCTTACCATATTTTGTTTCCAAAATTGAGTTCCTAAAATATTCTTTTAGGATTTCAAACAACCAGCTTTCCTTTTCCTTCCAAACCAGAAAATTCAATTGCCAAAACCCCTCAAACAATTCGGCCACCCTAATCCCACAGAATTTTGGCCAGCTCTCCCTCAATCCTCTCCATTCTCTTCAACCTTCAAGAACACCAAGAACACCTACAAGCATTCCCACGCCTAAGACCACTACAAACCTTTCCAGTCTTCTAAAAAAAACTCCAGATCACACCTACTCAACCCCTTGAAACCACTTCTGCAATTTTTAACATCAAATACCGAAATCAAAGTTCCTCTTTTGGATCGAAAAACCAGTATTTTCGTGAAGGCTCAAGAACACCTTCAAGGTGAGCATGATCAATCATCTCCATCTTCACTCATCTTCAACATCTAATGAATACACACACACACACACACACAAACACACACACGAATGGACTCTCTTTTCCTCTCTCTCTCTCTCTCTCTCTCTCTTGGCCGAATGGTTACTTCAACCATGGCTATATTTTCTTCTTCTCTCTTGTCGGATCAAGTCTCCTAGCGAGAGGATTCTCTAAAAATGTCTCCAAGGTAGTCATCATTCAAGTAAGTTTCTTCCATCTTCTCTTTAAATTCTAGATTCATGTCTCTAGGATGTTATTGGAAGAAGATGGATTGTGATTAGAGTTTGAACATGTATTGTTGTGATGGAGTTGAGATTGAAGTATGAATAAATGTGTGTATATGATGGAGATGGGATTGATGCATGAGTTGATTGCCTTGGTTGAGTTTTATGGTTTCTAGGGTTTTTTTGCATGCTCTCCATGTCGTGGGTGGTATATGTGATCAAGCATGATAGGGATTATGTCACCTTTGGTGAATAGGGTTTATGTTCATGTATGATTATTAAAGCCATGAATATGTTTATGCTAGTAGAATTTAGATCATGCATTGGTAAATTTAGATCTATGCCTTTATTCATGATTTGGATGATTTGATGAATTGGTGTGGAGTGTATGATCATGATTATGGATAGCAATAGAAATATGGTCATGACCTTGTTGTCCCTAAGCTAATTTTATTTCATTAATAAAATGATTATTACTATAATTTCTTCTAGTAAATTTCAAAAAACCCTAGGAAAATGAGGATTTGGTCTCGTATATAAATGGTGATATTTTAGTCAAATAAATGATAGCTTTTATTAAAGAAATAAAATATATAATAATAATATCAAATAAAGCCTTTTTCATAAATAATCATAATAGGTAAAATATTAATTTGGTAAGTCTTATATTCATAAATATTATTAAAATTTATTTATTAACTTTTAATCAAAACCTATTAAAATTTGCTTACAACTAATTTTAGTTACCAATTATTTTCTAACCATTAATTATTAATAGATTATTATTTTGAATAATACCATCTAGAACCTAGGACCCTTCATCAAATAAACTCTAATTTATTTTTAGCAAGATTTAAACTTTCAACTTATTGTACCTATTTTCCCAAACTCTAGTTATTTTAATATCAAGCTAGATTTATTTTATAAACCCTTTTATTTATTAGCTAGTCTTAAAGCTTGGGACACTAGGGACATGGTTGTAGTAAGTTGAGCTAGTTTTATTTGTGAAAGTGAATTTTGGCTTGAGTTTAATTATGGCTTATATTTACCCCAGGCAGGGTTAGATCAGTTGTTGGAGACCTTTATTTTAAGCAAGGATCAAGTAAGCTCCTGCATAAAACCTGTTTGATGCAAAATGAATACTATGGCAAGCCAAATGTTGAGTGCGTGGACACTCAGTTCTATAAAGGCAATTGAGGATTATCTCCTTTCTCATTTCAGACAAACAAATTATTTGAAAATCAAGGGGTAGTTTTACTCAAACCCTAAAGCTCTTTCTAAAACCAGTTTTGCCCTAAACTTTGGAAATCCTTAATTGCTATTTTCAAGTGGAACTATGTTTTATTCGTTTTTCCCAAGTGGGATGAATTACGTTGAGTACTCAATAATGGTGGACTATTGGGACTAGTCTTTGAAAGGCTAGGGTAAGTCTCTCAATAGGTGGCCACCTCTAAGGGGTGAGTCCTTCCCGGATAAGATGTCAGTTCAGTAGGTCGTGCCGGTCCGAGCTAGCAGTTTTCAGTCAAATAGACTGTGTGTTGCCGAAATGGACAACCGGTTTTGTTTGGGTATAGAGAAGGAGGAGTATCTTACTCGGTAGGCCGATCACATACCTTTTGTCAGTCTGCACAAAGTGTGGCATTCTGACCATTGTATGGTTATGGGGCCCAGCATATGGTAACCTATGACCACCTTTTTGAGTGGTCGATTTTATTGAACATGTATGGTTGGAAAAGCCAAAACACCACTCTTGATTTTAACTATTGTTTATTGCTTACTAGTATTTCTCTTATGAAGATTTTATACTCTGCATTCACGAACTGTTTTCACTGGACACTTAAAGTACACACGGACTTACTGAGATTTTTATCTCATCACCCTTTTTACCATGATTTCAAGTCGATCCTACTGTGGGGATGAGTAGCTAGTTGTTGCCTGCCTTGGAAGATTTTCTAATATTTATTTTATGTAATGCTTTTGGAGTTGGGAGTGAACAAATTTTATTTTGGATTTATGTTTTGGATTCTTAGATTGTAATAAGTTTTAAGTTTAAAGTATTGTTTTATTCTATTATTTTGATTGTGTGACCTAGTTATAAAGGCCATTTGTCCTTTGGACGGACGACATCCCTGGCCCTGTTGGGCCTAGATAGTGGGGTGTTACAATAGGCATCTCTAAAATTCAAAAAGCTCAAGCTTTAACATTCAACCTTTTTCAGCATTCAAAATTTTTTATCTTTATCAATGTTTTCTGGTATTCGTCTTGTTCTTCGTCCAACAAATTTCAAAGGTTTGACAATCCATTATTCATCATTAAATCCTATTCAATCCGAGATCAAACTTTTCAGTCCTTGAATTGACATTTTTCAAAAAGAGATGAATCCAAGAACTCATTCTAAAATTTAGGATTTTTTATGATATTTGTAACCACTCTTGATATTTATTAAGTATTTTATATTTGTCGAAAATTTTTTGTCTTAGTTTGCAGACTTGAAATTTCATCACACTATAAATTTCTGGCACGCCCATTATGACTATCTCTACTTCCTATCTGTTCTCTTCAAAACATCAAACAAACTCCAAACTTAAGCACAAATCATCTCAATGGCTCCGAAAAACAAGAAATATACATCTGCTCATTCAAAGGTTGCTAATATCATGGATGCTGGAAATACTGTTATTGTTGGCAAGGCTCCACAAGTCCCAAATTAAGGCGTGCAGACAAGAAGTAAAGACCAAGCTCTTTTTCAAAGTGAGGTTGCTTATGTCAATGACATTAATTGCAAAGTTGAAGCAAGATGCTACTCCTACAATGCAAAAGTTTCCCTCGCTTCACAAGAGAAAGCCTATAAGGTGTCATCTTTACTCAAAAAAGGCTACAACTCCAAACAAGATGAAGAAAGTCTAAGTTTTGGCTCTATGTCTCCTCATGGGAATCTCAAATCTAAGGCTTCTTTTAATGAAGATTCAATTGCTTTTTAAATAGAACTGATTTTGATGACTATCGCACAAAATCTAGAGGAGAAACTCACAAACTGCACAAAATTGGAGGAGGGACTTGCCAAGGTTCTCCTAAGAGCAAGATCTACCTATCGCACATCATATCAATCGCTTTGATAAGATTGGCGAAATAAGTTAATCTTCCTCCAAAGAGATCTGAAGTGCAAGAGGAAATCAAAGTTTCTAAGAAGACACAAGATATTTAGATATCCTTCAAAGGGTTGATTCCTGTTGATCAATTTAAAGACTTTATTGTGGGCACGATTATAGGTTAGTATGAAGGATGTAACAAATCTACTTTCACAGATGCCAAACCTGATCACAAATAATCAATGATATGAGGATGTCAATTAGATATCTACTCCCAAAATTTTAACAATTTGATGGTAAAGAAAATCCTAAGCAGAATGAAGCCCACTTTATCGAGACATGCAATAATGCTAGAACCATGAAATCTTCTAGTGAAGCAATTCGTACGATTTCTCAAATAGAATGCATTCAATTGATTATGCTAATCTTGCATTTGATATTATCAATAGTTGGGAATAACTTGAACAATAGTTTCTCAATACATTCTATAGCACTTGTAGAATAGTCATCATGGTATCCTATCAAAGGAAAGATGAGCCAGTACTAGATTTTAACAATAGGTGGAGAAAATTGAATCTCAATTGTAGAGATCGCCTACGTAAATCCTCTGCTATTGAAATGCACATCTAAGGCATGCATTGGGTACTCCAATATATCCTCAAAAGGATTATGCCAGAGAATTTTAATTAATTAGCTATTAGTGCTCATGATATGGAATTGATTATTGTTGCACATAGAGGCAAAGCATGAAACACCCCACATTTCTTTTCTTGACGCAGTGGGCCGGGCTCAGGTGGGATGCCGCCCCGTCCGACTCCTTAGACTACGGGTCTTTATAACGATTTAAACTTAAAGCAAGTGATAAAGTCGAAACTTATGTAAATATATGAAACATGCTCTTTATTTATATAAACATATGAGTCACAATAGGTACATTGTCATAGCTTCCAAAATACAAAAGCTAAAACATCTCATAGTCTATGTACAATGATCACTCCAAAAGATTTGCTATCCAGTGCTACAGAAGAAGTCCTAGAATGCCATTGTTATTCTTCAGCTCCAATCCCTAAAATAGAAAAGACAAATACATGTGTGAGTGGTATACTCAGTGAGTCCCGTGTGTGCTAGTGTTTTGCTCAGAAGAGAGATGATTTTCAATTTCTTTACTGAAATAAATTTCACAACAGCGAAATAGCAGTAATTGGTAAATTTAGGATTAAGTTATCATGTACATTTGAAAAACAATGATTTTCAAACATATAGCCCCAAATTTTAATAAATGTGGGTTCTTCCCCTTTTAGAAGTGCGACCCGCGTGCAAAGTTCAAGGAACTTCGCCTTCGGCTGCACGGTTTCTGGTGCCAGGGACTGCGCCTTACAGCACGTCACCCGTGTCAGGGCGGAAGGGTGAGCAGCGTACAAATGTACCTCAACGTGCACTTAGGGATCTTTTACTTACCTCCATCAGCCAGGGGTCCCAATCCTGACGTCAATCACCATCGAGGTGGCAAGGAGTCAAACGCCCTGAACACCCCATCCTTATTCCAGTGAATGACTAAAAAACAACAAGTGTTCACAAACGCATTCACAAACACGGCAATTTCTAGGCACTAAACGGCTAGCCAAGACGACTCATCTCAATATCCTGTCGCCCTGTTTGGAGTAAGACAATCCCCAAAACTAGCCAGGTTACTTGGGGTCGTCTACCTCTAACATGGACTAGTACAAAGATCAAAGTCCTTGCTGAGTACTCAACGCAACAATACCAACCCCATCTGACTGATCAGGCCAGAGGGTTATCTAATCCCGCAGGATCTTCAATCAAAACATTTGGGGCCAAAACAATACTTTCCAAAATCATGTTGAAACCAGATAAAAGGTTTTACTCACACATCAAAACATGTTTCCAAGAGTAACCGGGTTATTTTTCCTGTACTCAATCACAAAAGTCATTTTCCAAGGACATTCAGGTCATCTTACCCATACCAGGTTCCAAAAGACTTTTTGAGGGTATCTGGGTCATTTTACCCTTACCCGATTCGAAATATATTCACAAGAGTTCCAATAAGGATAATTCGGTCATTTACCGAATACCCGAGTTCCAATAGTTTTCATAAATTATTCCAATAAGGATACTTGGATTATTCTCCAAATATCCGATTTCGACATTTACCATTTTTCGGAAATCCCAAATATTTAATCCAAAAGGACTAAATTCACAAAATCCGTGTTTTAAACATCCAGTAAGGTTTCCAATCTGAATATGAAATTTATTCGAGTCCGAAATAGCATAAAAGCAAATCTTGCTCATGTAAACCTTCAACATATTCGAGGATTTCCAAAATGGCATAAAACATAGCATTTTATGGAAAATCAAAGCACACTAGCCTTTAAAAAGGTTTAGAAATCAATGGGACTCACCTTGTATACTAAGTCGAAGTTGCACTCGTGTATAGTCCTAAAAGGAGTTCCCTCTGTTAGGGATATGTCCTAGAGTCAATTTGTACTTATACTATTGTTATTATGTTTTATATAATAATATGAGGCTTTCCTTTCCATGAATAGTGAATTTTGTTTTGTTGGTCATCAAGTACGTGACTTGATAGTAAAACCCTACAATGAATACAATGACTATTCTAAAACTGTCCGTGATTGATTATTATTATTAGAATAATAATAAATTAAGATTAGTATGTTTGTGACTTGATGGCTATGTTTTACTGGCCATGGATATTTGTGATATCGAGTCAAGACATAAATAAATGTTAGAGAACATTGTATTGGACATGACCCACTGTGAGAGTACTTCATGGAATATGTCATAAGTACTTTCTAGCCATAATAATATTGAAAGTCCTTCGACCTAAATTCATCATAGTTTCCTACTTGATAAATTCTATATTTTGACATTGTCTAAAGTTGTCTTTAACCAGATAATAAATTAGACTACTGTTGGATATAGAATAAATCAAGGAGAGGAATATGATTGATTGTGAAGGAATTTGTCCCTCTCAGTTATGAGAGAGATATCCATGGGCCCCTTGATAAGTTAGACTGTTAAAAATGCATGGCCATGCTCAAATATATCAATCTAAGATATTGATATCATTTGTTTGAACAGTCTACTATGAAATCAAGAAATAATTGATTAAGCTTAATAAGGATGACATGCTTCGTGCCTTATGCTTAATCTGGATATCGTGTGACAAAAGGACTAAATATAAAATTATGGTTTGGTTCAAAGAGATCACCGATCTTCATTTAACCTGGATAGTTATAATGTTTTGCTAGAAACCGCTTATAACTTGTGGGCCATTTAAATATGATTTAGGCACACTGCCAGTGTTAAATGAACCTATAGAGTCACACAATAAGCGAACTTGTTAGGTTATTTTTCCGGTGACCGAGTTCGATGAATCTGGAAATATGTCTAAGTTAATCGTACTTAGAAAATTTACCAGATACAATGAATCTGGAAATATGTCCACATTCGATGTATCTGGATGATGTCCGGATTATAAGAATCTGACTCGGTAAATTAATTAGTTAAATTATCGAGATAATGGCAGAATCTTATCATATCAGTTTTAATTTAATTTGAATTTAAATTAGAATATGATAAGATATTATTAGGGTTGGACTCTAAGAGGTTCGGGGGTTTTTAAGAAAACCCTAGTCGTCTTTTCAATAGTCCAATTTTTCGGTTGAGAACATTCGTGCCATTCTCTACCAGAAAAGAAAAAAAAAACCTCTCAAACCCTAGGCGCTAGCACTCCCCGGGTATCGAGTGAGTTCGCGGTGTGTATCCGATAGAGGACGTTCGCATACTGCAGCGTCTGGTGATTGTTCGGGTTGAACGTACAACAGCGCAATCAGAATCGAAGGATTTCGATTACAACAACCAGAGGTAATTCTTAAACCTTAGATCTTCTTAATCGTTTACTTGGGTCCTCGGGAGGGATTCGTGGATGTTTTCTGCGTTTAGGAGTCCACGAATTCTAACACCCTCGACTTGATTCACCTACACCATTAGTATATCTCGGTATTATTACATAATGGTTTCAAATGCTTAATGGTTTGGATAAGGTTTCTATAATCTTCTTAAAGAAATAAATGGATTAATGCTTTGGATGATTTTCTGGTTTTATAGTTTTACCATCCTCCACTATTTTTCACATAACTTATTCAATATAGGTCCAAATAAGGTGAGGTTACTTCCATAATATCCCTAAGATATCCCTCTATCAATTCCAGGCCATGAGTTATGCAAAATCCATCCCATTTTGTACATTTTTTTAGTTGATTCCACTGTTCCGAGTTTGGAGCCCAGTTTCGTTACTTTCCAGTATTTTGTACATAACTCTTCCAATTCAGATCCAAATGAGGTGAAAAAACTTCATAAATACTCCTAGGACATTTCTATATCAATTTCAAGTCATGTAGTATTCAAACCTCTCTCCATTTCGTTCATTTTTCCAGCTAAACTTACTGCTCCGAGCTGGAGGTCCAAAATTACTGTTTAGAAGCTCAACTTGTTTTAATTTGTTTCTATGGTTTCTTCAACATATCCTATCACATTTAAACCCTCCAATACCTTATTTAACATCCAAAAATCATTTTTATAACAGGTTTTCAGGCCCGGCACTTCTCTTTTGTTCAAACAAATAAATTATTCCCAGCTTACCAAACCAGTAAATTTTGGCAGTTTTTACCCTTCTTGTTGTTCATGATCTCTTAGCCATTCAAAACCCTCACAACCTCCACACAACTTGTTCCAAATCCTTTCTAATTAGTCTAGGACATGTTTAGAGTCATTTATGCTCAATTTCCAGTCACATCTACTCAGATTTCCTTTAATATTTCTAAACAACACAAACTAGTGAGTTGTTATTTACAAATGGCTTTTCTTGTTTTCTTTATCACTTCCTTCCTTTTTCTTTTCAAATTTTCAGTATACCATCACTCCAATACACCTTAAATGAACTGAAAACCATACTCACCCCATCACTACACCAACCGGTCAATTCAGCATCCATCATAACATCAAAATATTTTCATTGCTCAACATCAACAAATTCATATGCATTTAGTTTCCAACTTCTAACATCATTCTTTTAGCTTTTGAGAAATGATCTCTTACCTTTCCAAGATGAGGGAAAAGCTGTATACTCCTTTCCTTCCTTCCTTCTCCTTTCTTTCTCCTTGCTGCCGGTTTCCTTTTCTTCCTCCTTGCTGCCGATTGTCTTCTCCTTGCTCCCTTGCTGCCGGAAATCTCCCTCTCTCTCCCTTAGTCTCTCTCTTGTTCTTCCTTTCCTTTCTTTACTTTTCTGGTTTTCTCCTCTTCTCTCAGCTTTCTCTCTTGACCGAAAATTCTTCCCCTTGCTCCTATTTATATAGCTTGTTCTTCTTGATCTTACTAAAAGGAATTAAGGTGAGTTGGTAATTCTAGAAGCTCTTAGGCTTTCCAAGAGAATTGTGGAACCATGTAGAAACTTGTAGACCTCCCTAGAAGTCTCAAGACTAATGCATTCACTAACCTTACATGGCCATGCATAATTATAATTAACTTGGCCTAATCTAGTTTAGCTTAATTAAGCCTATTTAAAAAGTCCAAGAACGGTTAATCTTGGTCAAATATTTCATGCTTGTGGGCCCTCTTCATTTACTTCTGGTGGGCCCCTTAAAATATCTTTGTATAAAATAGATATAGCTAAGATATTTATAGTATTAATTGAAATATATATATATATATATATATATATATATATATATACTAATGGTAAAAATAATATAATAATTCAACATAATTATTGAATTTAATAATACTATAATTTAATATTATCAAGAAGTATTTGTATTAAATAATAGATATATAAAAATAATAGTAATGGATAATAATGATAGTAGAATAATGGATTATCATTAAACTACAATAATAATAATAATAATAATAATAATAATAATAATAATAATAATAATAATAATAATAATAATAATAATAATAATAATAATAATAGTAGTAGTAGTAGTAGAATAAAGTAAAATAAAATAGTATAGAATAAAATAATAACAATATTAGTAATAATACTACTAATACTATTATTAATAATAATGGCACTAGGGATGGCCATTCTATAACATTAGGAATAATATTATTACTTTATAGCCTTAGTAATACTATTAATAATAAGGAAGGGAAAATATATCATTAATTCCTTTTTATGTATATATTTTCACTTTGAACGACGGGTTATTACAAAGCACCTATTCAATACCCTAACAAAAGTAAAGATAAAAAAGACTTTTATAAAAGGAAACAAATAGTTTTCTAAAAATGAGGCAAAAACGTCTATGACAACAATTGAGACTTTAATAAAAATTTCTTCAAAGGTAACAAAAAGGGTGACTAAGAAAGTGTATCCTTCACAAGAAAGGAAAACTGTAACCTTAGAAGAAAGACAATCTAAGGAATATTCTTTTTTTGATTCTGATGTTTCCTCAATGTTTGATAAGTTGATGGATGCTAAAATGTTAGATTTACTAGAAGCAAAATGTCCATATGAAGTTGGACAAATAAAGGATTCCAACTATTACAAGTATTGATGAGTGTTTAGAATGTGTATATTTTCATGTCATATATGTTCATTATTGTGAAGAATTCTTTGATAGAAGATTATTCGTTCCCATATTTTAACCTTTTTTTATGTAGAATACTTGGAATGAAGATTTAGTAAAGAAATAAGGTAAAAAGAAAAAAATGCAAAAAAAAAAAAAAAAAAGAATGGCACCAAAGCCAATATACCTGGTGCCGCTCATTTTTAGAGTACAAAATATACAAACCTCAAAGACATTGCTGTTGGGATGTATGCCCTCTTAGGCTAAGTTTCTGATGTAAAAAATTGAATGTTTTAATAAAAGAATTTATTTTCAGAAATTATTTATGAATTTACAATTTTATTTGTGCATAATTACGTTTTGAAAAGACCCATTGTGTTTAGGTAAATAGTCCATGTGAATGGAGGTCTTTCATAGTAAGGTATGGATCACGGGTTACTTAACACATAAACTTTTGTTCTTAACTGATTGATGAGAATGAGAATCTCATAATGTAAAGGTTATTATGTTATGAATTTTTTTAAATGGGGAATGGCTTACCTTTAGCCAGTGAGTAGTCCACTCACCTCATGACATAAGCGTATTTCGAATACGTAAAATAGGACCTGTAGTAGTGGTTTCTAAAAGTACTATATGGTAGAAACCTAGACTACTACCGCTACAGGGTGGACTAGTACTCTACGACTTGAGTATGAGTTAGTGGTCTGACAAAACTGGAAGCATATACTTTGATATCGCCCCTTGTGGTTGTCTGAATGATCTAAATATCCAAGGCCCTGGGAAACATGACTTAGATATTTGCTTTAGGGTAGCTCCCTTGGAAAGCGGAAGCAATCCAGGAAGTCGTGGATCATTGGACTAGAGGTCTAAGGATGGTAGATGTCATTTAGAGATGTGTTAGTACACTTCTTCCTCTCAGAATGTATGGCGATGTATAGAAGGGTATTTTAGCTATTACACATATAGGTCGAATACTTTGCTAACGCAGCACTGTCATTGGGGTCAATATTTCCTTATGGTGATATTAGGAAATATTTAAATGCAAAATACAGCTATTTATATGGCAAGGATATTTTGGTCATTTTAATAGCCAATGCGGTGTATCTTTTGGTCCCCAGTATAGACTGTGAGTCTTAATTAAATACGAGCTAAGGAATTAAATTAAATTAAATAGAATTTATTTTATTTAAGTAGCCTAATTTAATCATTGGGTTAGAATAAAATAAAGGTCCATGGAGAGAGAATTAATTAAATTAGTTTAGTGGGCTAATTAATTATTCAGGGCTTTAGCCCAGTTTGAATAATTAGGGATTAATTATTTGTTGGGCCATTAAGTTGGTTCTAACTAGAATAATTAATTAAGGCAAAAAAGTTAAACTAAGAGTCTAATGGCTCAGTCCAGTTTAACCTAGGGTTTTATTTAGGTTAAACGGGAGGATTGGAAATAACGTCATTGTTATAGAACACACAATCTAATAGATGGCTTCTTCTCTATGGAAAAGGCCAGACGTCTCTCTTTCTCTCCAAAAAATTCCCTAGCCTGTTAGTTGTTCACTAAACGGTAGTTAGGCAGGCCATATGCTGGAAGATCGAGGGTTCGGCGTTCACATACATGCAAAAGCGGAGTAGGAGGCTTGCAGAAATTGCACCAGATGCTTCTACTAGCACATCTACCCCGGTTGCACACGTTCCGGTCCTGCCACCTTTGAGAACCAGAAGGAGAGGTAAAATTTTTAAAACCTCGGGATTGGAATAGGGTGCGGTGCAACCGGCGCCGGCTAGGGCTACTGGAGCTGGCGCCAGCCATGCCCTGGAATCTCCTGTTGTGTTTTTCCAATTTTTTTTTTTATGTTCGCTTTCACTGTATGCCCTGTGTTTTCCCACTATCCTATGCCTTCAATTGGTATCAGAGCATGAAGGTTTTGTGAAAATATAGGGAGCATGCATCTAGATGAATAAAACTGGACACATATGTGTGATTAAAATTTTGATCCTTTGCTGTTTATGGTATGGATAGATTCTCTGTTAAACCTCGTGGGTGGAGGTATTGGAATCTGTAATTTACTGTTTTTCTTAGTAAATTGTGTAAGCTTAATGTTTATGGGTATAAGCGATTGCTGGTTTTGGTTGATTTCATTGTATTTGGTTTGAAATCGGAGAGCCATCGAAGCCAGAAGTTGTGCAGAAAAACATGAGAAAATTCGTAGAAAAAAAACTGCAAAAGAATCCGGCAAAGCCTAACCGGCGCTGGCTAGGCCGCTAGAACTGGCACCGGCTAGGGTCTGGAAGGCCAGTCTGCACTGTTTTCTCATGGGTCTTGGTTCTGTGCGGTGGGTGCAGTGGACCACAATTCAGATGGGTGGCTGATCCAGTGCAGTGGGTGCAGTGGACCAAGGAATTTTTTTTTTTAATTTTTCCTTGTAATCTTTCTTGCAATTTTCTTTTGGTTTTGGGGTCCATACCAGGCAAAGTTAATATTTTGCAATAGTTAATAGTCAAGGAATATTTTTGCATGAAAAATATTAGTAAGGGATTTTAGGATTAAACAAGACAATTAATTAATTAATGTGTTTAATTCTATTATTTGGGCACTTAGGTTTAAAAATAGAAGAGCATGAAAACGTCTACTATTTTCTAGCATGCTATTTATTTTTGGTACCTATGTGCACGTTTTCTCAAAGACCAAAGTCTTTGGGAATGTTTTTGACAAGGAAAACATTTTTCTACAAATTAAATGGTTATTTTAGCTTGAAGAAAAAATAATCCTTAGATATTTTCTCAAAGGATTTAATCCTTGACATAGAAAATATATTGGATTTAGATATTTTTGTAAGGTTAAAATAGAAAGCCATTTTGTTTTAGTTTGGCACAAGAAAAATTGTTTTGTCAAATAAACTTAAGACCAAAGTCTCTAGAAAGTTTTAATTGATTTTTTTTTTGAAATCATTAAGTTTTTAACTTAAATAAAATTATTCCATAGGAAAAACTCTCAAAGGATATAAGCCTTGACATAGAGATTTTTATGGACTTAAACATTTTATTTTTGAGTTAAGGGAAAACTCAATAGAAATTTTCAAAAGGATATTTTTCACAAAACCCTTGTTTTAAAAGACTAAGTAGGAGAGGGGTTCCAACGGCCCCACGGCTTCCGTCACAATCCTCATTAGAGATCGTGGGTCTCCTTGCGTCACCCTGGGAGTGAACCCGTATAGGATGGGGACACCACAAGAATCTAAATCTAATGGAGGGATGTAATTAATAACTTGAGGCACGTACTATGATTGGCCAACCCCTCGTTGGAGGTCATAGTATGAGGTATGTCCATATGAAATGAGAGAAAATAACCATCCCCTCGATGGAGTTATCTTTTAGATCATTACCTAGAAGGGAAATTAATTTGTGGTGATTAACACACTTAGCTTAGAAAACTGTTAATCTTCCCAAAAAGCTATGTCAGTTTTTCTAAGAGCCAAATTGATTATTATCAGTTTTGATAATAAGGATAAAGTGCACATATTTGTTTTGTTTTCACAAACTGAATCTTTTTTTTTCTTTTATTTTTGATTTTTCAGAAATAGTAGGAGGTTCTTTTAGTCTATTGCCCGTTATTCTCCGAGAGAATAAGCTGACGGGACCAAACTACGTGGACTGAAAAAGGAACCTAGACATAATATTCACAGCGGAAGAGTACAAGTATGTCCTTTACGAAACTTGCCCTTTTATCGGGGAGGGTTTCACCACCAAGGAGCGTGAGGCTGAGAAGGCATGGAAGAAGGCCGACGAGATGGCTCGTTGTTACATGTTGGTCTCTATGTCTAATGTGCTCCAATCCAAACATAAGCACATACCACTGTGTATGACATAACTCAATCATTAGCCACGATGTTCACGGATAAGAGCCGGCCCGCAAGGCAGGAGGTTCTTCGAAGCATCACTAACACTAATATGGCTGAGGGAGCATCAGTCAGAGAGCATATGCTTAAGATGATTACTACTTTCAAGGAGGCAGAAATCTTAGGGGCTGTCATTGACCCCAAGCGTCAAGTGGACATGGTTCTCGAATCTTTACCGGGTTCCTTTACTTAGTTCAAGTTGAACTATAACATGAACAAGTTGAACATTGGCTTGACTGAGTTGATGATGGAGCTCCAAATAGTGGGGAAGGTCATGAAACCACAATCTAAGGCTATGATTGATAAGGCTTCATCTTCTAGAACTGGGCCCAAGTCCAGAAAGTTTAAGAAGAAGAAGGGGAACGCAGCAGTTCAGCCCAAAACCCAGCCCAAAAATAAACCCAAGGGGAAGTGCTTTAAGTGTGGCTGAAGGGACACTGGAAAAAGGAGTGTCCAGATCTTCAAGCCAAGAAAAACCCCACAGGTAATGTTTTCTATCTAGAGTCTATATCAATGGTTGGATCAACTTCCACTTGGATTGTTAATTCAGGAGCCACTGATTACATCTGTAACTCCTCGCAGGGGTTTCGAAAGATTAGAAGACTCAAGAAGGGTGAACATGGACTACGTGTGGGAAATGGAGCACAAGTTTGGACCCTTGCAGTGGAAGAGTTGGATCTTGTATTTGATTGTAATAGAATAGTGGTTTTGAAAGATATTTTATATGTACCTGGATTTAGATAGAATTTGATTTCGGTTGCGAAACTAATAAATCAAGGATGTTTTGTATCTTTCTATTCTGGTATTTCTATCAATAGAGATGGAGAAATTTTATGTACTAGACACATGTATGGAAATTTATTTTTCTTAAACCTTATTAACAATTAATTAAATAACGCTCGATCCGAACCTTTAACAAGGAAGAGAAAAACCAATGTCAATGACTCTTATCTTTAGCATCTAAGGTTGGGGCATATCAACTCAACCAGGATTCAGAGGTTAATCCATGATTGGCCTTTGGGCTCATTGAGATTGAAAAATTGGCCTCAGTGTGAGTCTTGCCTGATGGAAAAGATGACCAAAAGGTCATTTACCCCTAAGGCGGATAGAGCCAAAGAGGTATTGAGTATTGTTCACACTAATGTGTGTGGTCCCCTGTCTACACCAGCTAGAGGAGGTTTTGAGTACTTCATCACTTTCATGGATGATTGTACAAGGTTTGGTTACATTTACCTGATAAGACGTAAGTCTGACTCTTTTGACAAGTTCAAAGAGTTTAAGGTTCAAGTGGAGCGTCGGACAAGTAAATTGATCAAGACCTTACGATCGGATCGTAGTGGAGAGTACTTCATTGGTGAATTCAAGGACTACATGGTACATCATGGGATAGTATCCCAACTCTCTACGCTAGGGACACCCCAGTAGAACGGAGTAGCTTAGAGAAGGAACAAGACATTGATTGAAATGGTCCGAAGCATGATGTTTCATGCTACTCTTCCAGTGTCTTTTTGGGGATATGCTCTGGAAACAACGGCATACATTCTGAACTTGGTGCCTTTCAGGTCAGTACCTAGGACTTCCTATGAGATGTGGACTGGGCATAAGCCAAGTCTGAATCAGCTCAAGATATGGGGTTGTCCATCTTATGTACTGGTCAAGGGAGATAAGTTGGAACCAATATTAGAATTATGCTATTTTGTTGGGTATCCAATGTAGGATTTCTATCATGCATAATCAGATTAAGCGCAGCGAAAAACAACAAGAAATCCAAGCCATGGATCATGGGTTTGCAATAGAAACGGGAAAAAGGAGAAGATTGCGTCTATTACCCCGTGAAGTCGGAATTCAAAAATTTCAGAAACAAGAATGCAGGCGCGATCCAGATTATCCAAAACCGTTCACTGCAGCTCAACTGAAGTTTAAGAAAGAACTCCCTCTAATGATAATCCACACAAGGTTGAATGCTCACAATCTCACAATTCTATGCTAGTAGAATTCGGGAGGCTAGGGTTTTGATCAAGAAGAGAGACGGCTAGGGTTTGATCAAGAGAGAGGCAGAGAGACGGTTTCTCTGTTATTGCGTGAACAGTCTGTCTCAAACCCTAAGGAAACCGTTTCCTTATATTTATAGATTTATAACTACCATAAATTGCAACTTAGTCCTTCAACGTCCAATTGTCAACAAATTGGTCCTTGAAGTTTACTTAATTACAATTAGGTCCCATGAATTATAACAAACTTATAATTCACCTATAAATATATTCCCTTCTCTTAATTAACCCCACAATATTATCAAATAATATATTTGAGCATTCAAACCTTTATTGTGTGTGACCCATTAGGTTTCCTGGTCTTATTGGTAGCATAATATGAATTAATTCTAACAATATTAGAATTAATAATCCTTAATAAAATAAAGGATTAAATTTATTAATTCTCTGATTAATAAATTCATATTTAGCATATCAAGAGCGACATCTAGCAATGACTCTTGACCACCCAAAAGTCCGAGAAAGTCAAGTGGCTTGACATGAACCTTTCAATAGCAAATTATCGGTGCAATAAACTCCTTTCAACATACAATATCTCATTCGGTCTAGAGCATGGAATTAGTGCCAACTCCCTCCAGAATATTATTAATTATGGCCCGAATATTTTAGTACTTGTTCAAGAAATCCATTACTCGATATGTGTATCAATTGGAACCATTTCCATCACATAGTCGCCTTGGCCAAGGACTTCATGAGTAATGATTTCTACAAGTGGCCTTGAGATATACTCTCCTACTATTAGGAGTGGTGAATCCTTTATTGACCCTCTCAACTACTTTCGTTTACTTTACGTTGTACCCAATATCCATCCCATAGGCGGTCCTAGATAAGACTCCAAAGATTAGAATCAAAGTACAACGCTCGATAAACAAAGTACCTTGGAGATCTCAAGTCTAAGGATACTTGCACACTTGCTATAATGAGATTCTATCACTGGCACTAAATAGTTATCCAAGTGATTATCTCGTAGCTAGGTCATCCAATGAACTTGTTTCAAAACAAGCATCCACACGTTAATCCTGAGTATCCCAATACCCACGGATATGAGAACCACCGCTTGATCCAATCAAGAGATATAACATGTGCGAGTCTTGGCGTATTAATAATGTCCCATCTTATTAATACTATGACTGGGGATTATTTAAGTACAAACACTGCATAGTGTAGTAGGAATCTCACATCATGATCTCTATCATGATTTCCTTAACACTGTGTTGTACTAGGGACTTTATCTAACGGTTTGTACACATATTTAGATATAACAATCAAAGCTGAAAGATAAAGAATGCCTCTTATTAATTTAATATGCAATATACATGGTACAAGTGATTGCCTCTAGGGCACAACACTAACAAACTCCCACTTGCACTAGAGCCAATCATTCATGTATCGAATACCAAATGACTCAACATATTTATCATGTTTCTTACGGGAAAGCGCTTTAGTGAGTGGATCGGCTATGTTACGATCCGTGGGAATTCTCTCTATCTTTACATCTCCTCTATCTATGATTTCTCTAATCGAGATGATAGCGTCTAAGTACATGCTTGGATCGTTGATGAGATCGTGGTTCCTTTGCATGTGCAATGGCTCCATTGTTGTCACAATACAAAGGTATCGAATCAACAATGCTTGGGCACCACTCCAAGTTCGGTGATGAACTTCTTGATCCATCTTGCTTCTTTAGCTGCTTCGAAGCTGCTATGTACTACTGCTTCGATGAGTCGAATCGGCGGTAGTCTCTTGTTTGGAGCTCTTCCAACTAAGCGCCCCACCACCTAATGTAAATACGTAGCAGATTGTGATTTGAAGTCGTCCTTATCGGACTGAAAGGCGGCATCGGTATACCCTCTTACTTGTAAATCACCATCTCCATATATCAAGAATGCATCCTTAGTCCTTCGAAAGTACTTAAGGATATTCTTTACAGCCGCCCAGTGACCCTCTCCGGGATCAGATTGGTATCTGCTCGTCAAACTAAGAGCACATGATACATCGGGCCTAGTACATATCATAGCATACATGATAGACCCAATTGCCGAAGCATATGGAATTCTACTCATGTGATCCCTTTCAACTTGTGTCTTTGGAGACATTGACTTTGAAAGGCTTACACCATGTGTCATAGGTAAGAATCCTCTTTTGGATTGATCCATGCTGAACCTTTTCAGCACTTTGTCTATGTATGTAGACTGTGAAAGACCTAGCAACCTTCTAGATCTATCTCTATAGATCTTTATTCCCAGAATATAGGTTGCTTCTCCAAGGTCTTTCATGGAGAACATCTTGGACAACCAAATCTTCACTGATTGAAGAGTGGAAACATCATTTCCTATAAGCAATATGTCATCTACATAAAGCAATAGGAAAACAACTTTACTCCCACTAGCCTTCTTGTACACACAAGGTTCATCCATGTTTTGAATGAAACCAAATTCTTTAATTGTCTCATCAAAACGGATATTCCAACTCCTAGATGCTTGCTTAAGTCCATAAATGGACCTTTGCAACTTGCACACCTTTGTGCCATCTTCGGATATGAAACCTTCGAGGCTGTGTCATATACACTTCCTCAATCGGGTTTCCATTAAGGAAAGCTGTTTTCACATCCATTTGCCGGACCTCATAATCGTAATGAGCGGCAATGGCTAGGAGTATTCTTATGGATTTCAACATCGCAACTGGTGAAAAAGTTTCGTCATAGTCAATACCTTGTCGTTGACGATAACCTTTTGCTACCAAGCGAGCCTTATAGGTAACCACATTACCATCCATGTCAGTTTTCTTTTTGAAAACCCATTTACACCCTATAGGCTTGATTCCTTCGGGTGGATCAACCAAAGTCCATACTTGGTTGTCATACATGGAATCCATCTCGACTTCATAGCTTCGAGCCATTTGTCAGATTCTGAACTATTCAGAACATCCTTGTAAGTAGTTGGCCCATCGTCATCTATGAGCAATACGTCATTATGGTCACTTATGAGAAATCCATATCTCTCAGGTGCCACTCGTATCCTACTTGACCTACGAAGCTCTTGTGTATTAGAAGGTTCATCTATTTGAATAGATACGAGGTTCGGAAAGGTTGATCAATATTTGTTTGCTCTTCTTGAACTTCACTAAGTTCAAGCTTGCTCCCACTATCTTCTTTGAACATGTGCTCCTTCTCTAAGAAGACAGCATGTTTTGAAATAAAAACTTTATTTTCAGAAGGAAGATAGAAGTAATATCCAAACGATTCTTTTGGATATCCAACAAACAAACATTTGTCAGACTTACTTTCAAGTTTGTATGACATTACCTTTTTAACAAAAGCAGGGCAACCCCAAATCCTTAAATGAGATAACTTTGGTCTCTTACCAAAGAATAACTCATAAGGAGTGGTATCAACCATTTTTGACGGAACTCTATTTAAAATGTAAACAGCAGTCTCCAGTGCGTACCCCCAAAACGATTTTGGTAGGTCTGCAAAAGCCATCATGGTCCTTACCATGTCTAGAAGGGTTCGATTCCTTCTCTCAGATACACCGTTATGTTGAGGTGTATATGGTGGAGTCCATTGAGATAATATTCCGTTATCTCTTAGATAACTTAGAAACTCTTGACTTAAGTATTCACCTCCTCGATCAGATCTAAGAGCTTTAATACTTTTGCCAAGTTGTTTCTCTACTTCATTCTTGAAGTCTTTGAAACGGTCAAAGGCTTCGATTTGTATTTCATCAAATACAAATACCCATATCGAGAATAATCATCAATAAAGGTAATGAAGTATTGATAACCTCCTCTTGCTTGTATTGACATTGGGCCACATACATCCGAATGTACGAGTTCTAATAACTCTTTTGCCCTTTCTCCTTTTCTTGAAAAAGAAGTTTTAGCCATTTTTCCAAGTAAACAAGATTCGCATGTGTCATATGATTCGTAATCAAATGACCCTACGTCACCCAATTTGTATAACTTAGACACACGTTTTTCATTTACATGGCCTAAACGACAATGCCATAAGTAAGATGAGATTAAGTTATCCTTTTTATGTTTCTTTTTACTTATATTGAGAATTGGATTATACATGTCTAGAACATATAAACCATTGATCAAAGTTGCGAGAACCATAATGAATATCATTTAATGAGAAAGAACAACATTTATTCTTAAAACTTAAATGAAATCCGAATAAGTCTAAACAAGCAAGCTGAGATAATATTTTTCAACAAAGCTGGTACAAAATAACGAGTTTTGTAGTTCTAAAACTAATCCGAGAAGGTAGATTGAGATGATAAGTCCCCACGACTAGTGCGGCAACCTTTGCTCCATTTGCGGCTCGTAGGTCCACGTCACCTTTCTCTAACCTTCTACTGTCCTTTAGTCCCTGCAAATTATTGCATAAATGAGATCCACAACCGGTATCCAATACCCATATCTCATTATTAAAGGCGGTATTAATCTCAATCATAAACATACCGGGATTAGAAGTAGAAGTGCTTGCAAGCTTCTCCTTCTCCTTCTTTTCCTTCACGAGTCTCCAAGTAGGCCTTGCGATTACGCCTCCAATGGCCCATTTTGCCACAATGATGACATGGGCCTTTAGGGGCAACCTCCTTCTTCTTGACACCTCCTTTGGGCTTAGTAGGAGTGTTCTTCTTCTTCTTCTTAGAAACCTTTTTCTTAGAAGATGAAGAACCTACTAACAAGATTGCCTTATCATCCTTTTTCATAGAGGACTCGGCGAGTCTTAAGCAGATTGATTAGCTCGGGTATTGTGGTCTCAACATTATTCATGTGGTAGTTGATCACAAAGCTGCGAAAAACTACTTGGTAATGATTGTAGAATTAAGTCAATACTTAAGTCATGATCCATTACGAACCCAAGAGACCCGAGTTTTTCAATGTAGCCCAACATCTGCAGCCCATGAGTGGCCACTGAAGCACCCTCAACCATCTTAGCACGGAACAGTTGTTTAGAGATCTCATATCTCTCTGTTCTAGCTTGTTTATTAAACAGCTCTCTAAGATGGAGGATCATTGATTGAGCATCCATATGCTCATGCTGTTTTTGCGGCTCGGGAGACATTGGCGCCTGACATGATACAAGATGCTTTGTGTCGCTATCTTCTTTGTGCTTCTTGTGGACAGCATGCTCTTCGACGAGGAGCATCTTGAGCTGGAGGTGGCGGAATAGGAGCTTCTAGCACGTAGAGCAACTTTTCCGACTTGAGAACGATTCTCAAGTTTCTATACCGAGTCCAAATAGTTTGATTCGGTGAGCTTGTTTGTTTCCAAGATGCTACGCAAGTTTAGGTTTGTCGACATGATGCAAATGACCTAGATGTAAAGATAGAATTATTAGAACATGTATATGCAAATGCAATGCAATTAATTAGGTCTTTAATTAAGCGCATAATTATTCCACTATTTTACTCAAACCAATAGCCCTCACTATTGACTCGGGAAAGCCCGTTGGAAACTTTCTTAGTGGATCGGTATCCAAATTCCTTAAGAATAACCTTGGGTTAGCCCAACAAGCCACTCTTAAGTTCGGTGGTAGGTATCCAATACCAATTACATCAAAAAGTAACTACTTGAATCATTGGGTGATTAACATCTTTTAATCATTAAAGTATCAAATACTAGCCCAACGTTGCCTCTAATTTTCTTTATGCTTGGGTTAGCCCAACCGGGATAAAGAAATTAGTTAAATCCAACCCATTAACATGAATTTAAATTCTATAGCTTGAACATACTCGATGTCAAGTAGGCTTGGGTTTGCCCAACAACCTGGTCTCGAAAAAGAGCTCTCGTTCTCACTATATTAATGGAAGGCATTAGATTTAATATTATTTGAGGGATTTATTCCTTTTAGTGGTCTCATTGTTAGGCATGTATACAATTTATCAATAAGCAGCATAAATTGATAAACATGGTAATAAACAATTACGTGGCATGGTTATGGACTTTCTAAATTAATTTCCTCGAGCCACCAAGGAAATTAATATGGTCAGCCCTATGTGTTCATGCATGATACAGGTAGAGGGTCTTACCATCTCGCCTTATTTTGAACGCCATCTTCAAAATCTTGAAAATAAAATTCTACCTCAATCTAACCTATATAATCTAATTACATAATTTCCTAAAAGGAGAAACCTAGAGTTACATTCGAGGGGAGTTAGATGAGAAGAGAATTACATCAGAATTTGAGAGAAGGCAGGACACGCAGGCCCTATTTCATTAAAACAAAGCGGTAAAAAAAAAATGCATGAACAGATATAATTTGTTTTAGTCCATAACCATCCACCATGCCATTAACTATGCTTAAACAAAATAAACATATACTTTTATTATTTCAAAATCAGTATTTTGGGAAAATAAAACAAATTCTAAAATTAACATTTAAGAAAAATACATTAATTTTAAATTTTCAAAATCACTATTTTGAAAAATAAAATTGATTGTCTCAAAACTAATTTTGAGAAAATGCTTCTGGGTCTCGTCACGCAACGATAACAGCAGGCGGGGGTCAAGAGGGCAGCGCCCCGTTGGAAAAATTTTTATTTTGCCACCTCTCATCAAATGAGATTTTCCCTTTCAAAATTCTATTTCAGAACATTTTTTTTTTTTAAAAAACCAAACAGTAACCACCGCGTGCGGCTTGGATTTTCTGGAATTTTTTTTTGTTCAGTTCGGGGCCGTTTCAAGATCAATCAAAACCAGTTTTTGACTTGACCTTTGTTAATCTCTATTAACAAACCATTGTGATCATTCTCACAATCAATTTAACAATCCAAATTGTTAAACGGAAGGCTTAACTACAGGATGAACATCAACTGAAGCTAAAACCTGAACACAGACGCAGAACCATTCTGCAATATTTTCAAAAGCATAAAACCCACAACGTAGAAACGATTTCTACAACCCAGATTATTCAAAACAAAACCTAGACAATTACATACAAACCAGCAGACATGATCATACAATTAACATGCTGTAATAATGCAATTTACATGCTTGAACAATTCAAAGCAATAAAACATCCCATTAAAACACAAACCCGTTGGCTCTGATACCACTGTAGGATTTCTATCATGCATAATCAGATTAAGCGCAGCGGAAAACAACAAGAAATCCAAGCCATGGATCACTGGTTTGCAATAGAAACGGGAAAAAGGAGAAGATTGCGTCTATTACCTCGTGAAGCCGGAATTCAAAAATTTTAGAAACAAGAACGTAGGCGCGATCTAGATTATCCAAAACTGTTCACTGCAGCTCAACTGAAGTCCAAGAAAGAACTCCCTCTAATGATAATCCACACAAGGTTGAATGCTCACAATCTCACAATTCTATGCTAGTAGAATTCGGGAGGCTAGGGTTTTGATCAAGAAGAGAGACGGCTAGGGTTTGATCAAGAGAGAGGCAGAGAAACGGTTTCTCTGTTATTGCGTGAATAGTCTGTCTCAAACCCTAAGGAAACCGTTTCCTTATATTTATAGATTTATAATTACCATAAATTGCAACTTAGTCCTTCAACGTCCAATTGTCAACAAATTGGTCCTTAAAGTTTACTTAATTACAATTAGGTCCCATGAATTATAACAAACTTATAATTCACCTATAAATATATTCCCTTCTCTTAATTAACCCCACAATATTATCAAATAATATATTTGAGCATTCAAACCTTTATTGTGTGTGACCCATTAGGTTTCCTGGTCTTATTGGTAGCATAATATGAATTAATTCTAACAATATTAGAATTAATAATCCTTAATAAAATAAAGGATTAAATTTATTAATTCTCTAATTAATAAATTCATATTTAGCATATCAAGAGCGACATCTAGCAATGACTCTTGACCACCCAAAAGTCCAGAAAGTCAAGTAGCTTGACATGAACCTTTCAATATCAAATTATCAGTGCAATAAACTCCTTTCAACATACAATATCTCATTTGGTCTAGAGCATGAAATTAGTGCCAACTCTCTCCAGAATATTATTAATTCTGGCCCGAATATTTTAGTACTTATTCAAGAAATCCATTACTCGATATGTGTATCAATTGGAACCATTTCCATCACATTGTCGCCTTGGCCAAGGACTTCATGAGTAATGATTTCTACAAGTGGCCTTGAGATATACTCTCCTACTATTAGGAGTGGTGAATCATTTATTGACCCTCTCAACTACTTTCGTTTACTTCACGTTGTACCTAATATCCATCCCATAGGCGGTCCTAAATAAGACTCCCAAGATTAGAATCAAAGTACAATGCTCGATAAACAAAGTACCTTGGAGATCTCAAGTCTAAGGATACTTGCACACTTGCTATAATGAGATTCTATCACTGGCACTAAATAGTTATCCAAGTGATTATCTCGTAGCTAGGTCATCCAATGAACTTGTTTCAAAACAAGCATCCACACGTTAATCTTGAGTATCCCAATACCCACGGATATAAGAACCACCGCTTGATCCAATCCAGAGATATAACATGTGCCAGTCTTGGCGTATTAATAATGTCCCATCTTATTAATACTATGACTGGGGATTATTTAAGTACAAACACTGCATAGTGTAGTAGGAATCTCACATCATGATCTCTATCATGATTTCCTTAACACTGTGTTGTACTAGGGACTTTATCTAACGGTTTGTACACATATTTAGATATAACAATCAAACTGAAAGATAAAGAATGCCTCTTATTAATTTAATATGCAATATACATGGTACAAGTGATTGCCTCTAGGGCACAACACTAACATCCAAAAGGGACAAATGGTGGTTACTTTTATCATCCTAAGGAGTAGAAGGTACTGGTCAGTACCAATGCTAGATACTTAGAGGATGATTAAAGTACTTCCACAAAAGGTTCAACTAGGTTGGAATTAGAGGTGAAGTTATCTTTAGAAGCAACTTCTTCTGACTCGATTGTGGAACAAGAAGAGGCACAGCCTCAAGAGCCTGTACATATATAGTCTCGTCGTAGTAGGAGAGTGTCTAGGGTTCTAGAGAGATGGACTGGAGAAGCTTTCGAGCTAATCTCCGACTATCAAGAAAATGATCCCACTAGATATGAGGAGGCTATTGCTAATGCCGATGCAAATCTGTGGCATGAAGCAATGAAAGCCGAGATTAAGTCTATGTATCTCAATCAGGTTTGGGATCTTGTAGTTTCACCTGAAGGGATAAAACCCATAAGGTGTAAGTGGGTATATAAGAGAAAGAGGGGAGCAGATGGGAAGGTGGAAACCTTCAAAGTTAGGCTTGTAGCGAAAGGGTATACTCAGAAAGAGGGAATCGACTATGAGGAAACATTTTCCCTAGTAGCCATGCTTAAGTCTATCCATATCCTCTTTGTCATCGCATGTCATTATGACTACGAGATATGGCAAATGGATGTCAAGACGGCATTTTTAAATGGCCATCTTAGTAAAGACATCTATATGTCCTAACCGGAAGGCTTTATTGCTAAAGGCCAAGAGCATATGGTTTACAAGCTTAAGAAGTCCATTTATGGACTTAAGCAGGAATCAAGGGCATGGAACATTTGTTTTGATGAGATTGCGAAGTCTTATAGTTTTGTTCAAAACGAGAATGAATCATGCGTGTATAGGAAACTTGAAGGCATTAATGTGGTTTTTCTTATTTTGTATGTGGATGACATTCTACTCATTGGAAATGATGTAGGGTCATTGTCATCTATAAAGGTTTGGTTATTTAGTTAATTCAGTATGAAGGACTTGGGAGAAGCCAGCTACATTCTCAGGATTAGACTTCTTAGAAATAGGAAGCAGAGAATGTTAGGATTATCCCAAGCGGCATACATTGACAAGATGCTGGCCAGGTCTAACATGGACTCATGTAAGGGAGCTTTAATCCCTTGCAGACAAGGGTTGTCACTTTCTTCAAGAGACTGTCCTAAGTCTCAAGAAGAAAAGGACAGAATGAGTAGGATTCCCTACGTTTTGGCTATGGGAAGTCTCATGTACGCCATGCTGTGTACTAGGCCAGATATTTACTTTGCCGTAGGCTTAGTTAGTAGATATCAGTCAAACCCTGGAGAAGTTCATTGGCAAGCTGTAAAATATATACTTAAGTACCTCAAGGGGACGAGAGATTATTTGCTGGTTTACAGGGTTGATGACTTGGTTCCTACAGGATACACAGACTCAGACTTCTAGGAGGATAAGGATAAGAGAAAATCCACTAGTGGATATATCTTCACCTTATCTACAGGAGCTATTTCATGGAGGAGTATAAAGAAATCTTGCATTGTTGAATCAACCATAGAAGCTGAGTATGTGGTAGCTTCGGAGGCATCCAAGGAAGTAGTCTGGGTCTAGAAGTTCCTTTTAGACCCAGACTGTGCCACACATGGACAGGCCGATTGTGATGTATTGCGACAATACTGGAGCAGTATCACAATCAAAAGAACCTCAGAACCACAAGAAGGGGAAGCATATCGAGAGGAAGTACCACCTGATCTAGGATTTCATTCAGAGACAGGAAGTCGTGGTGGAACAGATTATCTCCGAGAACAATTTAGCAGATCCATTCACCAAGTCTTTGGTTGAGAGAATCTTCAAGAGACACTTAGACAGCATAGGGTGGGCACCTACGGACTTACTTAGTCTTAGAGTGCAAGTGGGAGATTGTTGGGAAGTATGCCCTCTTAGACTAGGTTTTTGATATACAAAATTGAATATTTTAATAAAAGATTTTATTTTCAAAAATTGTTTGTGAATTTACAATTTTATTTATGCACAATTACGTTTGAAAAAGATCCATTATGTTTAGGTAAGTGATCTATGTGAATGGAGGTCTTTCACAGTAAGGTATGAATCACGGGTTACTTAACACATAAACTTTTATTCTTAACCGATTGATGAGAATGGGAATCTCATGACGTCTAGGTTATTATGTTGTGAATTCTAAATGGGGAATGGCTTACCTTTAGTCAGTGAGTAGTCCACTCACTTCATGACATAAACGTATTTCGAATACGTAGAATAGGACCTGTAGTAGTGGTTTCTAAAAGTACTATATGGTAGAAACCTAGACTACTACCGCTACAGCGTGGACTAGTACTCTACGACTTGAGTATGAGTTAGTGGTCTGATGAAGCTGGAAGCATGTATTTTGATATGCTATAGTTGAGGTTCTATCGTAGGGCCAATATACTTGCATGTTGGGTTTGTGTGACTAGTTAGTTAAGACAGACTTGTACAAGATAGCTTCTATACTATATCGCCCCTTGTGGTTGTCTGAATGATCTAAATATCCAGGGCCTTGGAAAACATGACTTGGATGTTTGCTTTAAGGTAACTCCCTTAGAAAGCGGAAGCAATCCAGGAAGTCGTGGATCAATGGACTAGAGGTCTAAGGATGGTAGATGTCATTTGAGAGGTGTTAGTACACTTCTTCCTCTCTGAATGTATGGCGATATATAGAAGGGTATTTTAGTCATTACACATGTAGGTCGGATACTTTGCTAACGCAGCACTGTCCTTGGGGTCAATATTTCCTTATAGTGATATTAGGAAATATTTAAATGTAAAATACAGCTATTTATATGGCAAGGGTATTTTGGTCATTTTAGTAGCTAAAGCGGTGTATCTTTTGGTCCCCAGTATAAACCGTGAGTCCTAATTAAATACGAGCTAAGGAATTAAATTAAATTAAATAGAATTTATTTTATTTATGTAGTCTGATTTAATTATTGGGTTAGAATAAAATAAAGGTCCGTGGAGAGAGAATTAATTAAATTAGTTTAGTGGGCTAATTAATTATTCAGGGCTTTGGTCTAGTTTGAATAATTAGGGATTAGCCTGGAACTAAACTGATTTAGGCTTATTTAATTGGGCTGGAAAAATTAATTATTTGTTGGGCCATTAATTACGGTGGTTTATTTGTTGTGCTACCCCCACATTTTTCTTAATAGTCTCATTTCTAACTCTATCATTTCTATTATAACCACACATCCACCACAACATATGCATCTCGGCTACTTTTATTTTGTGAATTTGATACCTTTTAGCTGTCTAACATTCCGTACCATATAAATAAGGGAGAAGTGTGAAGAACAAGATAAGAAGCAAGAGAGAGAGAGAGAGAGAGAGAGAGAGAGAGAGAGAGAGAGAGAGAGAGAGAGAGAGAGAGAGGGACGCAAATAAGAGGTGAATAGAGAGAGAGGAGAGAAAAAGGGGAAAAAGGGAGAAGAAAGAAGAAAAGAGATAAAAGAAAGAGAGAGAGAGAGTGTGGTATTCGAAAATAGAGAAATTAGAAGTAGTGACTTGGTAAGCTTTATTTGAGGAATATAGCTAGAAAGCAAGGTGAATTCCCATTTATTTTACGAAACCATTTTCGCAAGTGATTTTCTGAAATATATGAAAATCAGTATTTTATAAAGCATGGATATTATGTGTTTTACTGAATTCATTCTCATTGTGAAATTTGTTATGGTTATGTTTATAGGACTAATGTTCCTATGGCATTAATAGAATGGTACCGGTTGAACTATTGTTCTTTGCGGAGGTTATTGCGATGCGAAGTATGAAGGATAGTAGGACTATTAATCTCTAGGTGAAGAAACTATTTGTTATGTGTCAAGTATGAGATCTCATGTGTTGTTGACAAGTTATCTTGCTGAAAATATAGTGAAATTGTTGTATCTAAAAATCACGAGCACACGCGGGACTCACTGAGTGGTTTTGCACTCACGTGTTTATAGTATTCACCATGGTTTACTAGACACCTTAGCACACAAAGTCTAATCGCATTGTAAATTGAATGGCAGCTTATATATTTAGCATTATGGCATCAAATTTTAAAGACTTACTAGGTTTTATAATGAGAATAAAAATGAGCAAAAGTTAACTTCATCTTCAACTATTTGTTGGAACATTTGAAAGGATAGGAACCATTTATTATCTTAAAATTTAGAGGTTGCTATAGCTGAGTATCTTGTCTATTCAATTCCACTACAGAAATGCAAACTCAAAAAGTATCCCTCACAAATTTTTTGTTAAGTTTGAGCAACAATAAGATGTCAAACCATACTACCAAAAAAAAAAAAAGAATTAAAAAATTGAAAGAAAAATGCACATGACGGTCATCCACCAATAAAAGAAGCATAAGCTTTGATATTACAGCAAAAAAAAAAAAAAAAAAAAGATAAGATAATATACCATCTATGTCCTAGTGACAAAATAACAACATATTTTTCAAGATTCAACCATACAAAGTTTATTTCCATATGAAACGAGAAAGGCAATGCATGTCCAAACAAATCAAGAATGATCTTCTACAAAGTAGTATGCCTTGCAACCCCCATATCAAAACTGCCATCATAACCAAAAAAAAAAACAAAAACAAAAACAAAAACAAAGAGATATCAATGCAAGTGCAAGTGAATCAAAATAAGTGACTAAAAAAATAGAAAACAAAGTATCAGTCCCACCAAAATATTAGATCCAATGCAATAACAGAAGGCTTTGCAAGCCGCCAATGCGCCTGACCAAGTAAAGCACAAATACAGAATAAAATGTTAGTTTGTAAATAATTAGTGGAGTAAGAGGCGGTGAAGACTCTTGAAGAGGAGCGCTACAAAAATTCACTCTAAAAACTACTAAACAACAATCAGGTGAACATGTAAATATATGGATTAACATTCAACCAAATGAGCCAACAGTCAACTTAGGATTGAGCCTTCCAAACAGAGAATAACTCTTGCAAATCATAATCACCAAAAACATATATCCGACAAATCATAATTAAAAATAGCAAAAGAAGTTTGAGTATTTTTCCAAGATTAGAAATTCCATATTGAGAGAAACTGCTATATTAATAATGCTGTATAGTTATGTTGGTTGTCCATTTCTGTTGAGACCAATGTCAAAGAGATTTGAACCTAATACCCAAATAATAGCATATCACAAATCAAACAACAGCTAAGAAAGGGATAAAATCAAACCTTTGTTCTGCTCCAAGAATGGCACCTTTTAGATCTTCATTTTCATCAATACAAAGTTTCAATTAGACAAAGTGTAGAAGTGACAACAAGTATTGTAGTTAAAGGTACATGAAAAAGAGAAGAAAGAGGAAATGCCAACCCTTCAGATTGCTGCAGTGGAGAAAATTGAATGGGTTCGCCGGTACTGGAGACATAAAGAGAATAGAAGAGGGCTTTGCGGTGAGGAATGAGTTCGCCGGTGCCAAAGACAAAAGAACCAGAATGGTTTTGTGGGAAACTGGGTAAAATGAAAATGAGTGGTGAAAGTTAATTTTACAATTTCATTAATATCCACTTTCAGTAAAAGGGCTTTTTTTTCACTTACTGGGATGGTTTTTTTTTTTCAGAGGGAGAGTTTCACTTAGAATATTTTTAATTCTGGCCCGAATATTTTAGTACTTATTCAAGAAATCCATTACTTGATATTTGTATCAAATTTGGAAATATTTCCAAAACATAATCGCCTTGGCCAAGGACTTTATGAGTAATGATTTCTATAAGTGGCCATGAGATATACACTCCTATTATTAGGAGTGGTGAATCCTTTATTGACCCTTTCAGCTACTTTCGTTTACTTTTCATTGTACCTAATATCCATCCCACAAGTAGTCTTTGTAAGACTCTAAAGATTAGAATCAAAGTACAACGCTCGACAAACAAAAGACCTTGGAGATCTCAAGTCTAAGGATACTTGCACACTTGTTATAATGAGATTCTATCACTGAAACTCAAGAGCTATCCAAGTGATTATCTCATAGCTAGGGCATCCAATGAACTTGTTCATATAATGAGCATCCACATCTTAATCCTGAGTATCACAATACTCACAGTTATGAGAACCACCGCTTGATCCAATCAAGGGATATACTAATCTTGGCATACTAATAATGTCCAATCTCATTAATACTATGACTAGGGATTATTCAAGTCCAAACACTACATAGTGTAGTAAGAATCTCACATCATGATCTATATCATGATTTCCTTAACACTGTATTGTACTAGGAACTTTATCAAACAGTTTATACGCATATTAAGAAATAACAATCAAACTGAAAGATAAAGAATGTATTGTTTTTATTAATTATTATGCAATAGACATGGTACAAGTAATTGCCTCTAGGGAACAGCACGAACACAAAATGCATAAATTGAACCAAAACATGGCTTAGTTAGAAATTAGAATGACACACTTTGTAAGATTTAAGCAATTATTTTATCTTGTACTCATTCCATTTTCAATTATGTATTTTAAGTCATAAATACATGTTTTGCCCCCCCCCCTTTTTAGCTCATTAAAAATTATCTTTTTTTTTTTTAATGTATAACCCAAAATTTTTGAGTGGCAATCTTATCATTTGCATTTTTCTTCCAAGTAGAATAAAAATGATAAGTACTAGTGTATCTTCTTTACACAATCATATGCTTCTGTGCTACTCTTTTATAGATGACTATGTAATTTCAATTTTCAAAATCAAATTTTATATGGATAAAAGTTAGATGCTGGAGAACAAGTATTCTTAGAAGTTTGATTTAAGAGTATCATTATTTATGAAGTTTGTGCATGATAATATTGGAGCACAATCTGAAGTTCGATGCCCTTGTCAAGATTGATTAAATGTATTCACTAGATGTTAGGATGCAGTTGAGGATCATCTATTACTCAAAGGAATATCACAAAGCTACACCACATGGATTTATCATGGTGAGAAATTTGATCCTATAGTTCCAAATTTTGAGAATTAAGGTAATATTGGTAGTAATAATTGTCTTCATGATAATAATGGGCTATTAGATGATGGAATGCATGATATATTACAAGATGTATTTCCTAGTATGCATGAAGATGAGATTGGCAATTATGCTAATTTTAGTTCTAATCTAAGTGAGGACGAAACCAAAAAAATATAGCAAATTACTACAACATGCACAAGGTCGATTATTGCAAGAATATAAAGATATGTATATATTATCTTTTATTGTGAAATTGCTACACGTAAAGGTAGATATCCTTTTGTACTCCAATCAGATAAATCCCCATAAGTTGGAAAGTCATTTGTAGTCCATATAATTGAAGCATGTAATTGAAAATATTCCTTTTTGTAAGCATCATAAGTGTGAACACCAACTTCTCATAAATTTTTTAACTCATTTATTAATGGTCTCAAATAGACATCAATATTTTTTCCTGGAGAATTTCTTCCTGGAATAAGTAATGACATCATCATAAAGGGCTCTTTCATACATTTCCAAGGTGGTAGACTATACGGCATAACCACAATAGGCCACATGCTATTGGCAGTGCTTATTATCCCAAATGGGTTAAAACTATCGGTTGCTAATCCAAGGCGAACATTCCGTGGGTCTTGAGAAAACTAATCTTGCTCTTTATCAAATGCTTTCCATGCATCTCCATTAGCAGGATTTCTTAATGCATCATCATCAATTCTGTTTTCTTTATGCCAATGCATATCCTCTGCTATCTTCTTAGTCTTAGTTTTAAAGGAAAATAACGAAAAAAATTTCAAGGAATTTTCTTATCATTGACATTCCACCTTGATGTGTCACACACAAGACAAGATTAGCTATCTTCATAGTCACCCCAAAATAATGCACAATCAAATTTACATGCAAGAATTGGTACCTAGTTAAGTCCTAAGTCTCTCAAAAATTTTGTAGCCTTATAATATGATGAAGGAATTGTACTATTTGGAGACGCCTTCCTCAATAATGCCAATATCATATTCACCGACTTGTTACTCATTTTTGCATACACCTTTACGTGTAGCAATTTCACAATAAAAGATAATATATACATATCTTTATATTCTTGCAATAATCGACCTTGTGCATGTTGTAGTAATTTGCTATATTTTTTTGGTTTCGTCCTCACTTAGATTAGAACTAAAATTAGCATAATTGCCAATCTCATCTTCATGCATACTAGGAAATACATCTTGTAATATATCATGCATTCCATCATCTAATAGCCCATTATTATCATGAAGACAATTATTACTACCAATATTACCTTAATTCTCAAAATTTGGAACTATAGGATCAAATTTCTCACCATGATAAATCCATGTGGTGTAGCTTTGTGATATTCCTTTGAGTAATAGATGATCCTCAACTGCATCCTAACATCTAGTGAATACATTTAATCAATCTTGACAAGGGCATCGAACTTCAGATTGTGCTCCAATATTATCATGCACAAACTTCATAAATAATGATACTCTTAAATCAAACTTCTAAGAATACTTGTTCTCCATCATCTAACTTTTATCCATATAAAATTTGATTTTGAAAATTGAAATTACATAGTCATCTATAAAAGAGTAGCACAGAAGCATATGATTGTGTAAAGAAGATACACTAGTACTTATCATTTTTATTCTACTTGGAAGAAAAATGCAAATGATAAGATTGCCACTCAAAAATTTTGGGTTATACATTAAAAAAAAAAAGATAATTTTTAATGAGCTAAAAAGGGGGGGGGCAAAACATGTATTTATGACTTAAAATACATAATTGAAAATGGAATGAGTACAAGATAAAATAATTGCTTAAATCTTACAAAGTGTGTCATTCTAATCGTTGGATGGTTATAGGGCCCAACGTGTGGTAACCTATGACCACCTTTTTGAGTGGTTGATTTTATTGTATATGTATGGTTGAAAAAGCCAAAACACCAATCTTGATTTTGACTGTTGTTTATTGCTTGCCAGTATTTCTCTTATGAAGATTTTATACTTTGCATCCACGAACTGTTTTCACTGGACACTCAAAGCACACACGGACTTACTGAGATTTTTATCTCATCACTCTTTTTACCATGATTTCAGGTCGATCCTGCTATGGGGATGAGTAGCTAGTTGTTGCTTGCCTTGGAAGATTTTTCTGATATTTATTTTGTGTAATGCTTTGGGAGTTGAGAGTGAACAATTTTTATTTTGAATTTGATTTGAATTCTTGGATTGTAATAAGTTTTAAGTTTTAAGTATTATTTTTATTCTATTATTTTGATTGTGTGACCTAGTTATAAAGACCCCTTGTCCTTTGGATGGGCGACATCCCCGGCCCTGTCGGGCCTAGGTAGTGGGGTGTTACAATGGAAGTCTTCTTTCCCTTCTCGACAGTGAAGTACGCCAAGCTCATGAACTTATTATCTTAGGTTGGAACAAGTTGACAGGATCCCCTTTTTTACGTCCCCCATACCCCACGTGTGGTAAAATAGGGGCAAAAGAAGGAAAGAGAAGGATAGGGTTTCTCTTTTTTATTCAATAAGTAATATACTTCAGAATCATTTTTTTTTTCCTGAATTTTTTCACATGTTCCATTTGAAATTTGGATTTTTAGTTATACATCGCAAATTAACTCTATTTCTCCACTTTTGTGGTATTAATCCAAACCAGCTAATCTGAGATAAATCATATTGATAATGTCCCTTTAACCAGTTCATCACATACCTCCCCTATTTCTTTTCAATTGCAATTTTTGGATTATTATATAATGATTTCTGAGCTTTCTATATATAGAAAAAAAATAGAAAGAGATAGACTAGAAACGACATCTGTTATGTCAATGACGTGAAAGCATATTTGGAATATGTAGAACTAGGCCGTGCGATAATAATCTTTATAAAGGTGCTAAATTAAATAAAGATTGGTTTTATCACAGCTACTGCGTGGATGAGTATCCTAAGACTTGAGTATAAGTTGGTGGTTTGGTGATGTTGGACTTGTACACTTTGATGTATGTTGGGTGAGGTCTTATTACAAGGCTAATAACTTGGTACGTTGGGTGTATGACTTTAGTTAATTAAGATGGACTTATACAATAGAGTTTCAATGCTTCATTATGTGAAGAAATCACTCTCTTGTGATTGTCTGAAATAATCTAATAATCCAGGACCATAGGAAATGTGACTAAGTATGTACACTTTTGGATAGCTCCCTGTGCTAAATGGATACATACTAGAAGTTATGGATTATTGGACTTGCTATCAAAGGATGTTAAATGTCATTGAGAAATATGTTAGTGCATTTTTCCTATGTTAATGACGGGTGTTACGCAGAGGATACTTTCGTTATTACACATGTTGGTCGAAGACGCTGCACCTGCAATATTATTCTCGGGGTCAATATTTCCATATAGTAATAAATGGAATATTTAAAATGTTTAAAATGTCGCTATTTGTTTGTAGGGGCATTTTGATTATTTCAGTAGTCAAGAATAATATGTCTTTGGTCCCCCAGAGTAGCTTAAATAACCTTAGTAAATTTATTTACTATGTGGACTTATTAGGTGAAATTATTATTGGAAAAATTATTCTAGAAGTCCATTTAATTATTTATTTGGACTACAATAATTAATTGGGCCAATTTAATTATTTATCTTGACTAATTTTATATTGGACCCAAGTGGTTTAATTAATTAATAAAAGGACTATTTTAATTAATTATCTTAGGTAATCTTTATATTGGGTCAAGTGGATTAATTAATAAATAAAAGAGCTATTTAATTAGTCATTGGACTAATTAATATTACATGGCCCACTAGGGTTTCTGGTGGAAGCTACAAGTTATTTGGAAACTTGGGATAACTGTTGCCGCCATGTTCAAAAGAAAAGGAAATAAAAGAAAAGAAGGAAAAAGGAAATAAGAGGCCGGTTGTGTTTGGTTTGGAGAATGAATAGGAAAGCTGGTTCTGTTTATTGAATAGGGCATCTCGTTTGCCTATGATGACCAAAATTCATAAGAAATAGAGCTTTCCATTTTTTCTTTTTAAAACGAGAACAATGGCCGTCGTTTTCTTATTGTTTTTCCTTCATTTTTCTTTAACGCCCTTCCATTTTTCATCTAATCTTCTTCACCCTAGTTCTACTTTCTTCTCTAGAGATCTATAGAGGTTAGAGAATACTCTGAAAGGTCAGAAGTTAGCAAACGTGGTAAGTGTTTGGTGCGAAGGAGTCGACGGTTAGCTAGTATTTTCACAGAACAAGTAGACGTTCTAGTTCAGGAAGTGCCGTCAAATTCAAATCCAACTCTGGTTATTCAAGTAAAATGCACTAGAAGTAAGTATTCCTAGACATTGGCTCAAAAAAATTTTTAATTTACTGTCTTCCGTGCGTATTTAATTTTCCTATGGTCCTTCAAGTGGTATTAGAGGTAGGTTAAATCTAGGAGCATAGTTAGGGTTAATAATCAGAAAAAGGCAGTTCATTTCCTACTTAAAGTATGATCTTTGTGATTGTATGGATCCCTAATGATTTTTGATATGGGTAAATTTTGTGTAAGCCTTGCGCGTGGAGGCATAAGCACCTGTAATTTATTTGTAATTGCTTTTTGTAGAATTTGTGTATAGCTCATTTTGAAAGTCATAGGTATTCGATGTTGTATTTCAATTTCAATTTACGAATTCTTGTACAAGAAAAATATTACCTGTACAATGCCAGAGAAACCCAGAAGAAAATCATTGACGGAAATTGCAGAAACAGTGAAATGGAAAGACCATCAACGGCTGGATGTTTTCCAAGCTATGAGGAGATCATGGTGAACCACGTGCGGCTCGGGAGGCTTCTCTCCCTAGAGCCATAGTTGGCTCCCATACTTCTGCAAACTCCCTGAAGCTGCGGGTGGATGGTGAGATAGGTTATTATTAGTTGGTCGACAGTTGCAGTTTTCCAGTTTGGATTTTTTTTTTTTGAAGTTTTTTTTAAATTTAATTTCTTTGTAATTTTCTTTTCTTTTGGGGCCCCATATCATACAGGGTTATTTTCTTGCAATGGTTTATTTACAGATTTAAATAATTTTGTATGAAAATAATTAGTAAAGGTAGAACCACCTTTGGATTAAACAAGATCGTATTAATTTTATTTTTATTATGATATTTAATCCATTATTTAGTCACATAAGAATTAAAGGTTAAAAATTCCATGCAAAAAGTTTATTTTTTTGAGCATGTCTATTTTATTTAATTTTGTGATCAAATGAACAAATGTTTTTGAGAAATTATTTTTTTTTGCTAGAAAAAAACAATTAAGGAAAATGTTTTCAAAAATGGAACTATGTAATTTAAAATAAATTCATGATTTATTCTTCCAAAGGGTTTTATCCTTGACATGGAGAATAATTTTGAATTAAGTATTTTAAATTTAGTTTCTAGGAAATGGTTTTAACATATGTAGTGAAATAAAAATTCATAGTTTATTCTCTTAAAAATTTTTATTCTTAACATATAGAATAATGGTTGAATTTTGGGTTTTCACTAAAGTTAATAAAGACCAATTAATTTTAAAGAAAAATTTTCCCTAAAAACTTATTTTTCTCAAAAGATTAAGTAAGAGAGGGGTTCCGATAGTTCCACGGCTTCCATCACAGATTCCTGTTAGAGGTTATGGATTTTCTCGCGTTATTTTGAGCATGACCTCTTATAGGATGGATTTTTACGAGAATCTAGAACTAACAGAGGAATTATAATTGAAGCTTAGGATAAGTGTTAGTGTCGGCTAGCCTATCATTGGAGGCATTAATGCTGGATTATCCATAGGTGGTGAGAATAGTGACCATCCTATCAATAGAATTATTTCTGAATCATTACCTATTAAGGAAGTTTAATATGTAATGGTTATATGCTTAATTTGAAAAATTGTTAACCTCCCTATGAAGCATTTTTAGTTTTTCTAAGTGTCAAAATTTTCATATTTTTGATAATGGTTTTAATAGGTTAACTATATCATAAAAATAATATGATGTTTTAAATGTGCATTTCTATATATTTTTTCCAAGACAAATATTTTTCTGAATGAATTTTTTTTTTCCAGTCAATAGAAATGTATGGTTTCATTCCTTTGTCTATTATTCTCAAGAAGAATAAGTTAACTGAACCTAATTATGTAGACTGGAAAAGGAATCTAAACATAGTACTCACTACGGAAGAGTAGAAGTATGTCCTGACCGACCTGTGTCCTAAAATTGGAGAAGATTCCACAGACCTAGATCGTGAGGTTGAGAAGGCATGGAAGAAAGCTGTTGACATGGCTTGATGCTATATGTTGCCTTCCACGTCCAATGTTCTCCAGTCTAAGCATGAAAGCATACCTATTGCATACGACATCGATGTATCGTTACGTACCACGTTTGCTAATAAGAGCTAGCAGCAAGGTAGGAAGCTCTTAAAGTAATCATGAACACTAGGATGGTTGAAGGGACAATAGTTCATGAGCATATGCTTAAGATGATTGCTTACTTCGAGAAGGCTGAGGTCTTAGGAGCAACAATAGATTCTGAGAGCCAAATTGACACAATTCTTGAAACTTTGCCGAATTCATATTCTCAGTTCAAGTTAAACTATAACATGAATAAGTTAAATATGCTTTTGACTGAGTTGATAAAAGAACTCTAGGCTGCTGAGAAAATTATGAAGCTTGGGTCAAAGATTTTGATTGCCCATTCTAGTTTATCTTGTAAAACTGGATGTAAGCCTAAGAAATTTAAGAAGAAGAAGGCCCAAAACAATGCTGGGCCCAGCCCAAGTGATCCAAGCCAAAAGGCAAGTGCTTCAAGTGTGGCAAGAAAGGACACTTCAAGAAGGATTTTTCGAACTTAATTCTTGGCCAAGTTCTCTTCAGGTATTACTCTATACTTAGAGTCTATTTTGTTGGTTAGGTCATCATCCACTTGAATTGTTGATTCCGGAGCCACTGACCATATTTGTAACTCCTTAGAGGAGTGGTTTAGTAGCATAAGACAACTCAGTAGAGGAGAGCATGGACTAAAAGTGGGCAACAGAGCACAAGTGTAGGCCGACGCAGTGGGAGACTTGGAGTTTTTGTTTGAATATAATAGAATTTTAGTTTTAAAAGATATTTTATATGTTTTTAGTTTTAAATAATTTTTTTTTTAGTTTCAAGATTAATTAATCAAGGATATTCTGTTTCTTTCCATTTGGGTATTTCAATCAGTAGAGATGGAGATATAATTTATTTTGGAAGCATGTATTGGAATCTTTTCTATGTCAATCCTATTAACTGTCAAATAAATAATACTCAGACAGAACCTAATAATAAAAAGAGAAAGGCTACATCAAATAACTCTTATTTATGACATTTGAGATTAGGACATATAAATCATAATTGAATTCTAAGGTTAATCCAAAATAGGTTTTTTGACTCATTGAAATTGGAAGAATGGCCTCAGTGTGAATCTTGTCTTGCGGGTAAAATGACCAAATTGTTCTTTACTTAAAAGACAGAAAGGGCCAAAGAAATATTGGAGTTAGTTTTATACTGATGTTCGTGATCCTATGTCTTCACCTATTATAGGAGGTTATGAATACTTCATCACATTCATAGATGATCACACGCATTTTCATTATGTTTACTTGACGAGGCGTAAGTATAACTCATTTTATAAATTTAAGGAGTTTAAGGCTGAGGTAGAGTGTCGAATAGGTAAACAAATAAAAAAGCTAAGATCGGATTAAGGTAGAGAATATCTTCTTGGTGAATTCAAAGACAACTTGACTAGGGTATAGTATCTTAGCTAACTGCACTTGGGATTCTCCAGTAGAATGGAGTAGCTAAGAGAAGAAATAAAACATTAATGAAAATGTTTAGAAGTATAATGAGTCATGTAGCTCTTCCTATTTCTTTTTGGGGCTATGCTTTTGAAACAGTAGACTATATTCTGAACTTGGTGCCTTCCAAATCATTGCCTAAGACATCCTATGAGATGTGGACTGGACGAAAGTCCATACAAATCATCTCAATGTATGGGATTGTCCATCATATGTAATGATTAGAGTGTTGAATAGGTAAACAAATAAAAAAGCTAAGATTGGATTAAGGTAGAGAATATCTTCTTGGTGAATTCAAAGACTACTTGACCAGGGTATAGTATCTTAGCTAACTGCACTTGGGATTCTCCAATAGAATGGAGTAGCTGAGAGAAGAAATAAAATATTAATGAAAATGTTTAGAAGTATGATGAGTTATGTAGCTCTTCCTATTTCTTTTTTGGGCTATGCTTTGGAAACGGTAGCCTATATTCTGAACTTAGTGCCTTCCAAATCATTGCCTAAGACACCCTATGAGATGTGGACTGGACGAAAGTCTAATACGAATCATCTCAATGTATGGGATTGTCCATCATATGTAATGATTAGAGTGTCGAATAGGTAAACAAATAAAAAAGCTAAGATCGGATTAAGGTAGAGAATATTTTCTTGGTGAATTCAAAGACTACTTGACCAGGGTATAGTATCTTAGCTAACTGCACTTGGGATTCACCGGTAGAATGGAGTAGATAGCTGAAGAAATAAAACATTAATGAAAATGTTTAGAAGTATGATGAGTCATGTAGCTCTTCCTATTTCTTTTTAGGGCTATGCTTTGGAAACAGTAGACTATATTCTGAACTTGGTGCCTTCCAAATCATTGGCTAAGACACCCTATAAGTTAATCTTTTTAGGGCTATGCTTCTGTGGCTACTCATGGGCTGAAGATGCTGGGCTTGATTGAGAAGCTTGGATCTCTTGGGTTCTTGATGGACCATGAATTAAGTGTTGACTTAATTCTACAATCTTCACCTAATAGTGTTTCACAGTTTGTAATTAACTATCAGATGAACAAGATTGAGTCCACCATTCCTGAGTTGATCAATCTTCTCAAGACGGTGGGGTCCTCCATGAAGAAGGATTCCAATGCAATTTTGATGGTAGAATCATCTTCTTCTAAGAAAAAAGTTCAAAGGAAGAAGAAGAAGGTTCCTACTAAGCCCAACGGTGGTGTGAAGAAGAAGGATGTTGTCACTAAGAGCCCATGCCATCACTGTGGCAAGATGGGCCATTGGAGGTGCAACTGCATCTCCTACTTGGAGACCGTGAAGGAAAAGAAGCAGAATGAGAAGCTATGTTTATGATTGAGATAAATACTGCCTTTAGAAATGAGTTATGGGTATTAGATACCGGATGCATATGTCATTTGTGCAATAACTTGTAGGGACTAAAGGACAGTAGAAGGCTAGAGAAAGGCAATGTGGACCTGCGAACTACAAATGGAACAAAGGTTGTTACACGTGCTGTGGGGACATACGAGATGAACCTGCTTTCAGGATTAGTTTTAGAACTACAAAACTGTTATTTTGTACCAGTTTTATTTAAAAATATTATCTCGGATGCATGTTTAGATCTATATGGATTTTATTTAATTTTTAAGAATAAATGTTGTTCTTTTTCATTGAATGATATCTACTATAGTTCTGCAACTTTAGTTAATGGTTTACATGTTCTAGATATGGATAATCCAATTTTCAATATAAATAATAAGAAACCAAAGATTGATATCCCAAACACCTCTTATCTATGGAATTGCCGTTTAGGCCATATAAACAAGAATAGTATTTCTAAGTTACACAGGCTTGGTAACTTAGGGTTATTTGACTATGAATCATATGGCACTTGCGAGTCTTGTTTACTAGGTAAAATGACTAAAACTCCTTTTTTTGGAAAAGGAGAAAGGGCCAAAGAGTTATTAGAACTCATACATTCTGATGTATGTAGCCCAATGTCTGTACAAGCAAGAGGATGTTATAACTATTTCATAACCTTTATCAATGATTATTCACGACATGGGTATTTGTATTTAATGAAATATAAATCTGAAGCTTTTAAAAAGTTCAAAGACTTCAAGAATGAAGTAGAGAAACAACTTGGTAAAAGTATTAAGATTCTAAGAGTAGATTGAGGAGGTGAATACTTAAACCAAGAGTTTCAGGACTATCTTAAGGATAATGGGATATTATCTCAATGGACTCCACCACATACACCTCAACATAATGATGTATCTGAGAGAAAGAATTGAACCCTTTTAGACATAGTACGAACGATGATGGCTTCTGCAAACTTACCAAAATTGTTTTGGGGGTATGCACAAGAAACTTCTGTTTATATTCTAAACAGAGTTCCATAAAAAATGGTTGATACTACCCCATTTAAAATGTTCTTTGGCAAGAAACCAAAGTTATCTCACTTGGGAGTATGGGGTTGTACATCTTTTGTTAAAAGGCTACAGTCAGATAAACTTGAAAGTAAGTCTGACAAGTGTTTGTTTGTGGGATATCTGAAAGAATTTTTTGAGTATTACTTCTATCTCTCCTCTAAAAATAAAGTGTTTGTTTCAAAGCATGTTGTCTTCTTAGAGAAGGAACACATACTTGGAGGGGACAGTGGGAGTAAAATTGAACTTAGTAAAGTTCAAGAAGAGCAAACACACAAAGATCAATCGTCTGATCCCACATCTATTGAGAGAATAGATGAACCTTCTAATACACAAGATCCTCGTAGGTCCAGTAGGATACGTGTGGTACCTAAGAGATATGAATTTTTCATTAGTAACCACAATGACGTATTACTCATAAATGAAGATGAGCCTAGTACCTACAAGAAAGTTCTGAACAGTTCAGAATTTAACAAATGGCTTGAGACCATGAAGTTAGAGATGGATTCCATGTATGATAACCAAGTATGGACTTTGGTTAATCCACCAAAAGGAATCAAGCCTATTGGGTACAAATGGGGTTTCAAGAAGAAAATTGACATGGATGGTAACGTAGTTACCTATAAAGCATGACTAGTGGCTAAGGGTTATCGTCAACAATATAGTATTCACTGTGATGAAACCTTCTCGCCAGTAGCCATGCTAAAATCCATCAAGATACTCCTAGCCATTGTCACTTATCATGATTATGAGATCAGGCAAATGGATGTGAAAATAGCTTTCCTAAATGAAAATCTAACTGAGAAAGTGTATATGACGCAACCGGAGGGTTTCACATCTAATGATAGCATAAAAGTGTGCAAGCTGCAAAGGTCCATGTTTTGGACTTAAGCAAGCTTGTAGGAGTTGGAACATCCATTTTGATGAAATAATCAAAGAGTTTGGTTTCAACCAAAACATAGATGAGCCTTATTACTTTATCCATTGGATGAGCCTTATTACTTTATCCATTGGATGAGCCTTAGTACAAGAAGGTTAGTGGTAGTACAATCGTTTTCTTATTACTTTATGTAGATAACATATTGCTAATAGGAAACGATGTACCTGCCCTACAGTCAGTTAAAATTTGGTTGTCCAAGAAATTCTCCACGAAAGATCTTGGAGAAGCAATCTATATTCTTGGAATAAGGATCTATAAGGATAGGTCCAAAAGATTGCTAGGTTTTTCACAGTCTACATACATTGATAAAGTGCTAAAGAGGTTTAGCACGGATCAATCCAAAAAGGGATTCTTACCTAAGTCCCTTGGGATAAATCTTTTAAAGTCGATGTCTCCTAAGACACAAGTTGAAAGGGATCACATGAGTAAGATTCCATATGCTTCGGTAGTTGGATCTATCATGTATGCTATGATATGTACAAGGCCTGATGTTTCCTGTGCTCTTAGTTTGACGAGTAGATACCAATTTGACACTAGTGAGAGTCATTGGGTGGCTGTAAAGAACATCCTTATTTTATTTCTCCAGAGTTTTCGTCTCAATACACCGATCAACTTTTGTTCTGACCGTTGATATAAATTCTCATCCTATTACAGGTAGTAACCAACCGAAAGTAAAAAGGTGGGGTGTTAGATTAATTCTAATTAATTATGGATTATTAATCTCAAAGCCGTTTGGATTAATTTATGTTCGCTACCAATTGATTGGGAAACCTAATAGGTCACACACAATAGATGATTATATACTCAAGATGTTATTTGATAACATAGTGGGGTTAATTGAGAGGATGAGAATGAGTTGTGGCCAAATTAAAATTAGTTATAATTTATGGTCCATATTGTAATTGTAAAAATTTGATGTTTCCAATTACAATTAGGGAATTCTAATTATTTTAGAATTCCAGATTTTTAGTGGATTTTCATGACATATAATACATAGATGCACAAAACCCTAGGGTAGGGTATTCACACGAAAAACAACAGCTACGAAAGCTCTCTCTTCTTTTTCTCTCTCTCGTTGATCTTGATCAAAACCCTAGCCGCCATTGCTTTTCTACCAGCACAGGAAATTTTAGTGCTTGAGTGTATCCTCTGTGTGGATTTCTATTAGAGATAATTATACACTGTGATTATAGTGGTTGGACGTTCAACTCTTGTGGTGTTTGATCAAGAGGATTGCTGGATCGTGCCTCGATTTGAAGAAGGAAAATTTTGTTTTCCACATGATCAAAGAAAAGTAAAATTCTATTACCTTTGTTCTTCTTGTGTCTTGTTTTCCACACATATACGGATCCTGGGTTGGTATCTTGTTCATATTTTTCTGCAGCGCCATATATGATATGTGTGAGATACCCAACAAAATGTTGTCGGTAAATTTTTTTCTCATTTTGGGTATATTTTTGGCCGAAATTTGGGATATTTAATGTTCTCTTACATTGTGAATTAACTTGTGAGCTTCATGACATTTCATATATTATGAGTTAATGATTCTTGAGTACTTGATTCATTCACATGATCATTAAGAAGTTTGTGTATTTGCTTAAGGGTATGATTATGGCTATTATGATAATTGAGTAACTAGTGCACATTGGCCTTGAATTATCTTACACTTGATCCATGATGATTCCATAATTCACATGATCATGTTATGAGCATCCAGATACATTGGGTTTGTTCAACATATTTATGCTTTACCGTGAGCTTTTATGCTTATTCTTGTAGGTTGTGTTGTAAATTATGGTGGATCGATTGGAAGAAATTGAATTGGTTGTTGTTTGGTGTGAGGTATACTTTAAGGAGTTTCAACATAGTGGTGTGAGTTGGTTGAGAGTTGAGTGGGTGTTGTGTATTGTGTTTGAAACAAGGGAGATACAATTCTTCTAAAATCTTTGAGCTTCTTAGTCTTTATCCTCCTATCTTCACTACTACTTACTTGCTAATATGTCTAGAGCACAGGGTTAAGCCTCAAAAAGGGCTAGAGCTTCTTCTTCCTCAGCTCCTTCATCTATAAACCCCCCGTTCCTTAGGTCAGTAGAGTTCATTGATCCATCATGTGAGGAGCAGTACAATAGGAGGGCTTCAAATAAGATTATTGTGGAGTATACCTTTACACCTACCCTAGATCGTGCCCTTAAACTAGGAATGATGTTTAGGAGGCTAGGGTGGGGACCTATAGTACAGCTAAAAGGGGATTATTGTCCAGTGCTCATTAAAGAATTCTATGCCAACATGGTTGAAAAGGGCAATAAACACCTTCCACACATTGAGACAAGAGTGAAGCATCATCACATGAAACCATTTAGCTACTCTTCTCCAGGTGTATGATGATAATTCTTGGCAAGGGATGAATACTAATAATCAAAAGATTCTTTCTGACCCTAATTGGGATGCTAGTGGAACTAGAGCTATCTATGGTTGCACAAGCACAATGCTTTCCAAGCCAACAGCTTCTATTCTAACAATGATCTTGCTGCCAACTTTCAGGCTCTAGTATACATGTTCGGTTTTAATGTTATACCCTAAGCCAATGGTTTCAATGAGACACGCCTTATTGATACATACATGTTGCATAGGATGATGACCACTCAGCCTATCCCTTTTCCTCCATTGATCGTACAATCTATTAGGGATGTGGTTCATTATTGCTTCTCTACCAAAGCCTTCGTCTTCCCTCTAGTCATCATGAAAATTCTGAGAGACTTTGGTATTAGTACTGAGGGGGAATTGATGGAGACTACCATTGAGCATAACCTAATAACGGAGCAAACCTTGATGAGCTGTGGGTACAAGTATAGCCAAGAGATGAAGAAATGGCTAACTCCCTATCAGGTCAAGTATCCCGGCCAAGTTCAGCCACCACCCACCACCACCATCACGAGCATGGGCCAGTAGTTCACAGTCCCAATCAAGGACTGACTTTGAGACCGCGGTGCTGGGACAATTAGCCCAGCAGACGGAGATGTTACTACACATGCGGGACTCCATTAATAACATTGCCCAACGGTAGACTACTATGGAGCATCAATGGGCTGAGTCGATGCAGCGGTTTTCGGGACCGCATGGCGGTGAGGGCACTTCAGCACCTGATGATGATGATGGGGAGGATTGAGATAATTGTTCTACACTTGTTCCTACTTGTCACTCTCTTTTTTTTCCTTTATATTTTCATGACCTTTTCTAGTTATTTCTTGTACTTTTCTTTTTTGTACTATTTTCTTTATTTTTCTTTTCTAGTTTTTGTACTTTAGTGTGTTTCTTTTGTATTTTTCTTTTTAGGTACTTCGACAATGCTACTTTCTATTGGAACTCAACTCTTGTGTAGGAGAATGCACACTGTAATGGAAATATTTTCTTTCTTATCTTTTTCCCTTTATTTTTGGTCCCGTGGTGATATTTCCTTGCTCTATTTGTTTGGCCATTGAGGACAATATCTAGTTTAAGTGTGGGGGGGAGTGGTTAGAATGAGAATTCTTCTATGCTTCATTCTTCTTGAAATTCTTATTTGAACCTTTTGAGCAAAATTTTCAAAATTTTTTGGATTTTTGTTTAGCTTTCAAGATGTATTTTTAATGCAGGTCTTTGTGCTAGATCATACAGCATATGTTCTATATATATATATGGCTTATGCATGACTTTTTGCACGCACTTGGACTAAGTAGTTCTTGATCAAATGCTTTACATTGTTCTTAAACCTGTTTTTCTACTAAAATTCATTGAGCATTCTAGAACTTACTTGAATACCTCTCGAGGTGAAATAAGAAAGATATTCATGATTTAACTTAGGGATGACGGTAATAGACATTCTTTGGATAGTTTGAGCTTTTCAAGCATACCTATTTTATATTATGCTTAGTGCCTATTTTGAGCCTAAATTGTCAATTTCTTTCTTAAAACCTGTTATCATACTTTGTCCATTACTTCTTTCTGAGAGTTTGATTTACTTTCCAAATCTTTGATTGCTCTTGATGGATAAAAGTACAAGTAGAAGAATTATGAGGGAAAAAGCGTGTGTAAATGTCATGACTTGTTTCTTTCAGTCATGCATCATATGTTGAGTTGTGAAAGGAAGAAAGGAGAAAAGAAGAAAAAAAAAGTGGAAGAAAGAGAGAGAAAAACAAAAAGCTACTAGAAAAGGTTTGCAAAAAAATTAAAAAACAAACAAAAGCAGCATTTGAAAAGAAGAGGGAAAAAAAAAAAAGAAAAGTTGAAAGAAAAAGAGAAGAAAGAGCACAGGAAGAGAGCCGGAATAACAATTGCTGAAATTTTTGATGATCTTGTGCAATATGAATGATGAGTTAAGAATAATTGAGGAAATGAATGCAAGAATTGCTTGAACTGTTATAATTGCTATACAAGGTTATGGGTTTTTGATTGGTTTTGTGATAGGAGAGGAAGAAAAGTTTGAAATCTATTGGTACATTTTGTTTATCCTTTTCTTGCAAACTCTCATCTTCTTTGATATTTGATTTCCTATATCATTCATTTGACGAGCTACATTGCAAACCCTTTAACCTTACATTACAAGATTAAAAGTCTTACTTAACTTAAGTAGAATCATGATATGTCTCAGATTATTAGAGAGAGTGTACGAAAAGTAAGCTTATAGAATACATATTCTTTTTGAACTAAATTCTTTCCAATGGTTTGAGAATGATGTTAAGTGTTGGGATGGTACTACTAGTCATTCTTCACTTACACAAGTCTTGCATTTGTTATGAAAGGTATAGTAGTATATGTTTTGTTGTCTTGAATAAAAAAAGCATTGGAAGTATTATTTTGAAATTGATTAAGTGATTTTGTGAAAACCTATATTTTCCTACTTGTCTTTGATACTTTGCTTCAGGACAAGCAAAGAGCTAAGTGTGGGGAAATGTAATAGGGCCTAAATTAGTCATATATTTTCTAGTTATTTGAGGCTATTTTATGATACATTTTGTTCAATAACTGGTCATATTCCTTCATATTTGAGATTTTACACTTAGAAAGGTATTTTGTACTTTATTTCAGATTTTAAAGGTAAAATAAGACAAAAACGTCACTAAACAGAGTAGAGGCGGCACCGGTTTAGACAGGGGAACTGGCGCTGGCCACGTGCTGCTGGCACACACTTCGAAGTAATGAAAAATTGATGAAATAAAGCTGAACAGAGCCGAATCGACACTGGCTAAGAGGCCAGAGGCGGCACTAGTTGTAGTTTGGAAGGATTGTCATGAAAATCAAGAAAAATCAGTCAACGAACAAAGGAACAGGCCACAACTGGTGCTGGCCCTAAGCAGGATAGGCGCCGCAGACTGTGCACGACTACTGAGGCAGTGCCTCGATTTTTGTACTCATTTTTTTGGCAATTTGCAGAGTTTTAGTATTTCATACTTCTAGTCGGCCAGAAACCCTACAGCCTATCAATAGAGGGAAAACACAAGGGAAAAGGAGAATTCAAAAATCAAAATTGAAAATCACTCAAATTAAAGGAGGAATTCTTTAGATCAAGAAGGATTGTACAAGAGGATTTACGAAGGAAGAAGAAGGAGGCTTATCTATGAGTGCTTTCTTTTAACTTTGTTTTCTTTTCTTGAACGATGTATTAATTGTTTTATTGTAATTTGACATTGTTTTCAGTATTCATGATTTTTAGAGTTACTTTGATCTTTTTGATTAATTGATTATTATTCTTGGTATTTAATTACTTATGCTGATTACGAGATTAATTTGTTGTTTCTTCTATTAACTTGCTTGGAAAAGGGGTTGATGGTGATTTCAATTCATTAATTTCATATTTGTTGTCTATTAACTTGCTTGGAAAATGGGTTAATTACTAAGAACTATGTAATTAAAGGTTAATTGATGTTTGCCAGGATATTGATTCATTGGTTAATTTCATATTTTAAATTTGCTCGGATATGGAAATTTAATCAAGGATTTTGTGTTAATGCATCTTTTGGGTGAATTAGTTGAGACAAGATATGTGATGCTAATTTGTCTAGAAGATAGTGATTTCTTGGATTGGAAAAGATGTGAATCTATCTTAATCCTTCATGATGCTAAGAGAATAATTAGTTATGATAATGATTAGGTATTTTAAGATCATGTTTGTCATAATAATGGTTCGAGTTACATAATTATCCATCCTTAACAAGTATATATTCTTTTATTTTATTTTATTTTCCTTTTTACTCTTTTTCCCTTTATTGAGTCGGATAAAAAAAGAAAGAAAAGGGGTTAATGCATACTTGTTTCTTGAGGATCGACACTCGTTTTAAACCCTATGCTATGCTTAATGATGAGTACGCTTGTTTATATGTGTAATTTGGGGTTAACATTTTAATTTAAACTTGATTGGGAATGTACTTATTTTTATATGATTTTTATACCCAAATTCAGACACATCATAAGATAATGCTCCCCCTCACTATTACAGAAAGATATACTGTTGTTGTCATAGAAGAGAATCAGAAATTATATTGAGATATGAAAATTTTAGATGTCCAGACAATGCGTCCAAAATAGAGCAAAACAACTTTAGTACAAGTTTTGGACTAACATTTTAGATGCAGGAAGGATTCCATTAGGGTCCAAAACTCCCTCTTTGTATGAGCAGGGTTAACAAATAATAACTTTCATAGATAGCTACTAATCAATTTATCGGTTCTTAGGGTCAATCAAGGCATCATAAAAATCCACAAATCTAAAATAGATAGACTGTTTTTATCCATAAAAGTCATAAATATTCATTATTTATAAAAATGGATGGAAGTTAAAAATTTAAATCAATTAAACATAACAAATCAACACAGATATAGCAGTTATGGCATAGTTAGGAACTGTATCCTATTATAGCCATGGCAGACACATTTTAGAACCATAACCATTTAGGAACCAACAATTGTAACCATGGCTAATAATAAATCAGTGATCGGAACCGAAGATCAAACTAGAATAAGTCACATCAAGACATAGCCATATGTATTATCCACTAGAAAATATACTAATAATTAGAAAATATCAGAATATCAGTCATTGTCAGCCATTATTAGAACCCGTAAAGCATGACCATTTCTATCAACTCTTAGAAACCATATCAAAAACCATTTGTATCAGAATATGATCCCAAAGATATATCCCAATTTTCTCCCCTTTTGTCATTAATAAAAAAGTTCATAAACTAAGTAGGAAAAATAAGACGGATGAGACTAGTAACCAGGTTCCAGGGAAACAAAGGCAGTTCAAAAGCGTTAGAATGGGATCAGTAAAGTAGCAAGAACAAAATAGCAAAAATGTGTTTAAAAAATTGCGAAAACCCAAAAAAAAAAAAACATTAGCTTCAATGTTCAGGAGATGATGACAGGCTCAGATTTTCTGCCTTTGCTGATTTTCTTAAACTATCCAACAAGTTTGCTGGATTTCCTCTTAACCTCTGCATGTTTCTGTTTTTTTTTTTTTTTCTAGAGGAAATAGGCTTGTGAGTAGTTAAAGTAGGAGCAGGTGGTACTGATTCTTCCTCACGCACGAGTGTCTGCCTTCCTTGTTTATCTTCCTCGATTTTCTGCTTTTGGCTAAGGTCATTTTCTTTCAGTTCTTCCTCCTTCTTATCTGCCTCACTTAGTTCCTCTTCAGGAGCCTTTTCTGTTTCTTCTTTTTCTTGCTCAAACGGTGTCTTACTCTTTGTCTGATCTTCATTCTTCTCTTTCTCATACTATTATTTCTTCACTTTACCTTTCTTTTTTTCCTTTGGTACCTCTTGGTTTGTTGGTGTAGCAATTTCCTCTTCAATCTGGGTTTCTTTCATTCCTTCATCCTCCCACTCATTTTTCTTCTCATCATCTTATTTGTTGTCATGTTCTTTCTCTAGGGTAGTTTCTTCTTTAGTAACTTGTTCTTTGGGGGAAGCTAATTTAGCAAGAATGTTTTCAGCATTTTGATCCTTCTCTTCCATAGCAGTTAACCTTTTCCCAAAATTTTGGATTTCTGAGCTGAGGCTGTCTACTTTAACAACTAACAAATTTATGGCTTCCAGAATGCTCTGAGTGATTTTGGTATCCTGAATTTTCTGATTTCCTTTGCTAGACACATACTCTTGAACTTCTACCTTAGCCTTTCTTTTTGCTCCTACAGGTTGAGCAGTCTTACCTTCGGCCTTAACCTTAACAATTTTTCTTTTACATTGTAAAAAACATCTCCGAGTAGCTTCCACTCATTATTCAATCGCACATATCTTATTTTCTCAAATGACTAAAGACTGTAAACATTCATTTTTTAATGACCCGGAGTGATCAAGCTCAGGTCCACATTGAAGTGTTTGAACACTTTGGTCAACAGATTTCCGCAGGGCAAGGCCTTGCTTGAAGTGTTTCGTGTTTGCATCATCAATTTCTCAGTAAGAAAACCAAAACTTGTTGGCCTATTCTCGAATAGTGCTAACATTATTACCATTTACATGATGCTCACATAAGTTTATGACTAAAACTTGATACCACCATGGTTGAAACCATGTGGTGCAGAACCAGGCCCATTTAACCACTTAGTGTTCCTCTCATTTGAATTCTTAAAGCTTCTTCCACCAGTGAATGTTCTTTCAAATTTTCCCAAATTAAATAGATTAGTTCCCTCTGGGAACATGTTCAATTCAAAAAATTGAATACCTCCATCTCTAACACCATAGGTTCTGTTAAATAAGTGATGATCAAACTCAAGATTCTTTTCTCCAACTATCGAGGTATACCACCGGACCATAAAACCCCCTCAACAAATTTCCATAGGGCAAGGCCCTTACTTGAAGTGTTCCTTGTTTGCATCATTGATTTCTCAGCAAGAAAACCAAAGCTCATCGGCCTATTCTCCAATAGCGCTAACATCATTACCATTTGCATGATGCTCATAGAAGCTTTGTGACCAAAACTCAGAACCACCATGGTTGACACCATGTGGCACAGAATTCTACCAGGCTTATTTAACCACTTAGTATTCCTCTCGCTTGAATTCTTAAAGCTTTTTCTGCCAGTGAATGTTCTTTCAAATTTCCCCAAATCAAATACATCAATTCTCTCTGGGAACTTGTTCAATTCAAAAAATTGAATGCCTCCATCTCTAACACCACAGATTCTATTCAATAAGTGATGATCAAACTTAAGACTCATTCCTTCAACTATTGAGGTATACCACCAAACCATAAACCCCTCCCCCCCCCCTCCCTTCTCCTCTAATTTGCATAAAATTCCCACACTAGAGTAGTTTACAATTTTTCAACCATAAATAACAAGGCTTCCTACCCGAAAGACTCAAACATATTAAAAATATTTGTAAAAATTAAGAAAGACTCTGGATTAACACGGTAACCAATAATCACAGTTCGGTTTCTTGCAGCCTAATCATTGAAGTCGGATTCACTTTTAGAGTTAAGAAAATAGGTTACTTTCTTGTTCAGGAGTTGGTTCTGAAGAATCAGTCTGAGAAGTAGGAAGTTTGTGAATGACTTCCTTCCCTTTCTCTTCTGCAGTTGATTTTGTCATAGCAGCCGATTTCTTTTTCATTATTGTTGGGTTGTTCTAGGCTTTCTTTTACTGTGGTTTGGTTGATTTTGGAGACTTAACCATTGTGATCAGAAGGTAAAAGCTTGGGCTTTGGTTTTTTAGAGAGAAGATGGAGAAATTTTGAAGAAAGAAAGATAGAGCTCAAAAGAGAAAGAAGAACTTTTTGGGGTATCCTAGGAAATTTTGAAGATAGGTATAATCAAGTACACTAGGAAGTAGCTTTCATCAAAGATTTCGAAAGCTATCTTTAAAAAGCTCTAGTATTTTGAATTTCACAGGGAATATTCTGGAAACAGCCATTTTTTTAAAAAAAAAATCATACGAAGCACTGGGTTGCTTTCATTTTGGATTAAGGTTCCGTCCAAAATGTTCATTCGATTTGAGAGAAAACGAATTCTTTAAAATGAGGGTTTTGGAAAGTGAATTTTGGATTTATTCTTTCAAGTACTGCATCCAAAGTCTCCCCAAAGTCTCCCTTCAAAATCATGTTTCTTCAGAAACCTACAAAAATAGACAATCATTCTTTTCCAAAATTTTAGTCACATAATTTTTGTAATGTCCAACCCTCTTCTAAAAAAGAAGAATCTGTCTTCAGCTAGGGGTTTTGTGAATATATTTGCAAGTTGATCATTACTGGGGAATATTCTACACAAACATCACCCTTAAACACATGATCTCTAATAAAATGATGCTTAACTTGAATGTACTTAGTCCTATAATGTTGAACTAGATTTTTGGTCAAATTAATTGCACTCGTATTATCACATAGTATAGGTACGCAATCAAAATTAAGACCAAAATCAAGCAATGTGTCTTTCATCCACAAGATTTGCGCATAGCAGCTCCCTATTGTGATGCATTCAGCCTCAGTTGTGGAGAGTGATAGACAAGCTTGCTTCTTGCTATGCCATGACACTAGAGAATGTCCAAGAAATTGACAATGCCCACTAGTACTTTTCTATTCAATTTTGTAGCCTACATAATCTGCATCTGTATAGCCTATAAGATCAAAGGAGTTAGTTCGAGGATACCATAATCCCTAATCATGTGCCCAACCAAATATCTAAGGATACATTTCACAGCACATAACTGGGATTCTTTTGGACATGATTGAAATCTTGCACAAAAGCAGACCGAGAATATAATATCTGGTCGGCTAGCAGTAAGATATAATAAACTTCCAATCATACCTTTGTATTTCAATTCATCGACTTTCTTACCCTTTTCATCCTTGTCAAGCTTTAATGATATGCTCATCGACGTACTAATTTCTTTGGCTTCATTCATACCAAACCTTTTGAGCAGTTCCTTAGCGTACTTAGCTTGATTGAGAAAGATTCCATCCTTGGTTTGTTTGATTTGCAATCCGAGGAAGAAGTCGAGTTCTCACATCATGCTCATCTCGAATTCTTGCTACATAGTCTTGGCAAACGTCTTTCACAAGGATTCATTAGTAACACCAAAAATGATTTCATCAATATAAATTTGGACAATGAGAAGATCATTAGTATTTTCTAATTTAATAAATAATATAGTGTCAATCAAGCCTCTTGAAAAACCTTTTGAAAGTAAAAATGCACTAAGCCTTTCATACCAAGCTCATGGGGCTTGTTTTAAACTATAAAGAGCCTTTGAAAGTTTGAAGACATGATTTGGAAAGTGTTCATAAATAAAATCAGGAAGTTGTTCTACATATACCTCCTATTCAATAAAACCATTTAAGAAGGCATTTTTAACATCCATTTGGTAAAGCATGGAATTTTTAAAGGATGAAAAGGCAAGTAGCATTCTAATAGACTCTAATCGAGCAATGAGAGCAAATGTCACGTCATAGTCAATGCCCTATTCTTGATCGAATCCTTAAGCAGCAAGTCTAGCTTTATTTCTAATCACCATACCATGTTCATCAAATTTGTTACTAAAAACCCACTTGGTACCAACGACTGGATGATCAAGTGGTCTAGAGATGAATTTCCAAGCTTTATTTCTTTCAAATTGGTTCAGTTCTTCTTGCATAGCCAGGATCCAAAAATCATCACTTAAGGCCACATAAATATAGTTAGGTTTAATACTCGAAAGTAAACTAAAATTGTAGATAAAGTACCGTCTAGTTTGACCCCACAACTAGGATCACCAATATCTGCTCCTTTGGATGACTAATTTTGTATTTCCATTCTTATGGTAGCATTTGATCACTGTGCTCTTTAGTTTCTTGCTTGCTTTGTTCAGCTTGTTGTTCTTCTAATTCTTCTTCTTTGGCAGGAATGTCAAGCGATGTAGCTTTGTGTTGTTCACTGCATTTTTCTTTTGAGATCCCTACATCATCATCATTGTTTCTTGATGTGTATATATTAGATTCATCAAAGACAACTGTAGGAAAGTATGCCCTCAAAGACTGCATATTCTGTGTAAACATATTGGAATAAAATGTTTTTTCATTTAATTTAGTTTGTTTCTTATATTATTGCACATTTAAGGTCCAAGTATGACAAGTAATGGTCTATGTGTTGGGTCATTCTTCATAGTAAGGTATAGACTATGGGTACTTATCATACAAGTAAAACTGAGTTCTTAGTCGTTTAATAGAATTGGGCATTTCATCAAGGTAAGACTATTATGCCATAAGTTCCAATGAGGAATGGTTTACCTTGAATTAGTGAGTAGTTCACTCACATCATTGGCATCAGCGTATTTTGAATACGTAGAACTGGACCTGTAGTAGTAGTCTTTCTTAAAGTAATATAATTATAGAGACCAGATTATTATTGCTACAACGTGGACGAATATCTTCATACTTGAGTATGAGTTGATGGTTTGGCGAAGCTAGGGTTTTATACTTTGATGTATGTTGGGTGAGATTTCTTTTATGAGATCAATATCCTTGTATGTTGGGTGTATTATAGTAGTTAGTTAAGACGGACTCATGCAACAGAGTTTCTATGCTTTACTTAGTAAAGTTAAATCACCTTCTTGTGATTATCCGGGATAATCGAATGATCTTGGGCTCTAGGAACGTGACTCTAGAATATGTGCTTTTGGGTAGCTTCCAATGATGATCAAGTACATTCATGTGAGTCATGGATTATGGGACTAGAGATCTAAGATGGTAGATGTCTTTGAGGTGGGTGTTACTACATTTATCCTGTCTCATTGATGGGTGTTACATAGTGGGGTATTTTAGTCATTTCACCTGTAGGTCGGAGACATTACTTTAGCAATATTATTCTTGGAGTCAATATTTCTATATGGTGATAAATGAGAATATTTGAAATGGTAAAATGCAGCTATTTAATAGTAAGAGCATTTTTGTCATTTTAATAGCCATGAATAATATGTCTCTTAGTCCCCGAAGTAATTCAAGTTACCTTAGTGTTATTTAGACACAATCTGGGCATGATGGATAATTATTTGAAAGAAAAATAACATTAATTCTAAGAGTCCAATTAGAATTGATTAACTAGTCTTAGGTTTTGATAAGGCCTAGAAAAGATAATTAACTAATTAAGAGAATTGAGTAAGACCAAATTAATTAATTAGGCTGATATATATTGACATATATTAAGAGTCCAATTAAAATTAATTAATTACTTTTGGGTATTTAATGAAACCCAAGAAAGATAACTAATTAATTAGGAGGATTGGGCCAGTCTTAGATTGGTTCTGAAGCATAGCACCAAGCCTATTAAGGGTTAATGTTTTCAGCCATTAGGGCTTAATCAAGCCCTAAGGCTAGCTGAAAATATGTGTGCAAGAGAGGGAGAAAAAAATAATGTGGTTTCTCTAAGTTCTCTCTTTCAAGTGTGCAGTCTCGCTATTTCTCTTAGGTTAACGTTTTTTCTCTTCCTCCTCTCTAAAAGGAGAGTATCTTGATTATCCAAAAAGGGAGTTTCCACCAAGTTAACCTAAGAGCAAGGTAAAGTCACACTCTAGAAGATGAAGAGAGGTAGCTTGGAAATGCTTGATGCGTAGGAGTAGAAGATTGGCTGAAATACCGATTGAACTGCAGGAGCCTCCTTGTCCCCTTCCAACGCAAGTGCCAATGCTACCCAACCCCTTGTTGGTTAATCTGTGACCAATAAAGAAAAGTAAGTACTCCCTCCTAGATGTGGGTTGGAAAAAGAAAATTTTTTTTGATGTGTTTTCTTTGATGTTTTCTGTTTTGATCCTTCAAGTGGTATTAGAGACACGGTTTTCATCTAGGAGCATGTACTAGGGCTAAAAACTAAAAAAGGTAGTTTATTTACTATTAAAAATGAATCTTTTGTCATTTTATGTGATTCCTCATACATTGGTTTCTAGAGTTCATGTACGCCTCACGATTAGAGGTATAGGATCATGTATTCTATTGATTTTCCTATCGTTTTTCTTGGTTTTAAGTAGATTCGTTGTACACCTCATGGTTAGAGGCATAGGCGCTTGTAAAGGCATGTTTCTATGCTTGGTTTTGCATTTCTTTTAAGTTGTAAATTTTAGGGACTGAAGAACATGATTATTGAAATTGTTAAGGGGCGAAAAATGGTTGAAAAGTAGGATTTTTTCCAGAAATTGGAGAACTCCAGAACGGACCCGGCGATAGGTGGCCCAATTGGACCAGGCGCAAAGTCCAGTCTGCCCAGCCAAAGGTTTTGGAGAAATAGAGTAGACCTGGCGGTAGGAGGGCCTAATGGACCAGGCGCCAGGTCCACTCTACCCAGAGACAGATGCACGCAATTTTGTCCAAGAAAAAGGAGAGCACTGCTGAAGTTCTGTACCTCAATTTTTCATTGATGTAATCATGTTTTGAAACCATTGTATAAGGTTAATTTTCTGCAATGGTTTTATTTATCTATGGACGAATAATTTGCATGAAAATGAGTAGTAAATGATGGAACCATCTTGGGATTAAACAAGATCATCAATTCTTAAATTCATGATGTTTAATCTATTCTTTGGTCACTTAGGTATAAATGAATAGTTTGAGCATGAAAATGTTTACTTTTGTTATCATGTTTATTTCATTTTTGCTATCAAATGCTCAAGTTCTTGTGAAACCAAAAATCTCACTAGAGAGAATGGTTTTTGATAAAACGTTTTAATCTAAGAAATTTTAAAATAAAAGAGTTCATGGTTTATTCTCTTAAAGGGTTTAATCCTTGACATAGAGAATAATGTTGAACTTAAGGTTATTTAATAAATTTTGCTTGGTTAATAACTTAGAATAGTAAAATAAATTCATAATTTATTCTCTCAAAGGATTTAATACTTGACATTGAGAATAATATTAAATTTTAGTTTTTTACTAAAGTTAATGAAACCATAAGATGATAGAAAATGTTTATGGGCCTAAAACTCTATTGTCAATAAAAGATTATGTAGGAGAGGAGTTCTGACGACCCCATGGCTTTTATCACAACTCTCATTAGAGATAGTGGATTTCCGCATGTCATTCTAAGTATGACTCTCTATAGGATAGATTTCCACAAGTATCTAGAACTAATGAAAGAGTGAAATTAGAAACCTAAGGTATTTTCTAGGAATGACCGACCTATGTTGGTGGTTTTTAGCACTAGATTTCCCGTAGGTGGTGTGAATAGTGGCCATCTTATCGGCGGAACCTTTTCTAGACCATTACCTATTTAAGAAGTTTTGATTAGTGATGATTATACACTTAACTTAGAATGCTATTAATCTTCATACGAAGCTCTGTTAGTTTTTTTAAGAGCCAAACTATTTATATTATTGATAATGGTTTTAAGAGTTTTCTATTATCAAAGAAATAATATAAAGAATGTGCATTTTTATTTCTTGCAAACTAAATGAATGTTTTTTCCTAATATTTTAGAAATGTCTACTTTTAGTCCATTGTCAATCATTCTCAAGGAGAATAAGTTGACAGGCCCAAATTATGTGGACTGGAAGATGAACCTGAACATAGTACTCACTGTCGAGGAATACAAGTATGTTTTTACAAATCCCTGTCCTGAGATTGGGGAAGAATCCAGTGATTAGGAGTGAGAGGCTGAGAAGGCATGGAAGAAAGCTGATGAGATGGCTAAGTGCTATATGTTAGCTTCCATGTCTAGTGTGCTCCAATCTAAACATGAGTACATGGCCACTGTGTACAATATAGATTTGTCATTGTGTACCATGTTTGTTCACAAGAGCTGGCTCATAAGGTAGGAAGCTCTTCGGGCAATCATGAACACTAGGATAGCTGAGGGGGTATAAGTTTGAGAGCGTCTGCTTAAGATGATTGCCTACTTCGAGAAGGCCGAGATCCTAGGCACAACGATTGATCCTGAGTGCCAAATTGACACGGTTCTTGAAACTCTGCCATATTCATATTCTTAGTTTAAGTTGAACTACAACATGAACAAGTTGGATATGAATCTCATGGAGCTTATGAAAGAGCTCCAGGCGACAGAGAAAATCATGAAACCCGTATCAAAGGTTTGGTCTCTTGTTCTTCCTCTTCTTCTAGAATAAGGTAAAACCTAACAAATTCAAGAAGAGAAATGTCCAAAACAACGTAGGTGCCCAACCCAAAGCATCTGGTCAGGCCAAGCCCAATGGGAAGCCTAAAGGCAACACGATTCAGACGCTAATCCTTAATGGGCCTTTAGGTTTATTAAGATTGGAAGAATTGCTTCAGATTGAATCTTGCCTCAAAAGTAAAATGACTAAAATGATTTACCAAAAAGGCGGATAGAGCCATGGAAATACTAGCACTAGTCCATATGGATGTTTGTGGTCTGAAGACTACACCAACTAGGGAAGGCTACACGTACTTCATCACTTTCACAGATTATCATTCTCCTTTTGGTTATATTTATCTGATGAGGCATAATTCTAACTCTTTTGATAAATTCAAGGGGTTTAAGACTGAACTAGAGAATCAAACAGGTAAATTAATTAAAACTTTGTGGTTACATTGTGGTGGTGAGTACCTCCAAGGTGAGTTTAAGGATTACTTGATACATCACGATATAGTATTACAGTTAACTATGCCTAGGACACCCCAGCAGAATGGAGTAGCTGAGAGAAAAAAATAGAACTTTAATGGAAATGGTCAGAAGTATGATGAGTCATGCGTGTAACACCCTACTACCTAGGCCCAATTGAGGGAACGAGAAACAGAGGGAACATGCTCTGTACTTTAAAAAATTCCGGAGAAAAATAAAACCAAGCCTTAAAGGCCAAGCGGAAGCGTGAAGATCATACATTTGCGCTCCTTAACCCTTCTAGGTTGAGTAAGAGCGGACACTAACGACTGGAATCGCCTCGCTTTGTCCACTTGAAGAAGCTTCCGGTTGAACACCCGCTAGCCTTCTACTCTGCCTTGTTTGCATGAACGCCTAGCTTTCCAGCTCTCGAGATATTCCTCTGCCTAACCTCTAGTCGGTGAACACAACAGAGAAGAGGAATGGTCTCAAGTGTTCTTGATTCCCTTGCTATTGATTAGTCAAAGAACAAAGAATAACAACAGAGGAAAGAAGGAGTCTGAGAGAGAGAGACTCGAGAACCAAAGAGGGGACGTGAGTCTCTTATGCGTGAAGGGAATTAGGGTTTTTCTTTTTCCAAAGAGTTGTTTATAAGTTAGCCAAAATTAGGTCTCTCATTATTTGATAAACATATCCCCGGGATTTCAAAACACCCGGATGTTATCCTGAGAATCAGTTGGCCTAACCCTAAACTCCTCTTAACCGTATCTGGAAAAAACCCTAAGGTCCAAGCTATTAGGCCAGATAAATATTTATTATTTTTCTTGGACCCAAAAGGCCCAAAATAATAAACATTAATTATTTATTTTTTGGGCTTATATAAATAACTCAATAAATAATTAATGAGCCCAAATGAACCAAAATAATTAATCTTTAATTATTTATTTCTTGGGCCTATATAAATAACCCAATAAATAATTAAATATTAATTATTTCCCCTAGTTTAAGCCCAAGTTAATTTCCTAATTATTCATACTGGACCTAGGCCCTGAATAATTAATTAACCAATTAAACTAGATAATTAATTTCTCTCAACTCCTATTTTAATTAATTAATTTATTTTATTCCAATCCAATAATAAATTAGACTTCCTGAATAAAATAAAATAAAATAAAATCCTCTTCAACTGAGACCAATTCCTTAACCCAAAAGTAGTTAGGACTTACGGGCTATTCAGAGGACCAAAAAGACACATCGCCTTGGCTGCTAAAACGACCAAAATACCCCTACTATATAAATAGCTGTATTTTGCATTTTAAATATTTTCTAATATCACCATAAGAAAATATTGAGCCCAAGGGCAATGCTGCGATAGCAAAGTCTCCAACCTACAGGTGAAATGACTAAAATACTCCTCTACACATCGTCGTACATTTAGAGAGGAAGAAGTGTACTAACACCCCCTCTAAATGACATCTACCATCCTTAGGCTTCTAGTCCAATGATCCACGACTTCCTGGAGTGTTTTCGCTTTCCAAGGGAGCTACCCTAAAGCAAACATCCAAGTCATGTTTTCCAGGCCCCTGGACATTTTAGACCATTCGGACAACCACAAGGGGCGATATAGTACAGAAACTATCTTGTATAAGTCTGTCTTAAGTCACACATACCCAACATGCAAGTATATTGGCCCTACGATAGAACCTCAACTATAGCAAATCAAAGTATATGCTTCCAGCTTTGCCAGACCACCAACTTATACTCAAGTCGTAGAGTACTAGTCCACGCTGTAGCGGTAGTAGTCTAGGTTTCTATCATATAGTACTTTTAGAAACCACTACTACAGGTCCTGTTCTACGTATTCGAAATACGCTTATGTCATGAAGTGAGTGGACTACTCACTGGCTAAAGGTAAGCCATTCCCCATTTGGAATTCATAACATAATAACCTAAACATGATGAGGTTCCCAGTCTCATCAATAGCTTAAGAACAAATGTTTATGTGTTAAATAACCCGTGATCCATACCTTACTGTGAAAGACCACCATTCACATGGATCACTTATTTAAACACAATGGGTCTGTTCCATACGAAAATCGTGCACAAACAAAAAGTAAATTCACAAAAAAATTTTGAAAATAAATTCTTTTATTAAAATATTCGATTTTACATCAAAAACCTAGTCTAGGAGGGCATACAATCCAACACCAATAGGGCCAGGGATGTCGCCCAGTCCATAGGACAGGGGGTCTTTATAACTAGGTCACATAAAACAAAATAAAAGAAATACTTTAAAATTAAATTTATGACAACCCAAAAATACATGAACAAATCCAAAATAAATTGCTTGCAACAATCTCTCAAAACATCACATAAGGAAAATAACAAAGAGTCTTCAAAATCACAAGCATCAATCTAGCTAATGACCTTCATAGCTGGACTGTCTTGAAAACATGGCATAAAAGGTGGTGAGATAAAAATCTCAGTAAGCCCGTTGCTACTTTGAGTGTTCCAGGAAAACAGTTCATGTATGCAAGTTGTAAAAATTTCATAAAAGAAAGTACCGGCAAGCATTAAATAAGTGTTAAAAATAAAGAGTGGTGTTTTACTTTTCAAACCATACATGTGCACAATAAATACATCCACTCGAAGAGGTAGCCATGAGTTACCACACGTTGGGCCGCATGACCATATAACGGTCAGAATGCCACACGTTGAGCATGCTGACAAAAGGTAGGTGTACGGTCTACCGGGTGAGATACTCCTCCATCTCTATACCTAAACTTACCGGTTGTCCACTCCAGAAACACACAGTCCACATGACTGAAACTTGCTAGTTCGGATCGGCATGACCTACTGAACTGGCATCCTATCCGGGAAGGACTCACCCCTCAGAGGTGGCCACCTATTAAGAGACTTACCCTAACCCTTCAAAGATTAGTCCTAGTAGTTTACCCTTATTGAGTACCCAACGTTGATTGCTCCACATGGGAGAAAATTGATAAAACATTGCTTTATTTGGAAAAAGAAATTAAGGGTTTCTAAATTCTTGTCAAATTTGGGTTTTAGAGAGAGTTTAGTATTTGTGCAAAACTGCTTGTTTAAATTTTCAAATGATTGGCCTGACTGAAATAAAAAGGAAATGGTCCTGAATTGCCTTTACAAAATGAGTGTCCATACACATCACATTTAGCTTGCCACAATAATTTTTTGTCTTCACATAATTCCATTCAGGAGCTTACCTGATCCTATGCTTGCTTGAACTCAAAAATCCTCCAAGGCTGACCTAAACCTGTTTGGGGTAAACACAAGGCATAAGGTTATACTCGAGCTATACTTGCCTTACATAAATAATCCGTAGTTCAACTAATTACAACCATGACCTTAATGTCCTAAGCTTTAAGGCTAGATGATAAAGAATTTTATAAAACAAATTTAGCTTGATAAGTTAAAATAACTAGGGGTTCTAAAATAATTACTAATAAGTTATAGGTTCAAATCTTGAGAATTATTATTAATAAATAAACTAGTGTTTGAATATTGAATAATACTAAGTCCTAAATAATATTAATAAATGGTAATTTTTAAATAGTATTATTATAAATAAATTAATTAATTAATATTAAAAGATAATAAATCATTAGTAATGAATAAAATTAATAATAAAATTTTTATATTAAATTTTTTATTAATAGATAACAAATAAATTTTAATATAAATAATACTTATGAATATAGGTAAAAGTTTGAACTATGGTCTACAAGATCATTAATATTTTATTTATTATTAGTTATATAAAAGATCTTATTTATTATTACACACACACACACACACACACACATGTATTATTTTTAATAAAAGATATTATTTACTTGACTAATAAAATTTCAATATTTCATTTAATATTCTAATTCCAAAACTTCCTAGGAATTTCGAAATCTTTAGAGAACAAATATAGTAATTATTTTAATTAAGGTAATAAAATTTGTTACTAAAAATAACCTAGGATTAACAAGAAAATAATCATGATTTTCCTATTGCTAAACAAGATTCATGAATACATTTCCCAACATCAAACAATAAACTAGTCCATTCATGAACATAGGCTTAAATCAACATTGGCATAATCATCAATCATGGTTTCAATGGAAATAAGAACATAAAAATCCTATTCACCATAGGTGTCATAACATCTAACATGCTTTAAACATCCATAATTCTCCTAAGACATGATGAACATACATTGATTCTCAAAAAATCCATATAGCTTAATCCTGTACAACTATTCTCATGTCCTAATCCCAATCCCTTCATTCACATGCATACACTCAATCCCCCATTCATATTCTATTCTTCCTATCAACATCTATGAGACATGAATGCTGAATTAAAAAGGAGGATTAAGGAGAAATACTTAATTGATGATTACTTTGATGAAGACTTAAGAAGGTCCCCGCGATTGAAAGTCTTGAATTGTCCAAGAGAACAAAAAAAAAAAAAAAAAACAGCCATGGTTGTTGATCAACCATTTCGGCAGAGAGAGAGAGAGAGAGAGAGAACATTAGTAAGGTGCATTGAAGGTTGAATGGAAGAAGATGAACAAAGGAGTTGTTCTTGGTTACCTTGATGATGTTCTTGAGACTTCAAGAAAAAAAAAAACTGGTTTTGATCCGAATGCAATTTCTTGTTTTTGAGATTTTATGTTATAACTACCAAAAATGAACACTAGGGAGTATGTAGGAGTAAACTGGAGTATTTGAGAAGGATTGGAGGTGATTAGGGTGGGTTTTGGCTTGAAGAAATATAGTCTGTGTTTTTGATGAAAATTGAGAGAGTTTGAGAAAAATGCTACACGAAATCTGGGAGAGTGTTGGCTGAATGGTTTTGGGAGTTTAGGAGTTTCGGTTTTCAGCTTAGAAAGAAAGGGAATAATCTAATTTTTTTTTTTTTTTGAAATTCAAATGGAGGGAATTGAGGAGTTGTTTGAGGTATAGGATATGTTATGGTGTTTGATTGACTGGATTAGTTTGTTTTGCTGAAATGAATGAAGATTGATAAGGCTTTAAGGCTGGCCAAAATTCAGAGCTTGATGGCAGAGGAATTTCAGGTTGTGTAGCTTAATACAAGGGTGTTTTCAGGGAGCAAAATTCTGGGAATTTTTGAAGTTCAAATGTAGTTTGAATGCAGTGATCTTAGGAGATATTTGAGGTGTGGTTATAAAGTCCAAGTGTTAAAGGTAAGTGGAGAGGTTAATGGTGTTTAGTTCATGGCTGTACAAGGTTCATTTTACAGAGGTTTGAGGGTGGTTTTTCAGCTAAGGCTTTGAGAAACAAAATTGGAATTTTTCTGGTTTCAAGGGGTTCTAAGGTTCGAATGGTTTACTGAATTTTTTGTGCAGTATTTCTGCAATTCTTCAGCTCAGTTTGTAGGGAATTTTGAGAGGTGTTTGAGGGTTTTTTAAGGCAGGTTTCCAGCCTTCTTTCTGGAGAAAAAGCAGAGGAGTTACGCTGGATTGAAGGCAGGAAAAACAGCTCCATTTTCTAGTTGCTGTGCAATGAAACTGCCCAGAATTTTTTTCTGGTTTTGAGCAGTTTTGTGCAGTCTGAATTTGCATTGAAATTTCAGTCTTCAAGCTATATGAATTGGTCATTTCTCAGGCAGCAAATGAGCAAGGAACTTGGCTGAGTTTTTTGGATGCTAGGTTGCTCAAAAATCTAGAAAATTTCCAAGTTTCCTTCATCAAGAACATGAACACTATGGAGATGAGTTTAAAGGTTCAACCATGGTGATTGATTTCCCTTGGGAACCCTTCCTAACTCCTCTCCTATTTTCAGTCAATCCTCCACCTTCCAAGATCAATTTTTGAAATTCAAAGCCAAGAAATCCTCACAGAATTTTCTGGAATTAAAAGATGAATTTTGAACAATTTTAATTTGTGAAGATATTTGGACAAGCTAGAGGTAATAAAAGGACAAGAATTCCTCTAGAATTCTTTTTAGGACATGATGATAGGATTAAGACATTCTCTTCCTGTCTCCCCTAGGACAACATTCCTATCTTAAAGGAATGTAAGAAAACAAAAATTTAAACTTAACTAAGATAATCATGAATGAAACTTAAGTGATGGCATTTGAACTCATGACCTTAGAGATTAATTCACAAAGCTCTAACTACTTAACCACACTAACTCTTGTTCTTATTTTTTCACCTAAATATTCTTCTTATTTAATCCTCAAGCTATCTTCCTATTTTGTCCTCAAGCAAAATTACCATTTTACCATTCCTACTCAATAAGCATAACTAAGCCTTTTAACCTACAACCCATAATTCTAAAGCACATAAAATCATTCAAAAATATATATATTCATGCAAAATAATATGATATGAATCCCGACCATCTTACTCTAGGGTTGGCTTTAGGTGGGGTTTCACATGCGTCTCTTCATATTTCTTTTTGGGGTTATGCCTTGGAACAATGGCATATGTTTTCAACTTGGTGCCTTTGAAATCAGTACCTAGGATAATCTATGAAATGTAGATTGGATGAAAGCCCAATTTGAACCATCTCAAGATATGGTGTTGTCCAGCTTATGTGTTGACAAAATAAAGTAAGCTAAAACAAATATCAAAGTTATACTACTTCGTTGGGTATCCAAAAAGACCGAGAGGTGGATATTTCTATCATCCTCAAGAGCATAAGGTATTTGTTAGTGCTAATGTTAGATACTTAGAGGATGAACAAGTTATATCCACCACGGGGTTTAAGTAGAATAGAGTTTGAAGAGAAGTTGGTCACTAATTCAACTTCAAATACTTTTAACACCTCGATCGAGGAACCAAGAGAAACACTACTCGATGTTCCTATACAAACTGAGCCTCGTCGTAGTAGGAGGATCACAAGAGTTCCAGAAAGGTGGACCAGAGAGATCTATGATCTAGTCTCTGATCATCAGGAACAAGATCCCACTAGATATGAAGAGGTCATTGTTGATGCTGATTTAAATGGCAGCTAGCTATGAATGTTGAGATTAAGTCCATGTATCTCAATTACGTCTGGGATCTTATCACTGCATCTGATGGGATAAAATCCATTGGGTGTAAGTGGGTATACAAGAGGAAGAGTGGTGTGGATGGAAAGGTTGAAACCTATAAAGCAAGGTTAGTTACTAAAAGTTATACTAAAAAAGAAGAGATCGATTATGAGAAAACCTTTTTACCAGTAGTCATGCTTAAGTCTATCCGAATTCTCTTAGCCATCGCATGCCACTATGACTATGAGATATGGCAGATGGAGTCAAGACAGTGGCTATCTTATTTAAGACATCTATATATCTCAGCCAGAAGATTTTGTTACTAGAGGTCGAGAACAATTGGTCTGTAAGCTTAAGAAATCCATCTATGGACTTAATTAAGCGTCACGAGCATAGAACATATGTTTTGATGAAACCGTGAATGCTTATGGCTTCATTCAAAATGTGGTGAATCATGTGTGTATAGGAAATCAGACAATGACAAAGTGATTTTCTTAGTACTTTATATAGATAACATTCTATTCATTTGAAATGATGTAGGGATATTATCATTAGTTAAGGTTTGGTTATCTATTCAATTTAACATGAAAAGACATGGGAGAAGCTAGCTACATTCTAAGTATTAAGCTTCTTATAGATAGGAAGCAGAGAATGTTAAGCTTATCCTAGGTTGCTTATATTGATAAGATACTAGTCAAGTACAGTATGGATTAATGTAAAGGGGGCTATCTTTCCCTTTAGACATGGATTATCCTTATTTTCCAAACAGTGTCCTCATACATTGGAAGACAAACAGAAAATAAGCAGGATCCCTTATGCTTAGTAAAATGTAGTTCTACTCCATCCCAACCCAAATAATATGCACAATTCTTGTTTAAATAGGAATGGGTCTATGAATGCATTAACGGAATAACCTTGGATAGTAAATGTACCTTCCACCACGGCCGCATCAGCTCCAACCTCCTCTTGGTTGAGAGCAAAAACTTTTTCTTTCACCTGAGGCTTCTACACTACACTCCTGGATGCTCTCGTGGCATTAGCTCGATTGGCCCCCGAGATTTGAGCCAAATTTCCTTGCCCGACTCGGAGAAGTTTAGGGCAGGTGTTATGTAGATGGTTCGGGTCTCCGCAGTGTTAACATTTTCGTTCACCTCCTCTGGACCAACAATTTTTCTCTGTGTGGCCCTTTTTTCCATATTGTCGACATAACGGAAGATTTTACGTAGGACCAACCGGTGCTGTCCAAGGCATCTACTACCTTGACAAATTTTCAAACTGTCTTATTTAACTTGTAGTTTTGGAAATTATGTTTTGAGAATTTGATCCTACTAAGGTTGGAGTTAATGGACAGGTTCTTCTTGTTGAAGAGTATCAACAAAAAGTTGAAGAGTCCGTCGCAAATGGCATTACTTCCTTAACTGTTAAACTAGAAGATGAAGGGTGGATGCTTATGACAAGAAGAAAAAATCATACAAAAGCCTCAAAATATGGAAGCACAAAAGCCAAGCCTACTGTGAAACCCCACCTAAAGCCAACCCTAGAGTAAGGGGGTCGGGATGCATATCATATTATCTTGCATGAATATATATATTTTTGAATAATTTTTTGTGCTTTAGAATTGTGGTTTATAGGTTAAAAGGCTTAGTTATGCTTATTGAGTCGGAAGGGTAAAATGGTATTTTTGCTTGAGGTCAAAATAGGAAGATAGCTTGAGGATTAAATAAGAGGAATATGTGGGTGAGAAAATAAGAACAAGAATTAGTGTGATTAAGTGGTTAGAGCTTGGTGAATTAATTTCTAAGGTCATGAGTTCAAATCCCATCATTTAAGTTTTTATCATGATTATCTTGATTAAGTTTGAATTTTGTTTTCTTGCATTCCATAAAAATAGGAATGTTGTCTTAGGGAAGACATGAAGAGAATGTCTTGATTGTATAAGCATGTCCTAAAAAGAATTCTAGATGAATTCTTGTCCTTTTTATTACCTCTAGCTTTGTCCTAACATTTTCATAATTTAAATAAACCAAAAACCATTAAATCTCTTCTTTTAAATTTCAAAAATTCTGTGATAATTCTTCAGCCTTGAATTTCAAAGATCATTCTTGAAGGATAGAGGATTGGCCGAAAATAGGAGAGAAGTTAGGAAGGATTCCCAAGAGAAATAAATCACCATGGTAGAACCTTCAATCCTACCTTCATGTTGTTCATGGTTTTAATGAAGAAAAATCTGGAAAAATTCCAGCATTCTTGACAGTCCAGCTTTCAAAAAATTCAGCCAGTAATCCTAACCATTTGCTGCCAGAAAAATGGTCATTTCATGTGGCTTGAAGACTGAAAATTCTTTGCAAAATTCGGACTGCACAAACTGCACAAACCAGAAAAAAATTCTGGGCAGTTTCGCAACTCTCAACCAGAAAATGAAGCTGTTTTATTCCACCTTCAAGCCAGCAAACTTCTCTGATTTTCCTCCATAAAGGAAGCTGGAAGACCACCCTTAAAAGACCCTCAAACACTCCAAGAAAACCAGCTGCAAATTGGGCTGAAGAAATGCAAAAAATTCTGCATCAAAAAGCTTTTCCATTTGAAACTTGAACAAGTTGAAACCAAGAAAAAAAATTCCAGTTTTGTCTCCCTAGGCCTAGACTGAAAAACACCTTCAAACCTCTGCAAATTGGACCTTGTTCAGACATGGACTGAACACCATTAACCTCCACACTTACCTTGAGTACTTGGACTCCATAATCATACCTCAAAAACCTCATAAGATCACTCTATCCAAAACTCATTTGAACTTCAAAAAAAATCTAGAATTCTTGCTTCATTAAATCAATTTTGTATCAAGCTAACAAACAAGAATTTTCTCTGCCATTGTAAACTGAATTTCGGCCAGCCTTAGAGCTATATTAACCTTCATTCATTTCAGCAAAACCAAGCAGTCCAGCCGACACCATTGAAGAGCAAGGAAACCTCTCTCAACCAAACACCATTAACATATCCTATACCTCAAACCACTCCTCAAATCACTCCATTTGAATTTCAAACAATCAGATTTTTCTCTCCCTCTCTAAGCTGAAAACCGAAACCCCTGAATTTCCTAAACCAATCGGCCAGCACTCTCCAGAAATTCATCCAGCAGTTTCCCTTGAAGTCTCAAGAACATCATCAAGGTAACCAAGAACAATTCTTTTGTTCATCTTCTTCTCTTCAATATTTAACATACCATGCTAATGCTCTCTCTCTCTCTCTCTCTCTCTCTCTCTCTCTCTCTCTCTCTCTCTCTCTCTCTCTCTCTATATCTATCTCTCCCTCTCTCTCTCAGCCGAAATGGTTGTGACAACCATGGCTATTTGTTCTCCTCCTCTCTTGGACAATTCAAGACTCTCAAGCGTGGACCTTCTTAAATCTTCATCGAAGTGTTCATCAATCAAGTATTTCTCCTTAAACCTTCTTTTTAATTCAGCATTCATGTCTCTTAGATATTGATAGGAAGAATAAAATATGAATGGGGGATTGAGTATATGCATGTGAATAAAGGGGTTGGGATAGGACATGAGAATGATTGATCATGTTTAAGCATGCTAGATGTTATGTCACCTTTGGTGAATAGGATTTTTTATGTTCTTATCTCCATTGAAGCCATGATCATGATTGTTTGGTCATGTGATAGCAAGTGTTGATTTAAGCATATGTTCATAAATGGATTAGTTTTTTGTTTGATGTTGAGGAATATGTTCATGATTCTTGTTAGTAATAGGAAAATCATGATTATGTTCTTGATGATCCTAGGCTATTTTAATTAGTAAATTTTATTACCTTAATTAAAATTATTACTATATTTTTCTCTAAGGATTTCGGAATTGCTAGGAAGTTTTGGAAATGGGATGTTACATGAAATATTGACATTTTACTAGTTAAATAAATGATATTTTTCCTTAGAAATAATATATGCATAGGCATAATATTAAATAAGATCTTTTATATAAATAATAATAATGACCTTGTAGACCATAGTTCAAACTTTTTCTTATATTCATAAATATTATTTATATTAAAATTTGTTTTTATTTATTAAACAAAAATTTAATATAATTCATTTATTATTAATTTTATTTATTACTAATTATTTATTATCTATTAAAAATTATTTGTAATTTATTATTTATTTATAATAAAGCTATTTTTAAATTACCATTTATTAATATTTAGGGCTTGGTATTATTCAATATTCAAACCTTAGCTATTAATAATAACACTCAAGAATTATTATTTGAGTCTATAATTTATTAGCAATTATTTTAGAACCCCTAGTCATTTTAACTTATCAAACTAGACTTGTTTTATAAAATTCTTTATTAGCTAGCCTTAAAGCTTAGGACATTAGGGTCGTGATTGTAATAAGTTGAACTAGGATTATTTGTGTAAGTGAATTTAGCTTGAGTGTAACCTTATATTTTGTGTTTACCCTAGGCGGGGTTAGGTCAGCCTTGGAAGACTTTTGAATTTGAGCAAGCAAAGAATCAGGTAAGCTCCTGCATGGAATTTGGTGAAGACCAAAAATTACCGTGGCAAGCTAAACGCGATGTGTATGGAAATTCATGTTGTAAAGGCAATTAAGGACTATTTTTCCTATTTATTTCAGTCAAGCAAATCATTTGAAAATCAAACAAGCAGTTTTACACAAAATGCTAAACTTTTTCTAAAACCCAACTTTGACAAGAATTTTAGAACCCTTAATTGCTATTTCCAAATAAAGCAATGTATGATCTATTTTCTCTCAAGTGGGACAATCAACGTTGAGTACTCAATAAGGGTAGACTACAAGGACTAGTCTTTGAAGGGTTAGGGTAAGTCTCTCAGTAGGTGGCCACCTCTGAGGGGTGAGTCCTTCCTGGATAGGATGCCAGTCCGGTAGGTCATGCCGGTCCAAGCTAGCAAGTTTCAGTCTTGTGGACTGTGTGTTTCTGAAGTGGACAACCGGTAAGTTTGGGTGTAGAGATGGAGGAGTATCTCACCCGGTAGGCCGTACACCTACCTTTTGTCAGCTTGCACAAAGTGTGGCATTCTGACCGTTGCTTAGTCATGGGGCCCAACATGTGGTAACCCATGGCTACCCATTTGAGTGGTTGTATTTATTGTGCATGTGTGGATTAAAAAGCAAAACACCACTCCTTATTTTCAATACTTATTTAGTGCTTGCCAGCACTTTCTCTTATGAAACTGTTACAATTTGCATACATGAATTATTTTACCCGAAACACTCAAAGCACACACGGGCTTACTGAGATTTTTATCTCATCACCTTTTATACCATGTTTTCAGGTTGATCCGGCTGTGGAGGTCAATAGCTAGACTTGTTGCCTATGTTTTGAAGACTTTATGTTGTTTTCTTTATGGATGTTTTGAGAGAGTGTAGCAAACAATTTATTTTGGATTTGTTCTTGTATTTATCTTTTGGGTTGTAATAAGTTTAATTAAAGTATTTATTTTATTTTATTATATGTGACCTAGTTATAAAGACCCCTTGTCCATTGGACAGGGTGACATCCCCGGCCTTGTTGGGCCTAGGTAGTGGGGTGTTACACCTACACCAACAGTAAATGTTTCCTTGTGGAAGAAATTTACAATGCCTATCATATTAAAAGACTTTATACCAAAAGAACTTCCTATGAGACTCAACATTGTCTAGTGCTCTACTATACATGATCAGAAAAATGAAAAAGACAACGATGAGTGCATAAAAGAAGAGGGAGAAAATTAATTCTTCAGCAAATCTTTGAAGTTGCATGGTTGAGATCACATTCACTAATGATGAGTTATTACTTGGTTTAATGCCTCACAATAAACCACTATTTGTAACCGGTTACATGTAAGACTGCAAAGTGAATAGAATACTACTAGATGGAGGATCAGTAATGAACATATTACCTTTGTGAACATTGAGAGAGTTGGGCATTCTATGGATGAATTATTCCAAAGCCACCTTATAATACAGGAATTGAATTAAGGGAGGCAACGAGCAAGTGGTACTATTCAACTTGACATATTAATTTAAATATATGCCTTCAATTGCTATTTTCCATGTCATTGATACCAAAACCTCCTACAACATTCTATTGGGATAACCATAGTTCTATGATATTAGTGTGGTGCTATCAACTCTACATCAATGTTTTAAATAGCATTGAAATGGTATGGTGATGAAAATAGATACTGATGACAAACTTTTTGCTAAAGCTAAAGCACATATTGTTGATGCCAAGTATTATATTCGAAAAGATGATGAATCAACTAAGATCGATTCATTAATGGGAAAGGTAGATAACAAGGTTACAATCTCTAAAACTACAGCATGTGTGGAAGACTCTAATAAGTAACCTACACGGTTCATCTTGCCCATTACAAAGGTGGACTCTATTAAATTGCCAAAGCCTTCTCTAAAAAGATTTGTCCAGCCCAAAAAGGAAATAAAGATAGAGTATGGTGTATTACTAAGGATTCTAATCCAATTTACATAACGATAGGTATAAAAGCCACAGTTAATGAGCTAGTAGATGAAGTAAATTTTCATTCTACTAAGGATTGTAATCTAATTTACATAAATTCACTTCTATCGCCTGAAGAAGAAATTGCTTATATCAACCTTGGTTTGGATCCAATGATTTTTGTCCACTATTTAGCTGTAAAATATGGAGTGGCACTAATAAAATAGCCTCATAGCATTTTTGACCTGAGTTGGTTTTGTTAATTGAAGTAGAAGTGACCAATCTTATTGATGCTAAAGTTTTTCGAGAAATCAAGTATCTAACTTGAGTTACAAATATTGTCCTTATAAGAAAAAAATGAATAAATTTGAAGTTGTGTTAATTTTAGGAATTTAAATGATATATATATATATATATATATATATATATTATATCCAAAAGATGATTTTCTGTTACCTATACCTAAACTAATGGTAGACACAATCGCTACCGACGAAACTTTATCTTTTATGGATGGATCTTCTGGTTACAATCAAATTAGGATGGTGCTAGAAGATCAGGATCAATAAGAATTATTGATTCATGAAATGATTTATTTATGCAAATGATATTTTGTCAAATATTTATATATGATCCTTGATTAGGAAATTATTATATTGGGATTACATTGCTCTATTGTGAAGCAAATAGGGAATTATTGATTATGGAATGTTTGAATAGGCTATATTTCTTGGGAAATTGCATGTACAAGATATGTAGAGTATAAAAACTTGCATTAATTTTGCTAAACATATAGAATTGTGACTTCTTATGCATAAATGAATTGCGAAATACAAAGCATGTTTTGAAAACATTAGTTTCATTTATCATGAAATCTCATTGTGGTATATATGAATTATGTATTAATGAAATATTTGAACATTTATGAAATCTTGGAACACTTATGAAATCTTTTGACGAGTAAAATATGTTGTTGCGGTTTTGATTCTATGAAGTATGTCATTTAAACTTGGGTGTATTTTTGTATATTAAATATTTTTATGAATGTATATGAAATCTTTTAAAGATATTGAGATTGTTTTTAAAGGTGCATTGCATTGATCTATCCATGAGGCTTTATGCTATGTTTGTGATTCTTGAGTACTCAAATGGATTTTGCACTTATACTAACTTGCGTAGGTTTGAGAACACTATCCGATAGGTGGCCATATCTAAACTGTGGTCCTTTTATTGTTAGTATTTAATTTTTAGTCATCCTTAACTATCAACACATTTTCTAGTGGGAAAAATAGAGGGTGGACATGGGGCATCCAAACCGTAGGGCTAACCACGACGATGGTAATTGTATAATTAATTGTGGTGTACACACTCGGTTGATCATATATTTATTATTATGTTCATATGATTGGAATCTAGAATGTTGATATTTTCAATTGGAAGAAGATCCTTCGAGGTATTATTATTGATGGGATGAGACCATGTCGATTGATGATGTGAGATCAGAATGTGTAATTTTTATATTGATATTCAAAGTGTGGATTTCAAGTTATGTGTTATAAGTTTGCTCGTAAGTGATGATCATGATGGTAAAACTCAATATGGGTAATGGTTTAATGCAAACAACTATGTTGATGATATTATTATTGATGGGACGAGATCATGTCGATTGTTTAAGTGAGATCACAATGTGTAATTTTAAATTTGCTATTCAAAGCGTGGGTTTCAAGATATGTATTATATGTTTGCTCATAAGTGAAGATCATGATGGTAAAACTTAATATGGGTCACGGTTAAATGCAGACAAACTATGTATATATACACAAACACATAAATACACGTATATAGTTCATTAAAATTCTCCCATGGATTATCTTGTGTATTGTTTATTGGAAACACGATATACTACTGCTCTATATATATTTTAGTAAACTTATCATGCATCACGAAAATTATTTTAATTGAAATTTTCACAAGTCATACACAAGACTTACTAAGATTGTATCTCACACTTTTTAATTCATGTTTTACAGGAAATTACACTTTGAAGCAAGTTTGTAGGAGTTTTATGGACTTTATATTGGCTTTAATATTTTGTACCTCTGATTTTATCTTTACCCTATGGATGATTTGTAAGGATGATGTAATTGGAGCATTTGAGATTTTTTTTTTATATATATTTATTTGGGATTTGATGCATTATTCATAGAGCCTTATAAGGTTTAATTCAGTTTTTCCCTGAACCTTAGGGAAGACTATCCTTTTATAATTAGAATCAATTTTGGATAGATTCTGGATTATTATACTAACTGAATTTGTGTCTTGTGTAGGATAGTTCACATGAAATAGATAGCCAGCAAGACTATGAACACACCGAAACCAACAATGACCCTATAACATCGAACTTATATTCGACTTCGCGGAATTTAGGACTGCACCGCCATGTCTTTGAGACCCATAATTTTGAGGGTTCGATGAACTTCAAGCCTGAGCTCGAGGTAGAAATGGAGGTGATACTTGCACTTGATAGTGATGGCCTAGGAGATCTAGACTTTGATGATTTGAAAGCTAGTAGCTAGGAGATCTCATTATTGTCAGAGATTCAGATGATGATGAGTGAGCTATAGGTAAATTTAGGAATTTTGAGAAATGTTTGTGTATTTCCATTTCCATTATTATGTTTACTTCCCATATTTCTTTTGAATCAATGTTGATAAACATCTTTGGGATGTCTTGTTTTATCGTGATTATATATAAATAAAATGTGCATTTTGTTAGTATCTTTAAAATGTCTTCTATGTCTATGTTTTGTGATTACTTGATATATACTCGATGGACATGTTTCATGCATTCCTATCTAAGGATAAATAGATGTAGTAGTAATATAATCATATTTGTGAAACAAAGATGCAGCCTAAGACCCTATTTTGTGGCACACGTTAATGGAGCTTCCATCGTAGAGCACCCAACTCATGGACCTTCTCCAATGGTGAACCCACCACTAAGTGAATACGAAGAGGAAGCTGTAGAGGTTGAAGGGACTAAAAAAGTCTTGGTAAACCAAATCATTGGAAACATAACAAAGATACAATAGAACCAGTCAGATAGGAAAGGACCTTATGCTGAAGATGAAGTGTTGGAACGCTTCTTGAGGTTTTAACCTCCGTTGTTTATGGGTGAAGCATAGCAAGATCATAAAACTGAAGCATGGATTGAAAATTTGTAAGAGATTTTTTGAACTCTGCAATGTTTGGAAGAAGGAATGGTGAAATTTGTTGATTTTCGCCTTAGAAGACCAGCATATTACTAGTCAACTAAGCAAAATACATCCCATAATAGGGGATGGAGAAATGTGAGGATGAATTTCAAAATCTAAAGTAAGGAAACATGATCGTGGCTCAATATATTGCTCAGTTTAATCGGTTGTCTAAGTATTACCGCTATTTAGTAGATATGAAGTAGAACCGAACTTGGTAGTTTGTGAAGAGACTGAGACTGAAGTTGAAAAGAGCACTTGCTCCATTCCTACCAAGTACTTATTCTTTTGTTGCAGATGCTACAATGAGGATTGAAACTGAAGATAGAAATTGATTTGCAAATAAAGCTACAACTCCTGTTAAGAAATTTTCAATGAACAGGCCAGTTGGACACCAATAGAGTAACAAAGAAAAGCAAGCATGCACCAACCTTACGAATAATATTCCAAAAGAGATAAGCTATCATGCTTGTGGGAAGAAATGCCGCATAAAGAAGAACTGTTGAAGTAAGAGGAATAAACTGAAGTGCTTTAAGTATGGTGATCCGAATCATTTAAGAAACGTATGTTCTAAGCTAAATTAATTTGCTCCAAGGAATGCTAATCTGCCTATGAATTGAGCTAATGAAAGAAATGGGGTGAATTGTCTGAGGCCTTAATTCAAGACAAATGTGTTTGCACTGAAACTTTAGAGTTGGGAGCCAACCTTGCAATTGTTGAAGGTATGTGTATTGTCCAAGATTGTAATGCAAATGTCTTGATTAATCCCAGTTATACTCATTCCCATATAAATAAAGATTTTGCATGTCATTTGGGAAGGGATGGGATAGAACTGCCCAATACCTTGTAGGTTAGCACAACCTTAGAGAACATAATTAAGGTCGAGAAAGATGTGCCCGGTTGTGTGATCAAAGTAGGAAGGGAGACTATGGTGGAAGACTTGATTGTGATGCCATTTGATGATTAGGACCTTATCATTGGGATAGATTGGTTGGTTATCTAAGCATCATGCTCGGGTGAATTGTAGGAAAAATATAGTTCAATTTGTTAGACCCAGGAAGGATATGTTGGAGTTTATGGGTAACTAGGTGAAGAAGTTGAAGTATGTGATTTCGAGGACAAAAACCCACAAACTTCTTAGGCAAGGATGTCAAGGATATCTAGAATACCTGTTTAACAAGCCAAAGGACCAATGGACGATAGAGAGTACGACTGTGGTGAAGGATTATCTGGATATTTTTCCTGAGGAATTAACAATGTTGCATTCTCTAAGAGATTTGGAACTTACCATCGAATTGGTGCAAAGAGCCGAGCTAATTTCCAAGACTCTTTATCAACTAGTGTTGTTGAAGGTTAAGGAATTAAAGGAGCAACTACAAGAACTCCTAAGTTAAGGTTTTATCTAACCAAGCCCCTTACCATAGGGAGTACCGGTACTATTTGTGAAGAAGAAAGATGGAACATTGCGATTGTACATAGAATATCGTGGGTTGAGTAATTTGACAATTAAGAACAAGTAACTTATTCCGTTGATTGATGAATTTCTTGATCAACTCCAACGATCAAGTTGTCTCCCCAAGTTAGATTTACGATAGGGATACTAGCAAGTGTGAATCCACGAAGAGAATATAGCGAAGGCTGTATTTAATATGCGGTATAGTCACTATGAGTTTGTAGTGATGTCGTTTAGGTTAACAAATGCACCGTCGACTTTCTTGGATTTGATGCATTACATTGTTTTTAAAATCGTATTTAAGTAAATTTATTGTGATCTTCATCGATGATATTTTGATATATTCTAAAAGTCTGGAAGAGCATGCAAAATATTTAAAGTTGGTGCTAGAGAAGTTCAGGGAGCATCAACTTTATGCTAAATTTAGCAAGTGTAAGTTTTATTACTAGTTTTATTTATTATTAATACTACTCATTATTTATTAATTGTTAATAAATAGTTAAATTTTATTATTTATTTATTATTTATAACACCTATTTATTTTAACTTATCAAACAAATTTTATTTTATAAAATATTTTATCAACTAGTGTTAAAACTTAAGGTATTGTTGTCAAAGCTAGGTGTTGTTGTAACTAGCTAAACCTAAGAGCTATTTATTTAAGACAAGTATTAACTGTATGTTGGACTTATACTTTGTATTTACCCCAGGTGGGGTTAAGTTGCCTTGAATTACCTAGGAAGGCTATCGTAACCAAAAAAAGCAAAAGATTAGGTAAGTTCCTGCATTTCGTTATTTGAAAATCAAAGTTACCTTGGCAAGTCAATAGTAATGTATATGAGAATTTATGTTGTCAATGCAATTATGGACAATTTTCCTTTTCTTTTTAGTCAAATAAACCATTTTAAAAAGTTGAACAAACAATTTTTGTAATACCCCGCCCAAAACCACCTTTGACTATGGGGAAAAAAAAGTCATGCATTGCATAACATTTCGCATTTCACGTGTTATCTTAAAAATTATTCTTGCATGGGTGCATGTGATTTTCAAAGTTGCTTTTGCATTTGATTTATTTGGTGTGAAATAATTGTGTTGTTTAAGAGTTGGTTAAGTGAAGTTTAGTCGAGGAGATGGAAGGATGAGAATTAGGGTGGAAAGAATTTCTTAGAGAAATATTAGCATTGGAGTTGGTTTGGAATAGCGGGGAGGTTGGTGATTTCCTTCGGTGACCCGAGTTCCAATCGTACCTCTTGCGAATCTTAGTTTTCTTTTTGAAAATTCTTTTCCCTAGACTTCTACATGTCTTGGCCGGATAAGACCTAGCCATCCTAGTGAATTTTCAGCGCCATCATTCTAAGGAAATAAGTCTCTATATTTATTTCCTAAATTCAAGGATCTTTGATGTGAATAAAGGTTACTGTTATTTTCAGCTTTTGTTCCCTTTGATTTTCGAAAAAAAAATCCCTAGCTGAATAACTAAATTCCAACTTGATTTTAACTTACTAGATTTTGTAATGGATAGTTGGAATTAAAGTGTTATTTTTCTAGTTGGATACCTTGTGGATTTTGAACCTAGAACCTTAGCTAACAATCTGGAAAATTTTCCAGCTAGGTACCGCCACTTTTTGAGAGAGTTTTAGCCAAACCCAAACTTGTCCAATACTAGGAAATCTTATCCAAAATCCTTTAGCAAATCAGATTTTATTTCAATCCTACTTCAACTAGGTTTTGCTTCCTTTTTCTAGCAGAAGTTCGGTAGCCTTGTGCAAGCACAAGCTGTCCGAAATTCTAGAACTCCTAAGTGCAGTCCAACTCTTCAAATCCTAACTCAAAACATCTAGAACACTCCTCATCAATTCAGACTACCTTAGCCACACAAAACCAGATTTTACTCACCAAAATTCCAAAAATTCGGCCAGTTTCGGAACCATAATTTCGGCTAGCCTTGCACAGGAAATTTTGGCCAGCATGCACTCCAACTCAAACGAAAATTCTACACACCAAAACCTACCAAAATCCTCAACCGATTAAGCCAATTTTCAGCGCCTAAAACCCTCGCCTTTCTCTGTAAATAACGGTAGAACAATAGCTAAAACAATCCAGAATTTATCCCCTCTGGTTCAGTGATTTTCTCACAACACATGAGCCATTCTTGCACAAAATTTTAGTTCTCAAAACCTACTCAAACTCTTCCTTGTTTTGGCCAAAAACTCTGAACGCACACAGCCCTTTTCTTGAGCAATATTTTGGCCAGCATAAGGTAGCAATTGCAGAATATTTTCTCCTCATAAACCCTCCCAAATTCGGCAGCAACAAGGTGCACAGCAAGCTGCAATTTTCAGCCTTGCTATCCACGAAACCTAAAGCCATTAGGAGTCTTTCTTAACACCACCATCTAACCCTAAACCAATCTTCTCTAACCCTAAATCACAACAGCCGACTACCCTCTCCATTCTACATGAAAATTCCACCAAAAATCTCCCTGCAATTTTCGAAAATCACAAGAATAATTCCTAGCAAGAAACCGATCACACTCTAAGGTAAGCAAAAACCATCTTAACCTCTTGATTCCTTTCTTCCATCAATTCTTCTCCTTTTCTTCCCTTGAATCACGCCACCTAAAGGTTGATTTCATCCCTTTTACCTGCTTTCGGTCAAAAGGAAGGAAAGAAGGCAGCTTTTCTTTTGTACTCGAACGAACTCGGGACGAACACCATAGGAGCATCAAGATCTCGTTAACTCGGTTGTCACAAGGTAAGGGAATCCTTACCCTTGATGTCGAAATTATGGTTTAATATGGTTAATGATGTCCATTAGCATGATGAATGGGTATTTTGAATCGAGTAATTAATTAAGCATATTCGATGCATAGCAATGCCATATTTTACTGTGGTAATGATAGATATGAGTTGTGATGGTCAAGTCAAGCATTTTTGATATAATATTCATGTCTTTCATGAATTTATGGTCATAGAATATGAACTTTGGGGATTGGTTAATTTATTGGGAATTAGATAGTGGATTGTGAATTGTTATGGGAATAAATGAGTTTAGAGCATTTTCGAATCGATTGAGACCTTGATCATGATATTATATGGTTTTAGATCAGGAAGATATTTGAGGAAAGCAAGCTATGATTTTATCTCATTTGTCTGAGGCATATCAAGTAAGTCCTGGCATAAACTCTTTTGTTAAATGTTGTGATGGCAAGTCTATGTTGTAAAGCTTTGTGAAGCTATTGTTAAACTATGTTCGCTTGGGTTATAAACGTGGATATTTATTCTTTAAACGGTTTTGTCAAACTAACGATTTTATCAAGTAAACTATTCTTTCTTCTATATTTTTAGAAAACTCTTCTAAAGAAAATCATGTTGCACACAGCCAAGGTATGGAAATATTTTGAATCTAGAATTGACGGATATGCTCGTTGAGTACTCAATCAGGTTAGGCTAACAATACTAGTCTTGGAAGGCTAGAGTAAGTCTTCTGGCAGGTGGCCACCTCCAGAAGATAAGCTTTGCTTGAAAAGGCGACAATATTGGTTGGTTAGACTGGTCCGAGCTAGCATTTGTACCTAGTAAGGTATTATTTATTTTCCCGGCATGGACACCCGGATGGTTTTGTTGGATGTCGAAAAGGAGGAGTATCTCACCTGGTGAGCTGTACACTCACCCTGATCAGAACGCCCAACGTGTGGTAATCTGGTCCCGGTAAGGTGCACAAAGTGTAGTGCCTTGTCCTCATGGAGCCATACATGTGGTAATATGACTGTTTATACGAGTGGATTATTTGTTTTGTATAAAGTGTGATTATGAGAAAAACCCACTCATTGCAAAAAGAAAATATTTATGACTTGCCAAATATTTCTGCAAATGTTTTCCACTATGCATACGCGAACTATTTAAAACACCATGTACACACACAGGACTTACTGAGATTTCATCTCACACTATTTTATATCATGTTTTCAGGAGATAGATTGTGCTGAGCCAGTGGGGCATGTGATAGTTGAAGCTTTTGTTATTTTTTTCCCATTTTGTTCTAGGAGCCAGTTGTTGTTTAAACTTCTGAACGATATTTGTTTTATTATGTATTGCTCCAATTTGAGCCGGATGTAATAAGAGCTTTTCCCTCTATTTATCTAAGTTAATTCTTTTGGGATTGCCTTTATATTTTATACCTCATTTTAAAGACCCCTTGTCTTATGGGACGGGGCAACATCCCCGCCCTTGTAGGGTACGTAGTAGTGGGGTGTTACAATTTTATACAAAATGCTAAACTTTTCCTGAAAACCAACTTTGACAAGAATTTTGGAAACCATAATTGCTATTTCAAAGAGAATCATTGTATGATCTTTCTTTTTCTAAGTGGGGGCAATCATAACGTTGAGTACTAAATAAGGGTAGACTACTAAGATTAATCTTTGAAGGGTTAGGGTAAGTTTCTCAGCAGGTGGCACCTCTGAGGGTTGAGTCCTTCTTGGATAGGATGACAGTCCTGTAGGTCATACTAGTCCGAGCTAGCAAGTGTAGTCAAATGGACTATGTATTTCTGGAATGGACAACTGGTAAGTTTGGGTGTAGAGATGGAGGAGTATCTCACCCAGTAGGTTATACACCTACCTTGTGTCTGCATGCACAAAGTATAGCATCCTGAACGTTATTTTGTCATGGTGCATAAAGTGTGGTGGTATAGTTACCTCTTTTGAGTGGTTGTATTTAGTATACACATGTATGATTTAAAAGGAAAACACCACTCTTCATTTGTGAAATTTATTTGAGACTTGTCAACACTTTCTTTTATAAAAATTTCTCAACTTGCATACATGAACTATTTTACCTGAAACATTCAAAGCACACATGGGCATACTAAGATTTATATCTCACTACCTTTTATACCATGTTTTCAGGTCGGTCCTGCTGTGATGGTTATTGATTAGAGATTGCCTATGTTTTGAAGACTTATTTCTTTTCCTATGTATTTCATTTGAGAGACTTTAGCAGATATTTATTTATTTTTGGAACATGTTCATGTATTTCTTGGGTTGTAATAAGTTTAATTTTGAATTACTTCTTTCATTTTTTTTGTGAGTCCTAGTTATAAAGACCCCTTATCCTTTGGACGGGGTGACATCCCCAGCCCTTTTGGGGTACATAGGTTGTGGGGTGTTACAATAAGGATTGCCTAAGTTCATAATTATTTTAGAGGAATTCCATTAAGTGTGAAATTTATTATAAGAAATAGACATTTATTTCGTTATATTGTAGAGTTTCTTGGTGATCAAGGATATAATCTCCAAATCTATGTTGGATTTTGCTATACCTTGCTTGGATTTAAGGTAAATCCCAACATTTCATTATTTCCTAAATTTAGAAATGCATGCAAGATATTTCAATGATAAAAAAATGTTTAATTTTAAAAATATTTATTTGAAAATTAAATGTTTATTTATTTAAGAATTATTAATTCATGAAATGATTTATTTATGCACATGATATTTTTTCAAATATTTATATATGATCCTTGATTGGGAAATAATTATTGGGGACACGCTGCTCTATTGTGAAGCAAATGGAGAATTATTGATTATGGATTGTTTAAATATGCTATATTTTTGGAAAATTACATATACATGATATGTTGAGTATAAAAGCTTGCATTAATTTTGTTGAGCATATAGAACTGCTAATTATCATGCATAAATGAATTACAAAATACACAGTATGTTTTGAACACATTAGTTTCATATATTATGAAATCTCATTACGGTATATATGAACTATGTTTTTATAAAATCTTGAAACTTTTTTGAAATCTTTTGACCGATTATGAAATCTTATGGCAAGTAAAATATTGTGTTGTGATTTTGAATCTATAAAGTATATTATTTAAACTTGGGAGTATTTTTATATATCAAATATTTTTGGGAATGTTTCTAAAATCTTTTAAAGGTATTAAGCTTGTATTTAAAAAGGCATTGTGTTAATCTACCCATGAGGCTTTATGCCCTATTTGTAATTCTTGAGTACTTAAATGGACTTTGCAGCTTAAACTAACTTGCACAGGTTTGAGAACGCTATCTGGTAGATGACCACCTCCAGAATTTGGTCTCTTTCTTTACTGGTTGTCAATATTTGATACTTAGTCATCCTTAGCTAGAAACATATTTTTTATTATCATAGGAAATAGATGGTGGACGTGAGGCATCCAAACCAGGGCAGATCCTGACGATAGTCATTGTATGATTGATTGTGGTGTACGCATTGGGTTGATCATATATTTATTACCATGTTCATCGGCTTGGAATCTTATAGGGTTGATGTTTTTAGTTGGACAAGATCCATCCAAGTATTATCATTGATGGGACAAGATCCTATTGATAGATGATGTGAAATCGCAATGTGCAATTTTAAATTTGATATTCGAAACATAGATTTCAAGATATGTATTGTATAATTGTAACTGACGATCGTGATGGTAATGCTCAATATGGATAATGGTTTGATGTGGACAAACTATGTTGATGAGAAAATAATCACATTTTTTAAAAATAAAGTAAATGATATATATTTTTCATTAAAATTCTCCCATGGATTATCATGTGTATAATTTAATTGAAATATGATATACTATTACTACATATCTATTTTAGTAAAGTTATCATGCATCACGAAAAATATTTTTATTGAAATTTTCATGAGTCACACATGGGACTTATTAAGATTATATCTCACACCTTTTAATTCATGTTTTATAGGAGATTATGTTTAGGAGTAAGATTGTTGGAGTTTTATGGATTTTTTGTTGGCTTTAACTTTTTGTGCCTTGGATATTATCTTTACCTTCTAGATGATTTGTGAGGATAATGTAATTGGAGTATTTGGGATGTTATTTTATATTTAGGATTTGGCGTATTATTCGAAGCCTTATAAAGCTTAATTTAGTTTTCCTCTTTTAAGTCTCGATTATTTCTTTTATTTAGTTTTCGTTATAAAGACCCTTTATCGTTTCGATAAGGCAACATCTGCAATCATTTGGGTCCTATAGTTGTGGGATGTTACAATGGAGCCCAACAACCGAGTTATAAGCTTTATTTTTCATGAAGATGTGGGATTCTATTGGCCAACTATGGTGAAATATTGCGTAGATTATGCTCCAAGGTGTTAAACATACCGATTTAATGCAAATTATACACATTAACCTTCTTGGCTGTCGCACTAAATAGTTGCTTCATAGCTATTCTATGTATTTGGTTTAGATATTGTTAGACCTTTGCCAATGTCATTTGTTGGGCATCTATAATATCCCTCCCATTTTGTTCATAAATAGGAACTCTTTTGTAATGAAGCAAAATATCTATGGATGTGTAGAATAATAAATGCTCAGTTGAATCAGACGAATAATCCGGGATAATAAAAATTTTAAAGGGTGTTAAAAGAATTTTCGATCGCGAATTATGGAAATCTAGGAAAGAATTTGAGAATTCTAAGAGACATCATTGTGCTTAGTTTAATGAGTAGATTTCATTGGTAAAAGAAAGTTTTCCTGACAGGAATAAATAATGATTATTCCTGAGGGAAAAATGGTGATCTTTTGGAAAAAGGAAACAAATGGTGATTTGTGACTGGTTGAGACATTGTGAATCATCTAGGATGAGGTAGAAAGTAAAAATTTATGCTATTAGATGATTGGTGGCATTAAAGTAGTAATCTTAGTTATCATGCTGAGTCAGCACAAGCATTTCTTAAGTATGCTTAGTCACCAAGCTTAGTTATCATTTCAAGGATTTTATCACAAGTGTAATTTTTTATACAACAAGAAGATGATGGTGGCGATAGGAAGGGAACAAGGTGGCCAGCCAAGAGAAAAGAAAAAGGAAGAAAAATTATAGCTATATTATTTTTTCTATTCACAAAGATGTTTGGTTTGTTAAAAGAAAAGCTAGGTGGAACTTCAAGATTTGGTTGCAAGAGTTATGCATGGCAATATTTGATTGGCTACAAGAACAATCATGCAAGAATTCTTGAGAAGTCTATCAAATTCCTAAGTAACACCTAGTAGCCATTTGGACCAATTATAAACCTCCAAGTGAATTGAAGCCATTTGAAGCTTGTTTGACTTGAAGACCATTTTGCCTATAAACAGCCATAGAGTTTCAGGTGGGAAGAACTTTAGAAGCCAAAATTTCAGCAGCAAACAAGGAGAAAGAAGGAAGAGAAAAGAAAAATAAAATAGAGAGAGGAGAGAGAGAAAACTGAGAAAACAAGAGAAGAAAGGAGAGGAAGGAAAGCTTGGTCTTTTCCTTGCAAACAAAACAACATACATAAGGTAAAAAGCTATATTCTTGAAAGTAAAGTTGGTATATAGTTCATCGTGATTGCTTTGGTGCAATTATTTCAAGAAAATTATGCATCGATTATGGAATTTGTTTGGTTAAATATAATTTTGTGGGCTGTTTTGTGGTGGTTGTGTGATAGTGGATCTAGATGTGTATTTTCTATGATTATATGAAGTTTAGAAGTGATATGAAGATATTAAATTAGGATTACCATGGCTGATTATATGAATGAAAAGGAAGAAAGAGAGAAATGAAGTGATATTATGTGAATTGTTGAGAAATTTAGATGATACAAGCTGCCAGTTTTGTTATGGTTTGGTTTGTGAAAATACAGCTTGGTCATGACTGGAATTATGTGAATAACTGATGAATAAGAGAAATGAAATGAACTAAGTGATATTGATGTGCTATGGAAGGAGGAGAACAAAGATATAATGGTTTTGCTAGAAAATGAAGGAATTCCAGAAAATACTGAGTTGGTTTTCGTCCAGTAGTTCTGTAACGTCCCTGGAATTGAACAAAGAAATTTTATAGATTTATAGCTAATGATTCTATGAGTGGTTTGGCACAAGTATGAGGTTAATCGGATTTACGGATTAAAAGTTATGGTGAAAACAGTAAAAGGTGCCAAATCAGTAGCGGGATTTAACTACTGGAACTTTGTGTTTAAAACTGAACAAAATAAACAAGAGAGTTGGTATTCCACGAGTTGGAAATTGTAAAGGAAGTCCTTAAGGATATTTTAAAACAAGTTTGACATCATTTAGACTTATGGATAGAAAGTTATGAGCAAAACTTGATGATGTGCCAAGGCTGGAAAATTACAGAATCTCCCCATTAAAGAACAATTGAAGGCACGAAGTGATTTTATTTATTTATATATGAAGACCTTGTATTCTTTTGAAGAAAATGAAATAAGGAAATTAATTACAAGTGTACAAGGATTACATTTCATTTCAAGTGTGAACTGAAATATAAAAGGATTATGAAGACCTTGTTTTCTTGACATAGATTCAAGCTTTTCTAATATATTCAGGAAAACGCTTTTACTTGAGATTTGCGGGCACTAGTTGCCATATTTTAACATAAATCTTGTACTTGAAGATTTATCTAGTACAAAGCTTTTATACATGGAAAAAGTTATTTTATGCACTATGCTAGCTTCCTAGTTGCAAAAAAACTATGCTTAATTCAGATTTTACAGTTGAACTCGCATATGATTATTTTCTACAAAATGAACTCGATGGTTTAGAAAATGTTCTATTCAGAATGAGGAATGTGGAAATGTTTTACGAGTCAATTGAACCTTGGTTTTGGGACTCCGTATTAAATACGAAAATTTTTATGAAATGGAATCCAAGTATTTCACTCGACTAAATGGAAAACCGAGATTATTAGGAGTTTCAAATTCTTTATTCCTCGTAGTCATCAGTTTTGTGCATATGACTGAAAATACCTACTATATCTAGTTTCAGGGCATGTTTTGCCTATTACATGATAAATCATGAACTCTTGACAAGTTTTTCAAGCTACTTGTGAAAATCCTGCCGTGTGCCATATTTTAACACACTCAAAAGTGGTGACTAAATAAAAAAGAGACTAGCATCTTCATATTAGAGAAACGCTTTGGGCATATAGGATAATTTAACACACTTAAACTCAAGCTACCCTATATGTATTGCTGTATGGCGTGGAAGCATCCATCAATTAAAGCAACATATTCCATCCTTGAGGATTACTATTTTGTTTATTGCATCATGTGCTTCTAACTTTTTGATGCAAAAAGGCTAGAGAAAGTGCAATGACTAGAATGCTACCAATCTTGTATTTCCAAGATCTTTAATAAGAAAGTGTATTCTTATTCTCTTCAAGTTGGTGATTTAGTACTTACTATGAAGAAACGAATCATCATTTGGCATAAACAAAATAAGTTGATATCAAAATGGGATGGCCCTATAAGTTATTGAAGAGGTCTATTCAAATAGATCTTACAAGATAGTTGCCAAAGAAAGATTGAGGATTAGTCTAATCAACAACAAATATTTAAAGTAATACTACGCATAAATGGATACTCCTCGACTGTATGATCCTAAACTACAAGAACGCAAGAGTTTAAACCATATATAGGCACACACTAATAGTGTAGTATGTCATTAAATCACTAAAAGTCTCTATCAAGTCCAAGTTGGTAAATAAATAGATACTCTTATTTTGTACGAGTTAGAACTATGAATGTGCACTCCCAAACTATACCTATCTATTTTAAACTATGTTAGACTTGATTCTTAAGTTATTCATGAGATATGTAGGTAGCTTATATGGAAACTTCTAAGTTTAGTCACATCTTTTCAACATTTCGTATTTCTATTTTGTTGCAATTAAGTTCCGATATTGGCATATTATTTGCAACACAATGAAATATGTGTGTACAAAAAAAAAAAAAGAAGAAGAGAAAGTTGAGATAAAATCAAGTAAATGTGTTAGTATAGTGTCCCTTTGACATGTTTTGTGGTGGCTTTTTCTTGGTGTTGTGGTGTTTTGGTGGCTATGTGTTCAGCTCAATCAAAGGGAACCAAAATAGGGACTTTTCTTGTGACAAAAGGAGAAAGTAACCTAACTATCTACACACCATTCAAACCCTTGAAGAACAAAGCCTTAAAGACCCTCAAGTTGAATAGGAAGTTCTACTAAATTCTCACCCTAACATTCTTGAAGCAACAAAGGCAAGCAAGAACATATAGAATAGAGCAAATAGGCACCAAAATATTGAATTTCGAACGAACCCTAAAAGAACAAAGCAACTAAGACCCATTCAAAGAAAATAACATTGGATTATCTAAAAGATTTATAGACTCTTACAAAATAAGGACTAACCCTTTAGCTTAGTCTTGAACAAGATGAACAAGGAAGCTTGGCCTCTCAAGATTCTCTCTCAAATTTAAATTAAAATCAAGTGAATTGTCTTGTCAAAGTAATAAAGGTGCTATTTATACTACCCTAACCCTAGCTAAGAATTCCTGAGGTTTAGTTACAGTTTAGGCTCAAAATAAATCTTTACAAGCAATTAAAAGTGAAGAAAATCGGAGAAAATCATTAAAAGGCGGAACAGTCGACGACTGCCCAGGGCTAAGCCGGCGCTGGTTTGGAACATCACAACCGGCGCCGGTTAGGTTCTGTCTTCGGTCGGTTCTCGTTTGCTTGAGTGTTGGTTTTGGACAGAATGGAGCCGGCGCCGATTTGGCTGCAAGGAGCCGGCATTGGTGGTCTTCTGGAAGCCTTCCTTATTAAATTTCATCCCCTTTTGCTGACGGCTTAAGTTCTTGTTGGGGTCCTTCATGAATGGCCATCAACACGAACTCTTGGCTTGCTTCCTCAACCCTCCAATCCTCCTTCATCCTCAAGCATTGTTTGATGATCAATTGAAAATCATCTTAAAGCTTCTTAGTCCTCGCTCTAGTTATCGGTCCTTGTCCTCCATGATGAAGTGGAGTTTCATCATCTCCCCCTCCTTGAAAATGATTCGTCTTCGAATCTTCGCCATCATCTACATCAAAAGGAGAGAAGTCACTAACATTTAAGGTAGCACTAACATGATACTCACCCGGTAGGTCTATCTTGTAAGCATTATCTCCAACTTTGGCAAGAACTTGAAATGGTCCATCCCCCCTTGGATCAAGTTTGCTTCGGCGTTGCGTGGGGAATCTCTCCTTGCGAATGTGCACCCATACCCAATCACCCGACTCAAAAGAAACCTTTTTCCTTCCTTGATTGCGTTTATAGGTGATCTCTTCATTGTGTTTTGCAATGGTCTTTCACCTTCTCATGGAGTGCCTTTACCATTTCTGCTCTATTAGCTCCATCAAGGTTCAACCGCTCACCTATAGGCAAAGGAACCAAATCTAAAGGAGTTTGAGGATTAAAACCATATACAATTTCAAAAGGAGAATAAGAAGTGGTAGAGTGAATAGCCCTATTGTATGCAAACTCAATGTGAGGCAGGCACTCCTCACAATTCTTCAAGTTCTTCTTGATGATGGCCCGCAAGAGTTTGGTGAGTGTATGATTGACCACCTTGGTTTGTCCGTCCGTTTAGGGATGATAAGCTGTGGAAAACAAAAGGTTAGTCCCAAGTTTATTCCATAAAACTCTCCAAAAATGGCTAAGAAATTTTGTATCCCTATCCGAGACAATAGACCTTGGAATCCCATGCATTCTCACCACTTCCTTAAAGAATAAATCTGCAATATATGATGCATCATTAGTCTTAGAACAAGCCACAAAATGAGTCATTTTGGAAAATCTGTCAACAATCACAAATATAGAATCCTTGCCCCCTTGGACCTAGGCAATCCTAAAATGAAGTCCATTGAAATATCAACCCAAGGCACATTAGGTGTGGGAAAAGAAGTATAAAGACCATGTGGAAGAGCTCTAGACTTAGCTCGCCTACAGGTAATGCATTGAGAACAATGTCTCTCCACACCCTTTCTCATTTTTGGCCAAAAGAAATGTTTCTTAAGGATGCCTAAGGTTTTTGCAACACAAAAATGCCCCATTAGTCCCCCACTATGGGCTTCCCGAACTAGCAACACCGTAATGGAATCCTTTGGCACACAAAGCCTTGCCTCCCTAAACAAGAAACCATCATACCTATAATATTTAGCAAATGCACATTTCTCACAAGCATGGAAAATATCCCCAAACTCCTCATCATCACATACAAATCTTTCACAAATTTAAAACCAAGAAGTTTAGTATCTAAAAAGTTGAGAAGTGCATACCTTCGAGATAGTGCATCCGCTACCACATTTTCCTTACCCTTCTTGTATTGGATGACATATGGAAATGTCCCAATAAACTCCATCCACCTTGCATGCCTTTTGTTCAAATTTTGTTGGCTCTTGAGGTGTTTAAGGGTCTCATGATCGGTATGAATGACAAACTCTCTTGGCAAAAGGTAGTGTTGCCAATACTCTAAGGTCCTCACCAAAGCAAAAAGCTTTTTGTCATAGGTAGAATAGTTAAGGGCTGCCCTGGACAATTTTTCACTAAAGTATGCAATGGGTTTTCTATCTTGGGTCAAGACCGCACCTATTCCCACCCCACTTGCATCACACTCTATCTTAAAAGCCTTCTCAAAATTGGGAAGTATAAGAATTGGAGCTTGGCTCAATTTGTCCTTGAGGGTTTGAAAGGCTTGTTGTTAGGTTTCCTCCCGCCTAAATCCCACCTTTTTCTTTACCACTTCGGTTAGATAGGCTGCTATAGTGCTAAAATTTTGGATAAACCTCCTATAGAAACTAGCTAGCCCATGGAAACTACAGACTTGGGTAATAGTTGTAGGGGTTGGCCAATCTTGGATGGCTTTCACTTTTCCCTCATCATCCTCAATCCCTCTTGCACTCACAACATACCCAAGGAATGTAATCCTCTCCAAGCAAAAAGAGCATTTCTCAAGATTAGCATACAATCTCTCCATTCGAAGAGCCACAAGCACACTTTGAACATGATTTAAATGATCCACATATGATTTGCTATAAATTAATATGTCATCAAAGTACACAACAACAAATTTTCCAATGAATTCTCTCAAAACATGGTGCATTAATCACATGAAAGTACTAGGAGCATTAGACAATCCAAAGGGCATGACAAGCCATTCATACAACCCTTGTTTAGTTTTAAAAGCTATTTTCCGTTCATCCCCTTCTTGTATCCTAATTTGGTGATAACCGAATTTCAAATCAATTTTTGAGAAAATGAATGTACTAAATAGCTCGTCTAGCAAGTCATCTAGCCTAGGAATGGGATAGCGATATTTTACCGTTATGTTATTGATATCAAGACAATCCACGCATATACGCCATGTCCCATCCTTTTTGGGCACCAAGAGAACTGGAACTGCACATGGGCTTAGGCTCTCTCTCACATGTTCCTACTCAAGCAATGCCTCCACTTGCTTTTGCAATTCCTTGGACTCCTCCGGATTGCTTCTATATGCTGGTCGGTTGGGGATGATGGCTCCGGGTACAAAGTCAATTTGATGCTCAATTCCTCTCAATGGTGGTAGTCCTCCGAGCACCTCATTTGGGAAAACATCTTTAAACTCTTGAAGAATAGCTGTAATTTCATGAGGCAAAGATAATGTGGAATCATTAGTAGAAACATAAGAACCTTTGCATAAAAGAAGAATAACCGGTTCCTTAGCTTCTATAGCCTCTATGATCTCACTCTCTTTTGCAAAGAAATTCACTCTCCTTTTACCTCCCCTCTCTAGGCCTTGCTCATTTCTATCCTTGATTGTCAAAGGCACTTGCTTACTCATTCTCTCTCTCATTCTTTTTCTTGCCTCTCATTTTCTTTCCTCTCACTTTCTTGCATTTGCTTAACTTCTAGTGCTCCCTTCTTCTTCTCATTTTCTTTCATGATTCTTTGGTCTTTACTCACCTCACTAGGGGCCATCCTTCCCTAGGTTTCCAATCTTCTCTAGGTTTCCAAGCCTCCCTCAGTTTGTTGAAGTCCCTTTGATATGGTTTAGGAGCTTCATACCATACCAAAGCATACTCCGAGAATCTCAAAATAGCCAACCTCACTTTTGACCTCTCACTATAGTTATGGCTTTCTAGAAATATCTCCATTTTGCTTTCCCACTCAAAATAAGCTTCGGGGTCACTTTTACCATAGAATGTAGGCACCCTCAACTTAATATAGCTCAACTCCCTTTCCACATCATTTCCTTCTCTCCTTCCTCCTCTATGGCCCCATCCTCTATGTTGTTGCCCAAAAGCCTTGACATGATCCCCCTCATACCATTCATCAACTCCCTCAAATTCTCTTTCTAGCCCCCTTACATTGATCCCTCCGTTCCTTCCTTGGCCTCTTCCTCGTTCTCCTCTCAAGCCATGTCTTCCTCCTCTTATAGGAGCTTATTAGATACCCCCAATAGAGTGTTCATCCCATTCTTTCCCTTCTTGGGCATGTAACGGAAGAGTGTGGGCATCACCATCCCTCATCCTTGGACTAGGCACTTCATACCGCTCTTGGCCTCTCCTTTGTGCAACGGTAGAAGACTGTCCAAGATGGTTTATCAACTCCCTTGTCAAGATTCGGAACTCTCTTTGCATTGTCCTTATCATTGCTTGCATATCTTCACGTAGTCCCCTAGCATCAAAATGTTCTTCTTGAGGTCTACTAGGTCCACTTGGGTTAGACCTAGAGATCTCTTGTTCATGGGCCATGGTGATGGAATATTGCCTTACACCTACAAAACAATGAGGTTAGAAGAAAAATAGACCCTCACTCACTTCCTTGCGTGATGGCTCTCCAAATTGATCACTCCACGCTCGTGTTTACTCTCTTAGGCTCTTTTAATGATAAGCTCACCCTCTTGACTTTTTTTTTTTTTTTTTCCCCAACACTCAAGCCTTCTTGTTCGATCCTAATTCTCCCTAATAGCTGAAGATTTAGTCCAGCTAAGTAAGTCACACAAATCAAGAGAATTTTCCAATTTGGGGGTCTTAGGGGAATTTCAACAAACACTTGTTGGGCACCTCAAACAATCAAGTTTTAGGTCAAGAATTCAAGAAAATGTGGATTCAATCAACTCAAGAACAAGCACTAAGCATACAAGGAACAATTCTAAGCAAGAAACAAACAAGAATTATCAAAACAAAGAGACAAGAACAACTAAAACTAGGATGATGAAGAACAAAATGGTCACAAGTGCACAATAGAGAAATTGAGTTCAAGCGTTATAGAATTCAACATTAGAGTGTTATAACAAGTCACAAAAACCCAAAGAATCAAAATCAAGAATCAAAGTTCTCGACTATAGCCAAAAACACTCTCATGGAACTTTTATCAAACACATTGGCTGCAACTCGTCACTCAAGAGCAATCAGAAATTTCAACCATATTCAAGCCAAATTTCACCACAAACATAAGACAAATTTGTTCCCAAGGATTATAACAACATCAAGGAGAAATTTCCCAACAGAGAATTCAAGATATAACAAAGATTCAATGACCTTTTTAAAGCATATTTTTCAGTTACGGGATTTAACCTGTTTTTCTTTTTCTTCTCTTTGTGGGGTTTTCAAGCTTTAATGGGAATCAAGCTTTTCTTTTCTCTGATACCAAACTCTTTGATATGACTTTTTGTGGCGGCTTTTTCTTGGTGTTGTGGTGTTTTTGTGGCTATGTGTTTAGCTCAGTCAAAGGGAACCAAAACAGGGACTTTTCTTGTGACAAAAGGAGAAAGTAACCTAACTATCTACACACCCTTCAAACCCTTGAAGGCAAGCAAGAACATATAGAATAGAGAAAATAGGCACCCAAATATTGAATTTCAAACGAACCCTAGAAGAACAAAGCAACTAAGACCCATTCAAAGAAAACAACATTGGATTATCCAAAAGATTTATAGACTCTTACAAAAGGAGGACTAACCCTTTAGTTTGGTCTTGAACAAGATGAACAAGGAGGCTTGGCCTCTCAAGATTCTCTCTCAAATTTGAATTAAAGTCAAGTGAATTGTCTTGTCAAAGTAATAAAGGTGCTATTTATACTACACTAACCCTAGCTAAGTAATCCCTGAGGTTTAGTTACAGTTTAGGGTCAAAATAAGTCTTTACAAGGAATTAAAAGTGAAGAAAACCAGAGAAAAGCATTAAAAGGCGGAACAGTCGACGACTGCCCAGGGCCAAGCCAGTGCCGGTTTGGAACATCACAACCGGCGCCAGTTAGGTTCTGTCTTCAGTCGGTTCTCATTTGCTTGAGTGTTGGTTTTGGATAGAATGGAGCCGGTGCCGGTTTAGCTGCAAGGAGCCGGCGTCGGCTGTCCACTGGAAGCCTTCCTTGTCAAATTTCATCCCCTTTTGCTGACGGCTTAAGTTCTTGTTGTGGTCCTTCACAGATGGCCATCAACATGAACTCTTAGCTCGCTTCCTCAACACTCCAATCCTCCTTCATCCTCAAGCATTGTTTGATGATCAATTGAAAATCATCTTGAAGCTTCTTGGTCCTCGCTCTAGTTATCGGTCATTGTCCTCAATGATGAAGTGGAGTCTCATCAAGTTGGCTATCTAAAATCTACAAAATGCACTGACAGGAAGCTTTTCTCCACTAGTGGGGCCACCATGTTCTTCCAAAATCAAGGTAGGAAAAACTAGGCTGGGAGAACAAAAATGGTCAACCCGGGATGTTCAACTTCCTAGGGTAGCCATCCAAAACTCATTATTTATATGTACAAGACTAGGCGACAAAGGAAATTTCAATTTCCCTAGGTCGTGATATTTCTGGAAAAATTTTATGCAAGGAATAAAAACTGGCGGGCTAGGGATGTTCCCTAGGCCATAAGGTTTTTGGAAATTTTGACAAAGAGGAAGAAAACCTGGTGGCCTAGGGAAGTTAAGGCTCCCTGGGCTGCCAACCTACTGAACACACACATATTTACATTCAACCTGGCAACCTAAGGATGTTCAAATTCCTTAGGTTGTGAACATTCTGGACAATATATATACTTGAACAATTCCTAGTAGCCTAGGGAAGTTGGAGTTCCCTAGGCTATGAGCTTTCTGGAAAGTTTGTGCAAATTGAACCAAATTTGGCAGCCCTAGGTTGCCTTCTTCTTGAACAAAACTTTTAGCATTCTTTTTTTGTTTCATATTTCCTCCATTTCTCTACTTTTCTTCTTCCTTTCATCTTCACTCTATCTTTTATCTTTCCTAGCAAAAAAAGATGAAGGTAGAGTGGTGAGCGGTGATTTGAACAAGAATATCTCTATTAAAGCACAAAAAAAATAGTAGAAAATACATATACAATGAAGCCTCACCGCACACCGCCCTACTAGAATCTTTATTTGTCCTCTACCAAACTAAAAAGTACCACAAGCATAAAGATTTTTCACATGATAAAATGGGACTTTTGAGCATGAGTATGCCAAGATGGTAAAGATGTTATTTCCCTTTTGAGTTAAAATCAAGTCCAACACCCAATTAGCCAAGCCGATTTTTGTGTATACTAAAAAATTAAGAATGAAATAATCAAGGCCATTAAAGTTAAGTTAAACAAGTCTATACTCATTCAAGGTGTTCCATTTTGATTCTATGGGTTTCAAAAGCAAGTTGAGTGGTTTATATAAGTTAAGCCTAATAAGTTAATTCTAGGTTCTATGATCTCCCAACCACCAAAGTCCAAAAAGACAAATGAAGGATTCATTTATTAGCTCACTTTATTCTCTCAATTCTTTTTCCATTTTTATGTTTTTCTTTTTCTTTTAGTAAAGTAATGAAAAAGCCTCGTAAATATGTATAATAATGATTTTTCAGCTTTTGCATTACCTGGCTCCAAAAATTTTTCTATATTTTTGTTAATTAGACAAGGTAGTACAAAGGCCTAGTAAAGATATAGATGAAGATTTTTCAGCTCTTGTAGCATCTTGTTTAATTCTCTCATTGTTTTACCTCAATCCTTATTTACACATACCGAATAAGGACAAATTGAGCAATCATAGAACAAAGATTAACCTAAAGTTTCACGCTTATACTTCATCACAACTACTAGCTCAATTCCTAAGAAACATCATGGGGTCACATTTAAGGGAAAATGTGTTAATCTCATACTTCATCACAACTACTAGCTCAAATTGAATCACCCAAGCAGATCTTCCTTTTGTACCAAGATGCCGAAGCCACGCAAAGCCATTCTCTTTTCTTCTTTGGTGAGCCACGGCTTGTCTTCTTGTGTTGCAACCTCGCAAGGATTCAATTAATCCTCCCCAAGATTTCACTTGCTATTTCTTTTCTTCCATCTTTTTTCAATTCCAATTTTTGCTCCTCTGTTTCTATTTTCTCTGTTTATCCAGACTTGGCCTAGCGCTAGGTATGTCTTCTTGGTCCGGTCCCAGGTCTTCACTATTAAATAATCCAATTAGCTCTAAATTCACCTGTTTTTGCATAAAAACACATAAAAGCATTTCTATAAGTGAAATATCAAATGGGAAGGAATATGACTAGTTATTATATTAAAGTGTCACAAAATATACTCAAATAACTAGGAAAATATATGACAATTTAGGCCCTATTAGTGTTAAATTCAATTCTCGAGCCATAAGGGAGAAAATAACAATACCATCAAGGCCCAACAAAGTCCAAAAATTGAAAAAAGTTTGCCCAAAATCATAACTTCTCAAAAAAAAAAAAAAAAAAACCCAAATCATGCACAATAGCTCATGGCCCCCAAAATCATAAACAACATCTCTTTGCATAATAAACTTGAAGAGAGTATATCACTATAAAAAAAAGTGGCTTTTAGCAGTACTTTTACTTGTAACATAACAAAATCTATGGTGAAACGTTAGTTTTTACCACAGTTTTGAACTCCATGGCATTTAAACATTTTTCATAACACTTTATTTTGTCATGGCTGCGTTTCTGTAGATAAAAGTTCTTTTTTACTGCAGATTTAAAATTTGTTTGGGTAAAAATAAAATTTTGCCACAGAGATTTGAAATTGTGGGTAAAGAAATTTTATTACCTACAGTTTGATTAAACTGTGGAAAAAGCATATTTTTTCTTATTTTATCAAATATTAAAAATATCAACATAAAATGGAAGCTTTCATTAGATACCGTGGTTGAGGTAATTGTTTATATTCAAGTAGTGTGTTCAAATCATGATATTACTATTTTATTAATTTTTATATATTTTTTTAAGACCAACTACCTTTTTTTTGGGGGGGGGGGGGGATATTTTTCTAAATATTATACTAGATTATGTGCCAAAATATATCCGATTACCTTCAAGTTTTGTCATAACACTTTTTTTTAGTAATTTTAACAAATATAACGGTTATATCATTAATTTGATACACCAATGTAAAAGCGTTAAGTTTTGAATCCTTTTTTAGATATTATGCTAGATAATGTGCCAAAATATATCCGATTACCTTCAAATCTTGTCATAAAATTTTCCGTAATAAAATTTAAATAAAGACTTAACACAATGATTACACAATAAAAATTATTGTGTATATATATAAATATATATATATATATATATATATATATATATATATGCATGTGTGTGTTGTGGATTGTCAATTATTGTCACCTTATAATATTATGTTTAAGCTTATTTATAAATGTAAAATATATTTAAACAATGAATTTGTACATTGTTTCTGAAAAAAATTTGGAATAGCCTTGTCCATTGACTTTCTTATAGAAACAATGTACATTTAAATAGAAAGCTTATATATATATATATATATATATATATATATATATGTGTGTGTGTGTGTGTGTGTGTGTGTGTGTGTGTGTGTGTGTGTGTAGAGAGAGAGAGAGAGAGAGAGAGCGTATTATTTAAAATGAAAAATAACACTCATATTTTATATTTCTTTTAGTCTTAAATAATTATTATTTTCAATAATTGATATATTTATTAAAAATTATAATATTTATGGAGTTTTAATAGAAAAATGCAAATTAGAAATTGTAAAGTTTGTTTAAAAATTAAAAGTAAGTGAATATTTTAGTGCACCAATAAAATTAAAAGAATAATAAATATATTATTAAGTTCACTAAATAATAGATAATTATAAAAATAATTTCAAACGTAACAATTATTTAAATATAGATAAAATACGCACAAATAAATAATTACAAATCAAAAGTGATTTAAGTCTTTTAATTAATATATATATATATATATATATATATATCAAGACTGTGTATCATTGTATTTCATAGTAAATAGTTAAATACATTGTTAATTTAAATAAAAAAAATAAGTTTGCATAAGAAGCATGCAGTTTGTGTATATAGATGGAGAGTGAGAGCGAGCAGGGTAAGAGTGGAAAAAGGCAAACACTAAAAAACCCTAACTTTTTATTTCCACTATCTAAAATCACCAAACCTCCCCATCAATCAAACCGCTCCATAGCTTCCCACAAACACACAGTCTCACACATTGTGCTGCTCTCTCTCTCTCTCTCTCTCTCTCTCTCTCTCTCTCTCTCTCTCTCTATAGGTACATATAGTACTACTATATATATATACACACACAAAATAGAGGGTGCAATGGAGATGTATAGTGGGACGCACGTAATGGAATAGGCAACTTCAACCAATCTAGTGGTAGGATGGACTGCTCCGAGGGAGGCAACAGGGCTTGAAGGCGGGTAAAAGAACTGCTCAATATGTACATAAAATTTCATATGAATTTCAGTTGAATTTACACGAATTATTGTGTGTAATATGTGAGTGTATTTGGGTTAGGAATGTTTTTTTGAATTTTGTGGATAACGCCGAGCCTATGTGGCAATTGGGTCTTGGGGGTGGGTTGAAACCTTCCTAGAATAGTAAAGGTGGCCAATTGTATGTATTACTTGAGGATTGGCTTTTATGGGTATGGTTCTCATTATCGGTTCAATCGTCCAAGGTATCATGTTGAGGTAAATTCTATCTAATTAAGCTTATCTTTTTGGTAAACTTTCATCTTTTGAGGGGTTAATTCAGACATTTCGTTGTGGAATTTGTGCGATCACATTTTGGGGGTTAATATCCTTCTCTTCTTCTTCACTACCTCTCTAGAATTGGTCGTGTATTCTACAGAATAGGTTTCACTTCCTCCCAAAGAGGCCAACCTCTTCAAACTAATTGTTGTAAGTTATCCGATTACGTGCATTTTTACTTCAATTTAAGTAACCATTCTTGGACTTGGTGTGATACCCCAATCCCACATAGGATTGGGATGAGAAGTATGAATGGTATATAAGAATGGGCCTAAGTACCCACTATCAACCTGGGATATCTATTTTGGCCCAGTGAGGACGGTGGCCAAGTAGTTGACTGCGGGTGTTGTCAGGCCCATAGTCGTACTCTCGAGTCCGCGGGTATGTGGCATGACATTTGGTATCAGAGAAGATAACCAGCCCTAGTATGGGAACTAAGTGCTATACTGTACACTGTGGGAACCACCTCTAGAATCACATGCCGCTTGGTTGGTCTTGGGTTTAGCCGCTAAAGTATTGGCCCAGCAAGGACGCTTAGGCCTAAAGGAAGGGTGAATGTGATACTTCAATCCCACATGTGATTGGAATGTGAAGTATGAATGGTATATAAGAATTAGCCTAAGTATCTATTGTCAACTTGGGATATCCATTTTGGCCTAATAAGGATAGCGGTCAAGTAGTTGACGATAGGTGCTGCTAGGCCCATAATCGCGCTCTCAGGTCCGCGACCACGTGGCAATATATTATGGGCCTAGCAAGGGTGCTTAGGCCTAAAGGAAGGGTGAATGTGGTACCCCAATCCCACATGGGATTGGAATGAGAAGCATGAATAGTATATAAGAATGTGCCTAAGTATCCATTGTCAACTTGGAATATCCATTCTGGCCCAACGAGGACGGTAGCCAAGTAGTTAACTATGGGTACTGCCGGGCCCATAGTCGCACTCCCGAGTCTGCGGGCACGCAGTGTGACACTTGGTATGAGCTTCTCACCTTTCGTTCTTCAATTTATCGCTATTTTGTTTTCACTTCTAAAACCCTACCCTAGATTGTGTGCTAATTATTTGTTTTACTATTTTGTAATTTCCTGTTGCATACGTGAATAAAGAGAGCATTCTTGGACTTGGTATGAGCTTCTCACCTTTCCTTCTTCAATTCATCGTTGTTTTGTTTTCACTTCTAAAACCCTACCCTAGATTGTGTGCTAATTATTTGTTTTACTACTTTGTAATTTCCTGTTGCATACGTGAATAAAGAGTAAGGCATCTTCCATTTTTTATGGGTTTTTTTAGCATGAGCAGCCGAAAACAACGAACATTTACATATTTGTTGGGAGTGGCTTTCTAAAGAATGAAACTTGATTAATTAGTAACGGAGTTTACTTTTGAAGTGTATGCATATTGTATTATATGACTCTTACTGAAAAGCAATTTTTATTTTCCTTTTTGGGGTGCAAAATGGGTAATTGGAAAGGAAAAATAGGAAGTAATATGGGTTTTCCTTATCAACTTGTATATCTATCAGATTTTTAATGTTAATATTGGTGGTCATTGTTTTTGGCATCCTATTTGGATGAAAAATATTAATATTAATTCTAACTAATTATGGGAAGGTCGTGCATGCATAGTCAGCTTTACCTTTTAAAGAATGTATGACTCTTCAAGTAATAGCATTGGACTTCTTTTTAAGTATGTCTCCTTATCCTATTTGGGCGGTTTGGTGTTTACCAAGATTAAGAAAGTTTTTGAAGCCTTGGCTTTTTGGTATGTAAGGTTGTCATCAAGGCTGGTGGATCTTGTATAGGCTAGAAACCACAACTTTTACACTAACTTCTGACCATATATTCCAAATTTTATGTCATTAATTGTTTCCTTTACAATAGTTTAGTTCGAAAGCTATAAGGTTCAATTTGATTTCACTTGTCTTGCTCATTTATATTAGCATAGTCACCCTTAGTTTGATTTGCTACACATTAGGGCCAAGTTGAAAATTGAATGAATCTAAATGAGTTCCATGGGCTTGAGAAATTTTGATGGAATTTGATGTCAAGGGTTCCAGAAATTGAACACAAATAATTCTACGATGGGTTAATTTATAGTGGTTGAATAATCTTTCTTTGAAAAATAATGTCGAGCAGTAAATCTTTCAAGCTTTTATTTCTTTACACTTTTTGGCTTTGACGATAGCTATCTGAGCAATAAAAACTTAAGGATGGGAAGGATACTTCACACTTTTGCCAATTGGTGCTAAAGAGTCAGGAGAGGATACTTGGAGCTATGGCTCTTCTTGCTACAATGTGGTGCATCACGTTCTTTTTTTTAAGAAAAATTTGGAGCAAATGACAAGCAAGATTAGGTGAGGATTTTGAGAAGTAGGGAAGCTTTTGGAGAACAGTGGCCAGATCAATGGCCTGGAAAATAGCTTCTCTAGTTGTGTTGTGTTTGAAAATTTTTGTCTCTGGTTTATGCACATCAAATAGTGTACAAGCTTGTTCCTATGCCATCACAGGTAGAAAGGTTAGAAGAAAGATGAAATGATCTATTAGCATAAGTTTGTGACTAATTTATGTTTAGCCTTCCATGTTTGAAGTTTTACTTGGTAGCCTTTAAACCTGCAAAATGGTTAAATTAGTTTTTCTGTATTTTTTAATTAAGGTCATTGAGAATTAGCGGTAGTTTTTCAGAATAGTACTTTATGATGGTTTGCTCTTTTGTTGAATTGGTAAAGAAAGTCACTCACTTCAATCTCATATGGTTACAAAAGGAGTTCTAAAGAGAGTCACCCACTTTAGTCTTTTATGGTTAGTAAAGGTATACATAGTGTAGAACTTTTATATCTTTTCCTGTATAAGAACAAGATTTTCAGTTGAACTAATGTATCAAATATGCTTAACTGTGCAAATGCTGAGTAGTGATGCTGAAAACTCTTAGTAAGATTTTCAACTTTCGAACTTTGAGATGCTGAAAAAACAGAATACCAAATGCTGAGCAGTGATGTGCTGGGGTGTTTTTTTTTTCACATTCTTAATTGAATAGCCTCAGAAATATTAAGTAGTGATGTGCTGGGGGTGCTTTTATTAGTGGAGTAGGCATAAAGATGAATGCGGAATTTTTATGGTGCTATGTAAAGGATGCAGATGGTGTTTGGCACTGAATGTTGTATCCATTAGATGTTCCTGGTGCAGTCTTGGCTATATTAGATGAAATTGACTGTGGTTTAGATGTTGATGTACTTGTGTAATTTTATGCTAAGATATGGAATGATTCTACAGTTTTGTATTAGAATTTTGTCTTCTACCATTATTTTATCTTCTATAGTTTAGATGTTAATAAGGGCTTTGCTCTATTACAATTGTTGTTGTTCCCTATTCATTTTGATTAATTTCTAGAGCTTTTTTTGATGAACTGAAAATCTCTCTTCCTTTTACAAAAGTGATAATAATTTCATTGTTAAAGAGCTCAAAACTTGTTAAACTTCTACTGTAGTTTAACTTAATAAAGTTTATTGCTTATCGCTACACTGTACTTTTTTACTTATTCTGGGTGTTTAGAAGAAAAGGACCTTCTGAGTGGTTTAGGTATATTCTTGACTGACATGAAAGTTGGATTTTATGTACGCAATCTAGTTTCATGAGAAACAATTTCTTGTGGATTATGCAGCCAACAACACTTACTTGAATTGTTTGTTGAAATATGATGGCATCTTTGTGCATCTTTTGTCTTCCACTTACAATCAACAAGATTTATATACTTTGCATTGAGTAAAATGAAATTAGTGGAGTAGGCATAAAAATTTTTGTTGCATTTGATTATTGTTTAGTCTTCAGTTGCAATAGAAGTTTGAATTTTAGGTTCTTATTCTTCCATGCTCTAATCTCACTTCAGGCTATCTTGCTTGTTTTTGTATTTACTTGCTTAGAAACAAATGATCATATTCTGCATTTTTTTTTAATGGTTTAGTAGTGAGTTTAATTTATGCTGGATGAAAAATAGATTTTTATGAGCATTATTAAGAAGTAATCTTGTCCTTTGTTTCTTAATGACAGGAAGAATAAAGATCAAGGTGGTTGAAGGTTAATTTAGCCATGGCATTATTTTTTGTCCTCAATGAATTTTTATGACTTCTGATGGATGTCATGGTTAGAATTGTAGTTTTGTTTTGGACTATTTTGAATTAATATCAACGATTAGATTCATGTTACTTATCAGACTTCATTTAGGTTTGTTTTTTTGTATGTATTAAGTTATTATTAATAGAAGATGGCATTTTGAATGTTCAATCAATGGATGATAGTTGATTGTTAATATTGGAGGTTTTCATGGTTCTATATGTATAGTAGATGATGATATTGTTGAAGTAGAGGAAAAAATAGTTTAATATTTTCACTACAATTTTTCATTTTATGATGGATAATTTCAAATAAGTTTATTAGGGTAAAATGCAATATCACTACGTATTTGCATTTGTTGTGAAAAAGATTAATGTAAAATAATGTAAAAAATTTTTCAAAAAATTGTTGCAAATGATTTTTTCTGATATTAAAAATTCAGTGGCAAAAAGTTTCAATTACAACAACAAAGAAATTGTAGCAAATGGGCATTGCCTACAGTTATGTCAATTTGGAAAAGAACCGTGACAAAAAGTATTATTTCCAATGGAAACTTTATTGTAACAAATAATATTCACCACAGTTGTGAAAAATGTTGGAAAAATCGTGACAAAAAATTGAAAAATTTGCTCACAGTTAATAACCATTGGGAAAAACTATGACAAAAAGCTCACGACCAAATACCACACTTTATTTACAACGGTTCCAAAATTGTGGTAAATTTGTTGGAAAAAGTATTCCCCACGGTTACACAACGGTGGCAAACTTTTTGCAACGACCGTAATGCCCACACCTTGAAAACTGTGGCGTTTCTATGGCAAAAACGTATTCGCCATAGTTTTGGCCAATTTCGCCACACTTTCTCTGGTGTTGCGAAAAGTCACTTTTTTTGTAGTAATATGAACCTAACCCCTCCCCGACACTTAAATCAAACAACATCCTCATTGGCATAAATATAACAACAACCTCATCCAAATAGAACTAAAATAAAGACAGAGGGAAAGAAGGTTAGTAATAATCTCCAAGTGATCGCAACTTTATGGGAAAGTGTAATCTTCGAAAATAAGAAAAGACGACGGCCAAAAATATGTAAAATATAATAAATGTCAAACATAAGTAATGATACTATAACATAACCAAAATAGAAATCCAAATTAAATATATACAACACAGAATCCAAAAAGAACAAAGGAAAGGAATAGCTAAAGTAAATGAGCCCAAAAACCAAAAACCAAAATCAAAGCTCTTCTACGTCATGTAAGATGTAGTCCACTTTCTACATGCTTCCTATATCTTCTCCATTGTAGATTTTCAACCGGTTCCCATTCACTTTGAAGACTCCCCTTTCTGGATGAGATAGCTCCTTTGATTCGAAGGGGGAAACTTTGGTCGCCACAAATGGTCCGGACCACCTTGATCTTAGCTTTCCTAGAAATAGCCTCAATCTTGAGTTAAACAAAAGACTTATGATTTTGTTATGAACATCTTGCAAAGCATGCATTTGACTTTACTAAGAACTCATTATCTGGGCCATAAGTGTACTTTGCACCTCATAGCACTTCTCATGTAACTTCCATTTTTCTAACACAGATTTCCTTTCTCCTCAAACCATTATCCTTTTTGAATATAATGCTATCTGATTTGGGCCAAGTCAGCACGCAATTGATCTTGCTGCATCTCTACTTGTGCCATTGCATTCCTCATCTCTGCTCGAATCTTTGGTATAGTTGTGGGTTATCCTCTATTAAGCCTTTGTAGTTCTCCTCTTTTCTTCCTTGGTGTTAATCTTCTCTGCCCAGGCAAGTTAAAAGAACATCCACAATTGATCAAAGTTTGTTTAGCAAAAATATCACTAGATGAGATAGAGGCATGTATCTCTCCTTCCGTAGATACATGAAAATGTTGAAGAATCTTTCTGATCACCAGAAGGAAATATGAATGCCTGGGAGGTGTAGATGCTACAACCTCCTGCATATAGGATAACAGAAGTATGGCCAAATGGATGATCTATAAATAAGCATTTTGTACAGAACATAAAAATCCACCATCTTAACCTTATTTATACCACTTGCTCTTAGGGCAACATTAAAACCAAGCAAATATATAGTTAAACAAAGTCGTGGGTCATATAAGTCATATGATTTTGTTTTGTGGTCATCACTTACGTGACTTGATAGTAAAACCCTACAATGAATACAATGACTACTCTAAAACTGTCCCGATCGATTATAATTATTATTGGAACAATAATAAATTAAGATTAGTATGTTTGTGACTTGATGACTATGTTTTACTGGTCATGGATATTTGTGATATCAAGTCAAAATATAAATAAATGTTAGAGAACATTGTATTGGACATAACCCACTGTGAGAGTACTTCATGGAACATGTCATAAGTACTTTCTAGCCATAATGTTATTAAAAGTCCTTCGACCTAAATTCATCATAGTTTCCTACTTGATAAATTCTATATTTTGACGTTGTCTAAAGTTGTCTTTAACCGGATAATAAATTAGACTACTGTTAGATATAGAATAAATCAAGGAAAGGAATATGATTGATAGTGAAGGAATTTGTCCCTCTTAATTATGGGAGAGATATCCATGGGCCCCTTGATAAGTTAGACTGTTAAAATGCATGGCCATGCTCAAATATATCAATCTAAGATATTGATATCATTTGTTTAAACAGTCTACTATGAAATCAAGAAATAATTGATTAAGCTTAATAAGGATGACATGCTCCGTGCCTTATGCTTAATCTGAATATCGTGTGACAAAAGGACTAAATATAAAATTGTAGTTTGGTTCAAAGAGATCACTGATATTCATTTAACCTAGATAGTTATAATGATTTGCTAAAAATCGTTTATAACTTGTGGGCCATTTAAATATGATTTAGGCACACTATCAGTGTTAAATGAACCTATAGAGTCACACAATAAACGAACTTGTTAGGTTATTTTTCTGGTAACCAGATTCGATGAATCTGGAAATATGTCTAAGTTAATTGAACTTAGAAAATTTACCAGATACAATGAATCTGGAAATATGTCCACATTCGATGTATCTGCATGATGTCCAAATTATAAGAATCTGACTCGGTAAATTAATTAGTTAAATTACCGAGATAATGGCAGAATCTTATCATATCAGTTTTAATTTAATTTGAATTTAAATTAAAATATGATAAGATATTATCAGAATTAGATTCTGAGAGGTTTGGGGGTTTCTAAGAAAACCCTAGCCGTCTTCTCAAGAGCCTTATTCTGTTGAAAATATTCGTGCATCTATTCACCAAAAAAAAAAAAAACCTCTCAAACCTTAGGCGCTAGCACTCTTGGGGTAATGAGTTAGTTCACCGTGTGTATCCCATAGAGGACGTTGGCATACTGCAGTATCTGGTGATCATTTGGATTGCACGTACGACAGCACAATTGAAGGATCTCGATTATGCCGAACAGAGGCGATTCTGTAAACCTTAGATCTTGTTAATCGATTACTTGGGTCTTCGGAAGGGATTCGTAGATGTTTTTCGCTTTTAGGAGTTCACGAATCCTAACAGTGGTGTCAGAGCAACTTGCTAAACGATTAGGTTGATTTATCTGTATTAATTGTATTGTTGAATATATGTATGATATGTGTGTGTGTGTGTGTGATGTGTGAATTTAAACGGTGTATATCGGCATGTTCACATGATTATGATTTTAGAATACTTAACATGCAGACTACCTGAATTAGGTTTAATCTATGCGTCTTAGTTGTCTGATCAGACCAGATTATTTGCAGATTGTCTGTAAACTGTTCTGTTTTAATATGATATGGTATCGTAAGTATGCTATCCGTGGTTCTATATTTGCGAATTTTTTGTATTAATCGGCCATGATAATATGTTATCTGTACGAATATGATTAAAAGGGAATGCAAATTGTCTGTAATATGAAAATTTCACGGCGATGGTTATTAAGGGGTCCAAACGTTAATCTGATTAATATTCAAAAATCGGAAGGCGGAATCTCATTCAATAAGAGAATGAAAAATCGTTTTTCCTTCTAGGGGCACTGTCCTCGGAGACCCCCCGCAGGGGGCGCTGCCCCTTGACCCCTGCCAGCTGACCGGCCAGCAAGACCCCCGCTAGGGGCGCTGCCCTTTGGAACCTCGACTAACTGTTCGTTGTGTGTTATTCATTAGTGTTTTTTATTGTAGTTGTGGATTATTTTGAATAGTGCATAGCATGGCCCGTTTTATCCCAATGTGATTGACAGGTTACATTATGGTAGTTTTAAGTTGTAATTTTTAAATACGGCCTACGTGTCATTTTTCATTGTTATAAAATTGTATTGCTTTCTTAGAATAGGAATTATTTTAATTTTACTATCCAATGTAAAAGAAGACGGCAGCCTACATTTACAACTAAGGAGGAGTATGCTCAAGGCATTATAGAATGCTTAAGGAGTTCATATACCTATATTGACCACCTTAATCTTCACTTGGCTCGTGATGATCAACATAGGTTATGGGCCAAGCTATGTCACTTTTATTTATGTCTTGCATGCATATTTGATATGTTTATTTCATGCTTACTACAATCAAATTTTTATTTTTTTTAAAAAATTAAGTGTTAAATGCCTTCCAAAATCAAACACTTATTATTACTTGGATCATCATATGGTCATTCCTGCCAAAGTAGAATGCTTTTGATTATCTAAGTGAGATAAGATGGAAAATAGTTTTCCATATGTTTGATATGGTTTGACTTAACTACGCTATCAAAATGGTTTTGGGCCTATGGCATTATATGAGATATTTTTAGCCGGGACATTTGATGCCTATCTCATTTAAAATTTGAGTTTTATTTAATTATAAGATTAAAGCCAAAGCTTACTTATGATTAAAATAAAATATTTATGAAAAAAAAATTTTACCCACTACGAAACATCAAAATGTTGAAGTTTCAAAAGTTTAAATGCTTTTAGTGAGAGTTTTTCATTAAAGCCTCAAAATGAATTACTTTACATATTTTGTATGTAGATAATGGCAACAAACAATTGGAATAACTCATTGCGATCTGTGCTCAAGAAAGACAAGCTTAGTGGGTCTAACTTTCTTGATTGGGCATGAAACTTAAGAATCGTTCTTAAGCAAGAAAAAAAGCTCTACGTTCTTAAAAATCCTATTCCCCCTGCTCCATCAAATAACACCTCAAAGCTAAAAAGGATGCTTATAGTAAGCACATAAATGACTTCAACGATGTTACTTGCCTCATGCTAGCAACCATGAACTCTGAACTTCAAAAATAGTTTGAAGAAGCAGAGGCATATAACATGATTGTGCATCTCAAGGAAATGTTCCAAGAGCAACCACGACAAGAGAGATTTGAAACTCACAAGGTGTTAAATGCATGTAAGATGGTTTTTAACACCTCGGTAAGTGCTCATGTCCTTAAAATGAAGGGCTATCTTAATCATCTTGATAAGCTTGGTGCTCCTATTAATCATGACATGGCCACGGATTTGATCTTAGGCTCGTTACCTCCTGAGTATGACCAGTTTGTTATGAATTTTAACATGCATAATATGGAGAAATCCATTACTAAATTGTATGGGATGCTAAAACAAGTTGAACTGAACATTAAGAAGAATACTCCTAGTGTTCTAATGGTTCAAAAAGGGAAAGTAAAAAAGAACAACCAAAAGGGCAAAGTCATGGCTATTAAAGGCAAGGACAAGGCAAAGTCCAAGTTCAAGCCCAAACCTAAGGCCAAGACACCAAAGGAGGGAGCTTGCCACCATTGTGGAGAATAAGGACATTGGCTAAGAAATTGCAAGCTCTATTTGGAAGCAAAGAAAAAGAAGGACAGTGAGACTACCGCTTCAGGTATTTATGTTATAGAAATTAATTTATCTACTTCTGATACATGGGTATTGGATACCGGTTGTGGATCTCACATTTGTGTAAATGTGCAGGGTCTAAAAAGGAGTAGAGCTTTGGCAAAAGACGAGGTGGACCTACGAGTTGCAAATGGAGCAAAAGTTGCAACAGTAGCTGTAGGAACTTTTGAATTAATTTTGTCTAGTGGGCTTGTTTTAGAACTGAATAATTGTTTTTATGTTCCTGCTATGAGTAGGAATATTATTTTAGCTTCGTGTTTGGATTTAGAAGGTTTTGAATTTGTTATTAGGAAAAACATTTGCTACACTAATAAAAATGGCATTTTTTATGGAGATGCCTCATCATCAAATGGACTATATATTCTCAATCTTCATGGATCTTCAAACAAGTCCATCTATAATATTAATACTAAGAGATTGAAATCTAATGATTTAAATCAGACTTACTTCTGGCATTGTCGTTTAGGCCATATAAATGAGAAATGCATAACAAAACTTTATAATGATGGGCTTCTAAATTCGTTTGATTTAGAATCTTATGAAACATATGATTCTTGTTTATTAGACAAAATGACTAAAGCGCCTTTTAAGAGATAAAATGAAAGGGCAACTGATTTATTGGGCCTAATACATACTGATGTATGTGGACCAATGAATTTACATGCTATAGGAGGATTTCAATACTTCATTACATTTACAGATGATTTTAGCAGATCTGGCTATTTGTATCTGATGAAACACAAATCTGAATCATTCTAGAAATTCAAAGAATTTCAAAATGAAGTACAAACTCGCTTGGCAAAAGTATCAAAACACTTCAATTAGATCGAGATGGTGAATACTTAGGTCACGAGTTTGGCGAGCATCTTAAAAATTGTGGAATTATCTCCCAATTAACTCCACCTGGAACACCTCAATAGAATAGTGTATCTGAATGGAGAAATCGAACTTTATTAGATATGGTTTGATCAATGATGAGTCAAACTGATCTTCCAATGTCCTTTTGGGGTTATGCCCTAGAGACTGCTGCATTCATAGTAAATCGAGTTTCATCTAAATCGGTTCAGAAAACACCATATGAGATATGGACTGGGAGACAACCTAGTTTGTCATTTCTCAAGATTTGGGGTGGTGAAGTTTACGTAAAGCGTTTATTATCTGATAAACTTGCACCTAAATTAGATAAATGCATATTTATAAGGTATCCTAATGAAACTAAAGGATATCAATTTTATCTCCCAAAAGAAAATAGAATAATTGTTGCTCGAAATGGATTCTTTTTTGAAAAGGAATTTATTTCCAAAAGAATCAGTAGGAGTAAAATACATGTTGATGAGATTCAAGAGCCACAATTAGTAATTGAACCAAATAATGAACCTCGATTAGATGGCTCACAAGTCCAAATTGAGCCTACTTCTATAGAACAAGGACCTCGAAGATCTGATAGGGTTCGACAACAACCTGAGAGATATGGGTTCCTCATCACTAACGATCACAATGTGGAGCTTATGGTTAATGATGAGCCCACTTCCTATCTAGAAGCCATTGAGTGTTCTGACTCTAGAAAATGGTTAGAGGCTATGAAGTCTAAGATCCAATCCATGTATGATAACCAAGTCTGAACTTTGGTTAATCTACCTAAAGGTTCAAAAACTATTGGGTGTAAATGGGTTTTCAAAAAGAAAACAGACATGGAGGGAAATGTGTATACTTACAAAGCACGACTGGTAGCAAAAGGTTATAGACAAACTCATGGTATAGACTATGATGAAACCTTTTCACCAGTTGTAATGCTTAAATCTATTAGAATTCTTCTTGCCATAACAGTATATTATGATTATGAGATTTGGCAAATGGATGTCAAAACTGCGTTTCTCAATGGAAACTTACTCGAGGATGTGTACATGACACAACCTAAGGGTTTTGATGATCCTTTAAATTCTAATAAAGTATGCAAGCTTCAAAGATCTATTTATGGATTGAAGCAAGCATCTTGAAGTTGGAATCTTCATTTTGATGAAGCAATTAAAGAATTTAACTTTATCAAAAATGAAGATGAGCCTTGTGTCTATAAGAAAACAAGTGGGAATGCAATAGTCTTTTTGGTACTTTATGTTGATGACATCTTACTCATTGGAAATGACATCCCAACTCTACAAAGTGTAAAGACATGGTTGGGAAATTATTTCTTAATGAAAGACTTAGGTGAAGCTACCTATATTCTAGGTATAAGGATCTATAGAGATAGATCTAGAAAGGTAATTGGACTAAGTTAAAGTGCATACGTTGACAAGGTACTGAAAAGGTTCAGTATGCAAGACTCTAAGAGAGGATTCTTGCTAGTGTCATATGCCATTAAGCTTAGCAAAACTCAAAGTCCTTCTACGAAGGATGAAGAAGAGCGCATGAACAAGATACCATGCGCTTCCGCTATAGGGTCTATCATGTATGCCATATTATATACTCGACTCGATGTATCATATACATTGAGCAAGATGAGTTGGTTCCAGTCAAATCTTGGAGAGGCACACTGGAATGCTGTCAAGAACATACTGAAGTACTTAAAAAGTACTAAAGATATGTTCTTAGTTTATGGAGGAAATGAAGGCGAGCTAGTTGTAAATGGTTACACTGATACTAGTTTTCAGTCCGACATAGATGGTTACAGATCACAATCAGGTTTTCTATTTTGTTTGAATGGAGGTGCTGTAAGCTGGAAAAGTTCAAAGCAAGACACCGTGGCCGATTCTACTACAGAAGCTGAGTATGTAGCTGCCTCATCTACAGCTAAAGAAGCAGTTTGGATTAAAAAGTTCATTACAGAACTAGATGTAGTTCCTAGTATTTTGAACCCTGTAGATCTCTATTGTGACAACAATGGAGCCATTGCACAACCTAAGGAACCAAGATCACGTCAGCGATCCAAACATATACTTAGATGTTTTCATCTCATTCGAGAAATTGTTGATAGAGGAGATGTCAAAGTATGCAAGGTATCAATTGATGACAATGTTGCAGAACCACTGACAAAGCCTCTCCTATCGTCTAAACATGATAGTCATACTAGATCAATAAGATTACGGCTTATGCCAAATTGGTCTTAGTGCAAGTGGGAGACTATTAGGAATATGCCCTAGAGTCAATTTGTACTTATACTATTGTCGTTATATTTTATATAATAATTTGAGATTTTCCTTTCGATGAATAGTGCATTTTGTTTTGTGATCATCAAGTTCGTGACTTGATAGTAAAACCCTACAATGAATTCAATGACTATTCTAAAACTATCCTTGATTGATTATTATTATTGCAACAATAATAAATTAAGATTAGTATGTTTGTGACTTGATGACTATATTTTACTGGTCATGAATATTTGTGATATCAAGTCAAAACATAAATAAATGTTAGAGAACATTATATTGGATATGACCCACTGTGAGAGTACTTCATGGAACATGGCATAAGTACTTTCTAGTCATAATAATATTAAAAGTCCTTCGACCTAAATTCATCATTGTTTCCTACTTGATAAATTCTATATTTTGACATTGTCTAAAGTTGTCTTTAACCAGATAATAAATTAGACTACTGTTGGATATAGAATAAATAAAAAAGAGGAATATGATTGATAGTGAAGGAATTTGTCCCTCTCAATTATGGGAGAGATATCCATGGGTCCCTTGATAAGTTAGACTGTTAAAATGTATGGTCGTACTCAAATATATCAATCTAAGATATTGATATCATTTGTTTAAACAGTCTACTATGACATCAAGAAATAATTGATTAAGCTTAATAAGGATGACATGCTCCGTGCCTTATGCTTAATCTGGATATCATGTGATAAAAGGACTAAATATAAAATTGTAGTTTGGTGCAAAGAGATCACTGATATTTATTTAACCTAGATAGTTATAATGTTTTGCTAGAAATCGTTTATAACTTGTGGGCCATTTAAATATGATTTAGGCATACTATCAGTGTTAAATGAACCTATAAGGTCACACAATAAGCGAACTTGTTAGGTTATTTTTCTGGTAACCAGATTCGATGAATCTGGAAATATGTCTAAGTTAATCGAACTTAGAAAATTTACCAGATACAATGAATCTGAAAATATGTCCACATTTGATGTATCTGGATGATGTCCAGATTATAAGAATCTGACTCGATAAATTAATTAGTTAAATTATTGAGATAATGACATAATCTTATCATATCAGTTTTAATTTAATTTGAATTTAAATTAAAATATGATAAAATATTATCAGAATTGGATTCTGAGAGGTTCGAGGGTTTCTAAGAAAACCTTAGCCGTCTTCTCAAGAGCCCTATTCTGTTGAAAATATTTGTGCCTCTATTCACCAAAAAAAAAAAAAAAAAAAACCTCTCAAACCTTAGGCTCTAGCACTCTCGGGGTAATGAGTTAGTTCACCATCTGTATCCCATAAAGGATGTTGGCACAGTGCAGCGTCTGGTGATCGTTTGGGTTACACGCATGATTACACAATTGAAGGATCTTGATTACGCCGAACAGAGGTAATTCTGTAAGGCTTAGATCTTCTTAATCATTTACTTGTGTCCTCGAAAGGGATACGTGGATGTTTTTTGCTTTTAGGAGTTCACGAATCCTAACACTAGCATGGTGATAATTCAATTGTAGCTTAAGACTCATAGGATTAAAGTCCCAATCAACCTCAAATGTGACCTTCTTATTATAAATGTCTATCTCAACCCAAAGTCCCTCATTTAGGATACACAATATTTGAGAAAGAACTATCCTCATCAGTGGATAGGAATTTCTCTGATAGTGCTATTAATGGACCTAAGAATACTATACTTCTTGTCCATCATATTTGGAAAGAACTCCTTCACAAGAGCAGGACAATGGACACCTTTCCAATCTAAAATAGGTCTCCATCCTAGGTGTCTACACATAACCCCAACATGTAGTGTCTAATATCAGGTCAATAGTTTTCTAAACTAGAATTTTATTATTAACTCGCTCATTACTTAGTACTGGAAAGTATGGCTTGGGAAAATGAGGATAATGTGCCATTAGTAACAACTGACACACATAAATCAAGCATTAAATTTAAAATGCCAATCACCAAACCATACAATAGGGCAAGTATGCCCGTCGCGTAGTATAGAGAATAGCAAGTATCGAATCTATGGAAACTTAACAATTACCACTACTTTGCTCTCATCTCATTGTCTAGCCAAATTAAATATGTGAAAAATAAATAATTACACCATACTAGGAAACCTATCATCTTTTCACTCAAAGAAGAGTCACAAGTTCATTAAAAGATTTGAAAGAGAGAAAGGCCATGCAACAACGAGATTTCCCCCGTTAAACACTTTAAAGAAGAGTACCCCTTAGATCCATAAATCTCAACTTTTGCACTTGTGTGAGTTACAAATCAATCTCATTCTCCCTTGAGTTATGTGATCCCTAATCCCTAAGTTTGTCTAATCACAATCCCAAACCATCTGGAAGCCACAAAACACCCATCTCTAAGTGATTTCATAAATCTATTGATTGTTAGCCCTAATCCACAACCTCCTTCTCGAGTTAATTGAAGATGGAAAACATTAAATTAGTTAAGTGGGTGTTCAAATCTTAACCCCATCTCTCGAAATTATTAAGGAAGAACAACTAATTGAAGGAAATCAATTAAAACTAACACACCTAAGATACCATAACGAATACAAATAACCAAATGCTTTAAAGATAAAATCAAAGATCCAAGAAGAATACATGATCCTAAAGCATAAAAGTAGGGTACAACCCTTTACTACAATTAAAAATCAAATTTTAGAACAAAAATTACAAAGTAGATCACAAAGAAAAGGATTAGAAACACTCATAGACAAGCAATTTCTTCTTCCTTCTTGAGAGCTCCTTGCAATCCTCTTTTCCTCTTCCTTGAATCCCTTGCTCCTCCTCTTTGTTTTTGAGAGAAAAATGGTTTCCTAGATGATCTCTTGGTTGCTAGTCAATCAAGGATAATGATGTAGTGCTTATAATGGGGTTTGTATAGAGAAAAGAGAAAGGAATAAAAAAAAAAATTGTAGAAAATCTCAAAACTACATGTTTCTACACATGTGGGCGTCCCACTTCCCTGGGCGTAGTATTGTTCACTAGTATTCACTTGAACAGTTCCGTATACTATTTATGTAAGCAGTACCATGTACTATTTAATTTTTTAATTTTTAATTTTTTAAAAAATAATTTGAATCCTATGCAGCCTAGGGAGGTTCTAGTTCCCTAAGCCACCACTTTTTGTGTGGCTTCTTCATTTTTCTTCCATTTTTGCTCTATTTTTCTTCCTTTCTTCACTTTTATCTTCAATTGGTCTTTTCTATATTTCCTACAAAAACAAGATTAGAATGGTGTGGTGAATGGGGATTTCAACAAGGAATTACTACAATTAAAGCACAAAAATACTAAAAAATAAGTATGTAATGAGCCCTCATCACACACCCCCACACTTAAATCTTTGCTTATCCTTAAGCAAACCACACTTATTCATAAACAAAGAATTGACTAATATACAAATCTTACACCTTACATTTATTCACAACTTAATTATTGCAAAAAGTAAGAAAAATATATTATTTTATAAAGTTAAAGAATAGCTAATTTACAATTACAATGAAAAATATTCTACATAGCATTCTAGGTGAATAATCAAGGTAACTTAGCACATATGCAATATGGTCAAACTTTTAAAGAGATTAATTCTTCGTCCACTTTAGAATTCACTTTAATACCAATCCATCCAAGTTAATCCTATGTATACCCTTATATTAGGCTAGACACAACCAAGAACCTGAAAGTGAAATTAAATAAGTTTATGCCAAATAAATGTGATTCACTCAATATCTCCAATCAAGAATTTAAATAAAGTGATTCAAATGAGATATGATCCAACAACCCACTCAAGTCTCGTGGCTATCCCAAGTATATGTATTACATATGTTACACTAGAATACAACAATACCTTATACATTGGTAGAACAATACAATAATATAATTCAATTTGAATTGGCAAAATAGGAGCTTCCCATTTTTTTTTTCTTTCTACAAAGGGAATGCATTTGAAGTGATTTTACTTGAATGCTCTTTTCCATCCCTTGCATTTTTTTTTTCTTTTTTGCTTTTCTTTCTTTTTTCTTTTTCTTGCTTTTTCTTTTCTTTTTTTTTATCACACGTTGTTTTTTGTCATAGGACATGCACTTTTGCATTCCTAGAGCCTTTTTTCTCCTCACTTAGATAGGTGCATTTAGTAACCTACCTTTTGCTTCTATTTGCCTTTTTATTAAAAAAAGAAAAAATCTTTGAAATTTTCTATAATGCAATATACAGCACAAATGAATGAATGAATAAATAAAATTAGCTAGGAAATTAGAGATAAGTCTATGAACTACACTCTATATTTCTTTACTAAGTTTTCATCCCTTCTCAAAGAATTAAGCTTCACAAACATTTTTAAAGGCATAAACAAGAATAATTTACTTCTCCAAACTTAATCTATGTTATGCCTAAATCTAAGTGTACATAAAAATAACTTTCCTAGAAAAGTCTTAAGTAGAATCCCTAAGCAAAAAGATAAACAATAACTCCACCAAACTAACACATATCAATACACATACCAACAAGCCTTGAAAACTAAACCTACAGTGCAAAAAAAAATTGAAAACATTTTAGCCGAAATGTAAAAACAAGAAATTTAGCACAAAAATAGGAAAATTTAAAAAATAAATAATACAAAATTGTACAAAAAATACTATTCAACCTCCACTAATAGAAAAAGGCTAATTATCAACTGACAAATTGTGTTGGTAACCGTCCGGTTTCTATTAGTAATACTAGATTACCAACAGATTCCCAACAAAATGTGGTCCGTTGGTAAAATGCTTGTTGAAAATTGTTACCAACAAGAGTTTTTTTAAGTCTGTTGGTAATTACCAACATATTTTACAGTTGATAATGATTTTTTTGGAGTGACATATTTTTTGTTGGTAATTCTACTAAGTTACCAACAAATTGACTTAGTAGTTGGTAAAGTTGTTGGTAATTTTCTAATTGATTCTTTTATTAGTAATTTAGTTGCCATTTTTCTAATTAATTATTCGGTTGGTAATGTAGTTGGTAGTTTTCCAACAAGTATTGGTTGCTGTATTTGTTTTGTTGGCAAATATTATGCATTACCAACAAATGATTTAGTTGGTAAAGGTCTAAGAATATCATGCCAATTGATAGGTTACCAACTACAATTCAGTTGGTAATATTGCATCGACAGATTTTCTGTTAATAGTCACCTACTAATTTGTATTAGTACTTAGTAACAGAATTCGGTTGGTAAACACTTACAGATTTCTATTGGTAAGTACTAACAGCTTGATCTGCTGGTAAGAACCTGCAAATTTTTGTTGGTAAGTGCCAATAGATTATTTGTTAGTAAACTCTTGTAAATTTCTGTTGGTATGAACTAATAGCTTTTGTGTTGCTAATTACCAACAGATGTCTGTTGGTAACTAATATTACCAATAAATTTTCTATTGATAACTAAAATTATATTTTCACTAGATAAAATCCATACATATATTTGATAAAAGCAGTCCTACACAATATTAAAAGCACATCTATATTGAAAGTACATTAGCATCTATACTTCACATATTTAAAATACTGTCTAAACCAACCACCATCCATATCAAAGTACATCAAACTATGATGAGGAACAAAAAATAAATAAAGTCAATTACTAATGTGCTCAAAATAATATTTCACTTCAATAGTTGTAATATGAGTATGGAAATCATCTGCTGCTCTTTGGTTATTATTTGGAGAGTTCTAACTCTCCATTGAGGGTGAGTTCAGTGGCTTGGATTCGTTGTTGGATTGACCTCCACAAAACCCTACCTTTCTTCCTTTTTTCTTTGCATTCCTTTCTTACTTAGTGCCATCTGAAAGTAATACATAGATTGTAATTAGATCCACTATCTATAAAACCAGAATACTCAAAAGATAAGTACAAAAAGCAATGGATAAAAAAAGAATGAAATAAATAGCTTTTTGGCTAGCAACTGCACAAAGACTTCCACATGTGTACTAACTAGCCATACTTGTTTTGCTAAGAGAAACTACAAGAAAAATAATACTGCAAGAAAAATGATTCTTCACATAGTTTCACTATTAATGTTCCTTGCAATTCAAAATTCAATGGACCCAAAACATATCCTCCAGAAAGAAATCTAGAAATAAAATAGCCTAAAAAACTCCATAGTTGTGTGCACCTTAGGAATCTACTTCTATTGTAGAAAGTATGAGAAGAAGGAACAGAAAATAGCTCGTGTTTTTCTGCCACATGCTTGTGGAGAATCTAATCGCATCCTTTATACCATTATACATCTATTTAATCTTGTTGGCCCATATTTTTTTTTTAAATGAAAAGTAATGCCACTGTTAATCACAGATGGGTACTCCACCAGTGCAACAGTGATAAGGGATAAAATCACCATTCTTTTCTTAGTTATTTGATGGTGTTTTAAGATACATTTGTTGTAAAAACTAGGCATATTCCTTTCTGTTTGACATTTTGCTTGTAAAAGGCGTTTTTGGCAAATATGTGCAGATTTAAATTAAAATCGAGAAGAAATTGCACAAAATCAAAATGTACCTGACGCCAGGCCCAGCCAGTGGACCAGGAGCCGGATCCATTCTACTCTAGCAGTAGAGTTTAAGCAAGCTTCGGGGTTTTCCGAACGGACTTGGCACTAGGTCCGGCAAGTGTACCGGCGTCGGGTCCATTTTGTCTACCAAGAAGAGACGACCAAAAACAAAGCAAAAACAGAGAAAGAACAAAGTGCACCGGGAGCCAGATGGGTCAAAGGTACCTAGCACTAGGTGTAACACGCCATCTTCTAACTCTCGATTTGCTACTACCTGTAATGGGATGGGAATTTATATCAACGGCCAGAATAAAAGTTGATCGGTGTATTGAGACAAACACTTTGGTGAAATAAAGTTTTGTCGGGACCTGGATGTAATTATTAGATTTGTTCTACCCATACCCTAAATTTTTGGAAGGCTATTAAAACTTATAAAATAAGAATTTTAGGGTACTTTAGAAAGAGAAATTGATTAGTACAATGAGATGCATGTTTTGGTCCAAAATGTGCTACACGGGGTATCGATGGCATTTTCGTCATTTTGACTGCGTTCGTGACTTCGACCTCGAATTTGACCAAGTAGATAGGGAATTGAAGAATTTAAGTGTTACCAATGGATTTAGTGAAATTTTTGGAGTTGGATAGTGAAATAAAATATTTTTCCATTACGGACCTGATTTTGATCATTTCTGAAGAAAAGAGAAAATTATGATTGGAAATGGGACGTGTGGCTTCTTATGATTGGTGGATGAAAATAAGTGTCTTTTAGTGATTGATTAATGAAGACAAGTGCTTCTATTTGATTGGTTGTGATAAGTTGAGATAATTTAGAGGGCCCACAGGAAATAAATAAGGATGGCCCACAAGCATGAAAATCTTGGCCAACTTGGACTACCTTTTGACTTCAATTGACCAAGCTTAATTAAGCTAATCTTGATTTGAGCAAGTTAACCATGGTTGAATGTGCATGGCCATGCAAGATTAGAAAATATCTAATGGCTTTTGAGAATCCTAGAGATTTCTACAAGATTTTCCAATACACTTGTAGGTTGTACATAATTCCAAGACCTTCTAGGATATTCCACAATTTTCTTTTCAATTCTATAAAGATCTAAGTGCTTTTAGAGTAGCCAAATTACCATAGAATTCTTGAATATTCTAAATGACACCTAAGTAGCTAGGTGGACCAATCAAGAGCTTCCAAATGTTTGAGACCATTTAATGAACCTTTGACTTGAAGACCATATTTCTCTATATATAGGCCATGAAGGCCAACTAAAATGGCTTTAGATAGCCAGAATTTCGGAGAACACAAGAGAGAAAAGAGAGAGAGAAATCGGAAATAGAGAGGAGAGAAAGAGAGAGAAAAAAGCAAGAAGATGCTTGGACTGTTCAGCCTCCAAACGCAGCAAAGAAAAGGTAAATATCTACCTTACATGAAGTAAAGTTATTATATAAAGCATGGAGATCATTTTGGTATATATATTGTGAGAAATTTATGTGTGAATTATGGAAACTAGTTAGGTGAAGTCGTGTGAAAGCTGTCCTTGTGTGCAGAAAATTCTAGGAGGTTTTATGTTCAGTAAATCTGTAATGTTTCTGGATTTGAACAAATCAGGCATGTATCTTTGTAGCTAAGGATAATAGAGACATTTTAGAACAAGTTGAGGTTAATCGGGTTTACGGATCAAAAGTTATGGTGAAAATAGTAACAGGTGACAAATCAGTAACGGGATTTTACTACTGGACATTTGTGTTCAAAACTGAACAAAACAGGCGACAGAATTGGTACTCCATGAATTGGAACTTGTAAAGGAATGCCTTAAGGATATTTTATAATTGGTTTGACATCATTTGGATTTGTGGATTAAAAGTTATGGGCAAAACAAGTTAGGGTGTCAAACTGGAAAATTGCAGAATGTTAAGGAAAGAATGAATAGTGAAACTAAGTCAAAACTAATGAGGCTGTTTTTGCACAGTACAGTGATACTGGAACTAGGTCTCTAAAAACAGGCTATACTAAATTAAATTTAAGAGTCTTACGGTTGTTTTGGTATATCATGGAGCCAAATCGGAGCTGTAAATAGAAAGTTCTGTGCGAAACAAAATGGTGTGTCAAACCAGTGAAATTCGAGTAAGTAGTCCGAAAATGAATAGACTTTAGGGTGATTGATTATGTGATTTTAGATAAAATAATTAGGGAAACATGAAGTGAATCCCTTGTTTATAAAGGGAGGAAGGATGCACAAAAAGGAAATTTAAAGAATTGATCAAACGATAGAAAAACGACGCAAACGAAAGTTAAACATTTTCCTTGACCGACGGCTAACCATCGGCCTCGTCGGCTAACCGTCGGCCCCATCGGCTAAACGACGGTTAAACGTCGGTTAACCGTCGGGCACGTTGGCCAGATGTCGGCTATTTTTCGGCCAAACACGAATTGGCCCGAAAACAATGTTTGATGTAGGTTTAGCGATAAACAGTCAACAGAACATCAAAAATGGTAGAAACGAAGGTTAAACGGGCATGAATGGAAATGATTGCTTAGGACACGAGGAGAGTCCCTTGGATTTCTAGAACTCTTTCTAAAGTTAGTGTGCTTTGTTTTTCCATGAAATGCTATATTATATACCGTTTGGGACATTTTTTGAAAATATGTTTGGAAACATTGAATTTAATCCTCTTTTGGAATTAGAATCCTGGATTTCTTTAAATGAGTTCTTTTTTCGAATCGGCTATTTGGAAAATGTTCCAAATGTCCTTATTGGAATATTTTATGAAAACCTTTGCAACTCGGGGATTCGGTAAATGACCGAAATATCCTTATTGGAACTCTTGTGATTATTTTTCAAATCGGGTAAGGGTAAAATGACCCGAATACCCTCAGAAAGCCTTTTGGCATCGGGTATCGGTAAATGACTTGAATACCCTTGGAAATGACTTTTGTCATCGAGTATGGGGAAAATGACACGGATACTCTTGGAACCATATTTTGATGTGTGAATAGAACCCTTTATCTGATTTCAATATGATTTTGGATAAATGTTGTTTTTCCCCAAAACTGTTTCAATATGAAAATTTTGTGAGATCAGATAACCCTCTGGCTTGATCAGTCAGACAGGGTTGGTGATGTTGAGTACTTAGCAAGGATTTTGATCTTTGTACTAGCCCATGTTAGAGATAGACGACCCTAAGTAACCTGATTAGTTCTGGGGATTGTGTTACTCCAAACAAGGCGACAAGACATTGAGATGAGTCATCCTGGATAGCCGTTTTGAGCCCGATAATTGCCTATTGATTATGATGGAGGATTGTTCATATGATACCGGGCGGGTACACTCGGTGTGTTCAATTCCTTGCCACCTCGATGGTGATTGACGTCCGGATTGGGACCCCTGGCTTATGGTGGCAAGTAAAAGATCCCTAAGTGCAAGGTGAGGTATATTTGTTTGCTGCTCACTGTTCTGGAATGACACAGGTGACGCACTGTAAGATGCGATCCCTGGCACAAGAGACCGTGTAGCCGAAGGCAAGGATCTGTGAGACTTGCATACATGCCGACCTTCTATTGGAAAAGTGCCTGTGATTGGAAAAAAATGGGGCAATGAATTGAAAGTTGAAACACCGTTTTCCAAAAATTTATTGAGTTCTGAATACACCCTTCATTAAAGAGTTTTTTATTCATTTCTAATAAACAAATGATATATTATTTCATAAAAGTTTTTGTACTCTGTTTCTTTAATAAAACATTAGCACACACGAGACTCACTGAGTGACTTTCCACTCACATGTGTCTTTTACCTTACCCTTTTGTAGGATCCGAGTTGAAAGGATCTAAGGATAGAGGACGATACTACAGTGACAGCAGAATAGGTTCAGACATTTCCCTTTTTGGATAATGTACCTTATTACTGAGGTTGAATAGAAACTTTCATGTACGAAATTATTTATTATTTGTACGCACTTGACCATCAGTATGGGTTGTTGTATGAATACGGATTTGCATACTCTATTGATTTTTGTTATAAAGACCCCTTGTCCGGGTAACTGGACGAGGCGATACCCGATGTTGATATACTTCCACAATACTTTTAGTAGGTGTGTTACAATTGGTATCAGAGCCTAGTTTCATAGAACTGTGGTATCGTCATAGGGATTGATAGAACTCTTTCATTATGGAGGTATAACGGATAGGATGATACGGGCAAGTGCCCAATAGATAAGTATAGCGACGATGGGAAGAAAAAAAATTGGTTAGCACTCAAGTGTGAAATTTTTTTTTAAAGGATTAAGATTATCCGCCGAGCAGGTGTGCTAGGACGCTTCACTTGGACAAGATCCGACCACGGCCGCCATCATACACCTTATTTCACCGAAAGTGCATTTAACCTCGTAGTATTTGTCACTACCTTATTTGCACAAGACCTAAGTCTAGAAAGGACACCTAATCCCGAGAGGACATCGTCACCACATAAGGAGATGGATGGCAATTTTAATGAAATTGATGGCGATATTGAATCACGCCATCAGGATAGTGATAAAGAGCATAGTGTCCCCGATGGTGTAGTATTGTCCGGGAAAGAATTTGGCGGGGATACTCTAGGAATATTAGAAGACGAGATGTTATGTTTCAAGGATGTTGAGATAGGAAGAGATCGGGAGGTACCCGAGATGAAGGTACTCGTGGTCGAAGAGTTCATGGGAAAATTGGAAATAGACTCAAACATACTGGTTTGGTTACACCCTGATACAGAGAAATATGAATGATTCAATATAGCTGGATCCTATACAACTCCTACTAATTCAGAACCAAAGAGGATGTTGGCATAAATGAGGATATGAGTAGGAGAAATCGAAGTGAATTTCCGGTTATAAGTCAGAAAAGATTTAGAAGACCCCAATGGCGAGAAAAAAAGAAAGATGCGAGAGGAAGGGAGACCCAAGGGGGGGACGACCCTCTTTTAGATGTATTAACTGTAGGAATGAATGGCATAAGAGTTTTAATTGCTCTCACCTCCAAAGGATAGGAGGATAAAGTCGACCAGGAAGAAATAATCAGGGACAGGGGTCAGGACAAGAAAGAGAGAACATAGACAGGCTTCTACTCTTATAGCCAAATCTGCTAAACCAAGTAAATTTTTGAGTGATTGTATCAAAAAAGGTGGATGATTATGTCATAATAGTGAAAGGCACACTCTTTAGCTTTAAATCATGATGCTAATGTATTGGTAGATTCTACCCATTCCTTACTGCTAATGTATTTCTTGATGCTATGGAAATAAAAATGAGGAAGAAAATTTTATAAGAAATTCTTGTCAGTGCCCCATTGGCAAAAATAAATGAATGGTAAGAAAGTACATGAGGAATGCAAGATCTTAGTAGGAAGTGAAATTTTGGAGGAGATTTGATATGCCTGCCCATAGAGGACTAAGATGCTATCTTGAGCATGGACTGGCTACCCCAGCATCGTAATCAAGTTGACTGAAGATATAAAGCAGTACAATTCTGCCAACCTGGAAACCTGTCTTGGAAATTGTAGGCGAGACTGGGAAGAAATGTAATACTTGTACATCGAGACTCGAGGCCCGGAAGATAATTGGAAATGGTGTACTGGGCTTATGTAATTAATAAGTCAGGAGAGGTTAAGAAACTTGAAGAAGTTCCTATTATAAATGAGTATTTGGATGTTTTTCCAGTAAAATTGAAGAAATTGCCACTGAAGAGAGAAATAGAATTTTCTATTGAGTTAGTGACATTGGCAAAGCTAATTTCAAGAACTCCTTATTGAATGGTACCTATAAAATTGCAGGGGTTTAAGAAATATGTAAAGGAATTAATGGAGCCAGAATTCCATTGGCTAGTACTCCACTTTAGGGAGTACCCATCTTGTTTGTTAGAAAGAAAGTTGAGTTACCACGGACGTATATAGATTTATGAGGTTAAATGCAGGAGAGAGAGAGAGAGAGAGAGAGAGAGAGAGAGAGAGAGAGAATAAATATCCATTGCCCATGATTGATGAATTATTCGATCAGTTATGAAGGACAGATGATTTTCAAAGTTAGACTTAAGGCAAGGATATTATTAAGTTCGAATTTGGAAAGAAAACATACTAAAAACTGCATTTAACACGATATAGACTTTTGAGCTTGTGATGCCCCTTTGGTATCACTGATGCCTGTCGTTTCATAGATCTAATGCTTCGGACATCTCGGCCCAGTTTGTGGCTCTATTCATAGATGATATTCTGGTGTACTCCAAAGATCCCTAAGATCATGAACAATAATCTTCAGAAAGTATTAGGAAAGTCAAGGTAGTCCAAACTATATACAAAATTCAGGTAAGTGTGAGTCTTAGCTACAAGAAGTAGCATTCTTGGGACATATGATATCTAAAGTCGCGAGTACGGTAGATCCTAAAAAAGTTAAAGTAGTGATGACCTGGAAACTTCCTAAGATTACGTATCGAATATGATATTTTCCGAGATTTGCGGGATATTATGCAGATCTACTAAGAAATTTCCTAAGATAGCTTTACTTAAGTCCACTCACCTAAAAGGAAGTTCCTTATGTTTGGACTAGAAAATATGAGGGAAAATATTGGGAGTTGGGAAAAGGATTAAGCTCTACTCCTGTTTTAACATTGCCAATAATGGACAAGCCTTATGAGGAGTACACAAATATGTCAAGTGAAGGATTGAGAGGAGTATTGATGCAAGAAAGAAAGGGATAGCTAATATCTTTAGAAAATGGAAACCTCATGAGGAGAATTACATTATACATGATTTGGAGTTAGTTGCTATTGTGTTTGCCCTTTTGGAGTAGAGATATTGTTTATGTGGAGCTGAGTTAGAAATCTCCACCGACCTCAAGAGATTGAATGTGCTTTTACTTGAAAGGATTTGAACAAGAGGTAAAGTTGATGGATAGAATTGTTGGAAGGATTTCAATGTCTAATTAAATATCAACCTAGAAAAGCAAACACAATAGTAAATGCCCTTAGTAGGGAGGCGAATTTATCAGCACTTCGGACGTTACAAATTTTGGAATTAGAAGTGTTTGCGGTGAGACGAATAAATAAGGATGAGTAATACTTCCATTCAACCTGCCTTCATACAACAATCAGAGAGAGAGCAAGATGAAGATGAAGAGTGCAAAAGTTGGTGCCGAAGAAGGTGAATACAAAGGAGATAAGTTCTGAAAGGATGATGATGGGATTAATTGCTACTAGGGCAAGCATTGTATTTTGAAACAATATGCAAGGAGATAAGATGTTTAGCGGAGGAACCTTAGAGTAAGTATACCACCCATCAAGAAGCCGCAAAGATGTATTAGAACCTAAAACAACATTATTGGTGGATTGGTAAAGAAAAGGACAGTTTGGGCTTTGTAAACAATGTTTAATCTGTCAAGAGAGAGAGAGAGAGAGAGAGAGAGAGAGAGAGAGAGAGAGAGAGAGAGAGAGAGAGAGAGAAATGCCAATCAACAATGGCCTGGAGGGTTACAACCATTATCTACTCTATGGTTGAAATGGAATGAAATTACTATAGACCTCATTACAGGATTACTTATGAAATTGGAGTGGCAAGATACTATTTATTAGGTGATAATGGATCGACTGGCTAAGTCTGCTCATTTCATTTCTATTAATTAATGAAATTCCTTAGAGCAGTTAAGCGAAATCTATATGGAGGAAGTAATCAGACTGCATGAGAACCCTCTAGTACTGTGTCAAATCAAGATCCAAGATTTACCTCAAAGTTTTGGACTAAGCTGTAGTGGAGGTATGGGACCACAATAAAGTTCAGCATAGCAACGCACCTATACGCATATGGACAAACAGAACAAGTGAATGGAATTTTGGAAGACATGTTCTAAGCATGTGTTTTGAATATTGGGGTCAAGTAGATTGATAATTTAGCGCATGCAGGATTCATATACAATAATAGTTATTAATTAACAATTGGAATGGTCCCATTTAAAGCTCTTTATGGAAGGAATGAAGTCCAAAAAGAAGAATGGGTGAACAAGATGCTTTGGGACTTGAAAAAGTCCGACATGCTGTGAAGATAATTAACATCAAGTTGGAGGCAGATCAAGGTAGACAAAAAAGTAATACGAGTTGACGTAAGAGAGATTTGGAATTTACAGAATGAGATCATGTATTCTTGAAGTTGACTCCACAATGACAATAGGGAATCAAAGAACAAGAAAATACACTTGGACCATACCCAATTGTCGAGAGGATTGGGAAAGTAACCTATCGAGTTGGAGTTACCAATAGAACTTCAAGTTATTCACAACATGTTTTATGTACCCTAACATTGAAAGTATGTGGCTAATCTTGCCCACATTTTAAATGAAGAACCCATTAAGTTGGCTCTAAGCTTGAAGAATAAGGAAGAGCCTGTTAAGATCGTGAAGTATGCTGAAAAGAAATTGCAGAACGAGAAAATTCCACTTGTATAAGTATCGTGGAATCATCATGCTATGTAAGAGGCAACTTGGGAAAAACGAAAGCAAGCATGTTGAAAAAGTAATCTAGATTTATTCCAAGTATAAGCCAAATTTCGAGGACGAATTTTTTGTAAGGAGGGGGGGATGTAACACCCCACCTTCTTACTCTTGATTTGCTACTACCTGTAATGGGATGAGAATTTATATCAATGGCCAGAACAAAAGTTGATCGGTGTATTGAGACGAACACTTTGGTGAAATAAAGTTTTGTCGGGACCTGGATGTAATTATTAGAATTGTTCTACCCGTACCTTAAATTTTTGGAAGGCTATTAAGATTAATAAAATAAGAATTTTAGGGTACTTTAGAAAGAGAAATTGATTAGTACAATGAAACGCATGTTTTGGTGCAAAACGTGCTACACAGGGTATCGAGGGCATTTTCGTCATTTTGACCGCGTTCTTGACTTCGACAGCAAATTTGACCAAGTAGAGTGGGAATTGAAGAATTTAAGTGTTACCAATGGATTCAGTGAAATTTTTGGAGTTAGATAGTGAAATAAAATATTTTTTCATTACGGACCAAATTTTTGTTATTTCTGAAGAAAATAGAAAATTACGATTGGAAATGGGATGTCTGGCTTCTTATGATTGGTGGATGAAAATAAGTGTTATTTAGTAATTGGTTAATGAAGACAAGTGCTTCTATTTGATTGGTTGAGGAGGTCAAGTGTTTCTATTTAATTGGTTGTGATAAGTTGGGATAATTTAGAGGGCCCGCAAGAAATAAATAAGGATGGCCCACAAGCCTGACAATATTGACCAAGTTGGACCATGTTTTGACTTCATTTGACCAAGCTTAATTAAGCTAATCTTGATTTGAGTAAGTTAACCATGGTTAAATGTGCATGGCCATGCAAGATTAGAAAATATCTAATCGTTTTTGAGAACCCTAGGTATTTCTACAAGATTCTCCCATACTCTTGTAGGTTCTACATAATTCCAAGACCTTCTAGGATATTCCACAATTTTATTTTGAATTCCATAAAGATCTAAGGGCTTCTAGAGTTGCCAAATCACCATAGAATTCTTGAATATTCTAAATGACACCTAAGTAGCTAGGTGGACCAATCAAGAGCTTCCAAATGTTTGAGACCATTTAATGAACCTTTGACTTGAAGACCATATTTCTCTATATATAGGACATGAAGGCCAACAAAAATGGCTTTAGATAGCCAGAATTTCGGAGCAAACAAGAGAAAAAAGAGAGAAGAGAAAAGAATGGAGACCAAGAAGATGCTTGGACTGTTCAGCCTCCAAATGCAGCAAAGAAAAGGTAAAGATCTACCTTACTTGAAGTAAAGTTATTATATAAAGTATGGAGATCATTCTAGTATATATATTGTGAGAAGTTTATGTGTGAATTATTGAAACTAGTTAGGTGAAATCGTGTGAAAGCTGTACTTGTGTGCAGAAAATTCTGGAAGGTTTTATGTTCATTAAATCTGTAAATTTTCTGGGTATGAACAAATCAGGCATGTATCTTTGTAGCTAAGGATCATAGAGACATTTTAGAACAAGTTTGAGGTTAATTAGATTTACAGATCAAAAGTTATGGTGAAAATAGTAAAAGGTGCCAAATCAGTAACGGGATTTTACTACTGGATCTTTGTGTTCAAACCTGAACAAAATGGACAACAGAATTGGTACTCCATGAATTGGAACTTGTAAAGGAATGTCTTAAGGATATTTTACAATTGGTTTGACATCATTTGGATTTGTGGATTGAATGTTATGGGCAAAACAAGTTAGGGTGTCAAACAAGAAAATTGCAGAATGTTAAGGAAAGAATGAATAGTGAAACTAAGTCAAAACTAATGAGGCTGTTTTTGCCCAGTACAGTGATACTGGAACTAGGTCTCTAAAAACAGGCTATACTAAATTAAATTTAAGAGTCTTACGGTTTTTTTGGTATATCATGGAGCCAAATCGGAGCTGTAAATAGAAAGTTCTGTGCGAAACAAAATGGTGTGTCAATTTAGTGAAATTCTAGTAAGTAGTCCGAAAATGAATAGACTTTAGGGTGATTAATTATGTGATTTTGGATAAAATAATTAGTGAAACATGAAGTGAATCCCTTGATTATACAGGGAGGAAGGATGCGGAAAAAGGAAAATGAAAGAATTGATCAAACGATAGAAAAACGACGTGAACGAAAGTTGAATGTTTTCCTTGACCGACGGCTAACCATCAGCCTCGTCGGCTAACCGTCGGCCCCATCGGCTAAACGACGGTTGAACGTCGGCTAACCATCGGGCACGTTGGCCAGACGTCGACTATTTTTCGGCCAAACACGAATTGGCCCGAAAACAATGTTTGATGTAGGTTTAGCGATAAACAGTCAACAGAACATCAAAAATGGTAGAAACGAAGGTTAAACGGGCATGAAT